>VZTB01006575.1:175055-341476 GCA_013397245.1 Thryothorus ludovicianus
TTTTTTTAAATCCAGAGGGCAACTGCGCTGCCGCGTTCCCTGCGTTAAAAGTTGTTGGATGAGCTGTAAGAGTGCGTCCCTGTGGCGTATAAATAGCTTTTTTTCCAAGTGTCTGGGCAGCGCTTTTTGGCGGCATCGTGCAGGAATGATTAAGTTGCTTTCCCAGTCTTGGAAATCAGCAACAGTGGCATTAATACTTGGACACGTTTTCCCCGGGTAAAGTCAGATCTTCCATCTATAAGGCAACGTAACACTGAACCCTTTGTTTCAGAGCTGTTTTGAGGGGATGGCTTTATTTTGATTTTTGTTAGATGTGTATTTTGGATAACCACATAATTTTTTGTTCCTACTTAGCACAGCCTCTTCCAATCCTGAAACAAGCTCAAAAATTTCCTCTTGGTTTTGTGGATATGGTGAATGTCTGTCAGTTCTCATGCAGATTTAAATAGTGAGTTTCCCCAAGTAAATCCAGCTCAGTGACTCAGGTTTTCAAATGTTGAAACAGGCTGGAAACCTGTAACTGAGCGAGATTGTGTGGCTAATTGAAGGCCTTAATTGGAAAAGCTCCCTGAGCATCGCAGCTGCTCATAAACTGCTCAAAGGATTTTTGCTGTCTTCAGAATTTAACCTAGTCTACATGATTTTTCCCTTGTCATGTCTCTGCCTGGAATAAATATTGTTTATTATTCATTTAATCCTGAACGGAAACATGTCTTTTTAAAAGAGATGTGGTACTTTAATGTTAGTCAAATTTTAGTCCAAACACTGGCGCATCTACTGTTCATTGTAAATATTTATAAGATGGTCACAAAAATGCAATAGTATGGTTCTGTTTCACAAATAATAAAACATACTTGTGATGTTTATATAAGCAGCATCTTTTGTAAATATCACACGAGCATTGTGTAGGACTGGAGAGTGTAGAGCACACATATGTTTCAAATAACTGTTTAATGGGAAAAGCACAGCCAAGTGAGTGAACTGCCAGATCATTTTATATCTGAAAGGACAGTCATGCTTAATAGCAACATAGCAGATGTTCATGTTGCTTACAGACTACAGTAAAAATATTGTGTCTCAAGTGAAGAGATTTTAAAGGCTTGTTTAAAATAAAATAAAATATGTATGCCATGATAAAATCTGTCTTAACACAATGAAGTGTCAAGACTTAGGCAAGAGTCTGAGCACTTTTTTGTGTTAGTATACAGTATTCTCCATGTGTACAGTTTCTACTACCAGTTTGTTAATGAAACACAGTAGGAATAAGTTTATTTTTAAGCACCCTACCAGTAGTGGACTTAAAGAGATTGAACTCTGTGGTAGCAGTGGCTCCCAATTCCTGCAGCGTGATTTCAACTGTGATGGGTGATGCTGCTGCTCTGCCTTCCCAAATGTGCAGTCCTGTAGGCTGATTAAAATTTCTGCCTATTATCAGTCCTATAAATTAATCATGTGTTTTATTCCCCTGGGTTTTATTAACTATCCTCCCGTGGTTTCTCTGTCAGTGCAACTCAAAACTTGTGCCTCCAGAAGAACCTATGGGATTAAGGGTTTATTGTGCAGTGGGTTTTCCACCCCCCTTGTTATGTGTGATTAGATTACATAGTCCTTTTCTAACCTTAAAACCTCAGTAATTAAATTTCAGACTTAGCAGATACTAAACATAACAGAAAGTCTTTCATAAGGATCCATCTCACCTGACAGTGACCAAAATGAATCCCTAGGAAACAGTGTTTGGAAGAAGAGTGTAGTGACCCTTCTCCAGAGTACTGCCCTGGCAGGCATCCTGGAGACAAGGTCATCTACTGGTGGTGTACTGGGATTGTTTGTGTTTGTCCAGTTGCTTTTGTAGCCTGTGTGATTTTCATGAGTTAACAACAGCAGTCTCCTGCTTACTTACTCCCAGTTACTTGTTACTCTAGTAACAAGCTTGCCTGCACAAGTGTCTTTCTCCCTTACCTACAGACTACCTACATTTTTATTCCTCTTCTAGTGTTTTCTCTGTTAATTTTTAATTTCCTACTTCACAGAGGTTTTTTCTATGGATTAAAACAGTGTGGGTCCAAACACTTATGCTGGAGCATAAAAGCCAGTTTTGATGGATGTGCTTGTGTTGTGACCACCCAACCTTCTGCAGCAAACGTGACTAATGCACAGTTGTTTTCCCTCTGCTCCCTTAAGCAAAGCAAATCGGCTGTGAGATTGAAGGAGGACATGAAAAAGATAGCTGTGCTTCCACTGAACAAGCAGAGGGACACAACCTGTCCAAAAGTATTTGGTGTGAGTCTTCTGGAGCTCCAGCAGCAGGGACTGAGCAAAAATGGAATCCCAGTAGTTGTGTGGAATATAGTGGAGTACCTCACCCAGCATGGTAAGCTTAGTGGAGTCACTTCTTAGTAGCACTCTTTATGTAAGACTCTTCAAAGGGAAGCATGTGGAGTTTTTTTGTGGCATGAACCACAGGCAAAGAATGTTACTGTATGTGGTTTGTTTCTTTTTTTTTTCTGCCTTGATGCTAAACTTACTTTTTAGTATGTTTATAAAGGTGAACTACAGTGTTAGGCAGCAGCACACTCATAAACAAGCTGTTCTGTTTATAAATGGAATGTATACCTTTTGTGAAGGTTTGTGTCATCGTCCAGTTGCAAAACTTTTGTCTTTAACACTTTCTCTGTATAGAGATAGTCACAGGCACACACACATCCCATCAGAGAATGTTACTGAAAAGGAATACAAGTTCTCACAGGTTTTCAGGTATATTCCAGTTATTATTAATCCCCTCAAGGAAGTAGGTGTTCAGTTCTTAGCTTCTCTTTGCATTCATTTAATGGGACTTTAGTTCCTGTTGTTGAAATAAATCTACTTGCAGGAATCTAGAGCGCCACTGGTGCACAGATGTCTTCTATGGCATTTGGTCAGCAATGGAAAAGGTTTTGTGGTGGTAGATTCATCTTCTAAGGAGCTGCATCTGGTTTTACCTTAAGGTTTTGCTTTTAGCTACTCAGTAATGATAATCCAATTGTGGACGTGTAGATTCTATGACTGTATCTTGATAGATCCTCAGAAACTCATAGATGGAAACATGGCTTGAAAATTAGCTTGGATTAAGGTACAGTGCAAATTTAAAACATGATCCTACCTTTACACAGCAACATCTTGCTTGATCTGCTTCAACCTGCCTTAAACTGGTCTGCTAGGACACTGGAAGAGAAAGAATGGAAAAAGCTTTCCATCATTTTGGGTTTAATCAAAACCAGAAACGGGCAAACACTCTTGACTGCAAGTTGTGGGCTGTGCTGTGTTCAATAAAAAGATTGGAATCCCACACAACAGTGTCCCAAATATGGACTAAACAAGCCAAGTTTTCTACTCTGCAGCAAGATTAGCTGGACTTCTGAATACCAGGTTGATTATCAGGCCCTAATGAAGGCTGTTCTTTTTCTCAAAAATGCAAGCAAGATCTCAAAGATACCCTCTTATATGGAAAGTTGTTGGAGTGGGTGTCCCATGTCTGTGTAAGGTTTGTTTTGTGAATTAATGGCAAAGTTAACGGTGAAGGTATTTTTAACAAAGGTCCGGACACCCAGGCTGAGCTGACTGTTGGGCAGCTACATCCTTAAACTAGGTTTGCATTAAGTTACCTGTTTCCAAATTTATAGATGAAGTGAAATTTCCCTGTGCTGTATTTAGTAGTTTCTAGTTACTGTTTTCAGGGTGTTCTAGCCTCTCTTTATTTCCATAAATGAGTGAGGAAGAGGGAAGGAAGTTTGATCTGTGTGGGGGCTGTGCCCTTTGCTCACCTAGTGCTGCAAAAACGAAAATCATTATTGAGATATTTTCTGCCCTCGAGATGGCAGCACAGCATGTCACATGAAAGTGAATTTTGTTGTGAGTGCAGGAATACGAGCTCTGCCAGCAAGTATCTCATATTAGTCAGGTAAAGTATTTGAGTGCTTATCCATTTTTTCCCCTTACTAGAGCTGTTTGTCTTCTGGTCCAATAAAAGAGATTATTTTTCTCTACAAATTCTGCTGCCTCAGAATTGATTTCCTGGACTGGAAGCATTCTGTCAGATTGCAGTTTCCTTGATGTCTAGTCTGAACTGATGGAAACAATACATATTTCAATCCTCTTAGTGTTATCCTTATGAGGAAGAGCAAGCAGGTCTACAGACAGTATTAGAAAGGCAGAAATTTTCAGTGAAAGTGTTCTAGAGAAAAAAAAAATTAGAGAGGTCAGTTTCAAGGTCTTCACAGAAGGTTTTGAATCTTAACAAATGTCTAGAAAGTGCTGTTCAATTTAGTGTGATTAGTCTGGCTTCTTCAGTTGGAGCTTCCTTTTTTGTACATCTCCTTTACTGGGTGTGGAGTGTCTGGTCTGTAATGATCAATACAATTTTTTTTTTCATTGTGAAATACTTTGGGCTTTGTGCTGTCCACAATACATTGTTTGCTCATTGAGATTTCCTACTATCATAAAGTTGCAGAACTCACTATGGAGTTACTGCTGCACTCAGCACATATTCAGATGTTTCTGCCTCATGATTGTCATGGGTAAGAACCTGTTACCCTGGAACATGAAGCTGGAAGTAGTCACATGTGTGAGTATGGCAGTCCTGCTCAAGGTAATGGGCTACTTGCAAAAATGAAACAATGGAAGTGTTTTGTAGAGTCCTTTGTAGGATTCTTTTCTGTTGAAATATACCAGTGGATAATGTGGCTGTCTCAGTTGATTTCTCATGGTGTGAGACAACTCAGTGGCATTGCTGTGTTGTGATTTCTCAAAAGAGTATCCCAGATCTCAAGGTCTTGTCATTAGTATTTGTTATTTATCATAAGTAGAGGGGGCTTCTGGAGACAAAGTAGTATCCTTTTTTTTTTAAATTGTGGTGTATTAATTGCCCTCATTTGTATTACTACATGTGTGTTATTCTAACTAGAATAACTGTTTCATCATATCACTGGGATATAGTGGTTCAGCTCCATCTTAAATCAATATATAATTACAGGTATGACCCAGGAAGGTCTCTTCAGGGTGAATGGCAGCACGAAAATGGTGGAGCAGCTGCGCCTGCAGTACGAGCGTGGGGAGGAGGTGGAACTTGTTAAAGATGGTGATGTGTACTCAGCAGCCAGTCTGCTGAAACTGTTTTTGAGAGAGCTGCCAGATGGAATTATCACGTCTGCCTTACATCCCAGGTTCATTCAGCTTTACCAGGGTAAGTGAGAGGTAAAATCTTCATCCTTCTCTGCACTTTCTAGATAACTGATTTCTTAGTTTACTTACTTTGTTCCTCATTTCCTTTGGCTTCAGCTCTTATCTGCTCCCAGATGTGTGGCTTTGTTGCAAGAGGCAAAAAAATATTTCTCATGTATTTGGGAAAGTCTGGGCTATTTATGATTTTGTAATCCAGTTATATCTGTTGAATAAACAGTGAAATGATCAGTGGTTTCTTTGAGTATGCTTGTAGAAAATAATTGCAGTCTCTTTAGGACATAGATTTACTTCTGTTTGCTAGGGTGGTTTCTGGCCAATTCATTGTAATGGACTCTGAGAAGTGAGAACTTCATCTTCTTGTCAGATTGGGCCAGCCAAAAGCAAACACTACTAAAGTTTCTGCTTCTCACTAAGTAATGTGATTGTCCATCAGAAAAAGAAACCCGTTTGCAAGTAACAGCAGACTTTATGTTTTACTCCTGTCATAACACACAACCTGGAAGATTTCTTTTTTCTTTTATTCACACCCCCTCCTCCACCTTCAAGTGATGTATCAACCATAGGAAAGAAAACCACTTCTGCTGTGGAAAGTTGAGAAATCATTTTAAAGAGAGTTATGCAAATTTCAGTCTAATTCATCTGTATCTGGCAGTCTCTGATGGTAGATGGAATGAGTGGTGGTTGGCCCTGTTTGTTGACCATGTAGGTCACTGACAGTTCATCTCTCTTGCTGCAGGCAGTCAACACTACTTCTTTATGTTTTCCTAAGAAGCTGCAAGATGGGTGGGTAAAGTTACTGGAGAATACAGAGGAGGAACATGCTCTCTGACCTGCATCCCTGGTGGAAGATGGTGCAAAATTCTCACACTCTTCTCTTGAGGTCTCCCATTTCCAAGAGGAGTGAGAATAGTGCCATGTGTTTTCTTTCTTTTGTTTTTTTTGGGCTGTAGAAAGTGTTGATGGTGCACTGGAGAAGAGCTTTGTGCTTTACCTTGAGTACAGATATTTCAGCTATAGGTTGTATGTGGTCTGTATAAAATACCTTCCCTATTTAGTGAAGTTTTCTGGGGCACAAGGATAGGGTTCAGGAAGTATGGCAGAAAATCCCTTTTTTCTCGTCATTGCTGCGTTTTCTTTCGGGAGTTTTAGATTTCACCAGGTCTGACTTGTGAGCTGTATTTAATGATGTTCTTTCTCTTAAATCACAGTTTAAGTGTAAAATAAATAAATGTCACACCTGTGCTGTTCCATATCTCTGCCCCCACAAAGGTCATATTGGTGTATTGTACCAGGAGATACTGATGTCCTTTGTGAACAGTGCTGTTTGTGGTGTTTGTGGAAAGGTTAATTTGTTCTGTCTCCCACAGGAAAAGTAAAATCCCCCCAATACTTTCTAGGGAAATGAGATGGATACCTTTACTTAGCAGATTCACTCACCAAACTTTGCTTGTTTCTAAATAAAGTTACTGGTGTAACCTATGATCCCAGTTCTGCAAAAGTCCGTCCAACTGTGACTTGTTTTCTTAGCTAAGTTTGCCAGTATTTCACAATAAGACCAAGCTTAGTGCCATTATAATTTTGATCAGGGAAAAAAGGTCTGATTTGAAAAATGCCAGTTGGCTGTTGTGGCAAGGGGAAGGCTTTTGTAAAGTTTGAAGAAAACTTGAAGGGTTTTTCACGCCCTAGAAAATACAGCGTAAATGGGTAGTTATGAAAGGCACTGATGATTTTCATGGTGTTCAATTAGCTTAAGTGGTAGGTGGGCGTTTGTTTGCAGTTAAATGATCAACCAGCTGTGCAGGATTGCAGGAATTATCTGTTCACTTATCAAAGTATGTGCAAGGGTATTGGTTACAAAATGGTACCAGGAGAGTGTGTGCCTGGGTGTTCGTTTTGTAAACTGTGAATAGAGTAGGTCAAACTGTTTCTGAGTCAACAGGTTATTAAAAAGTAACTTTGAATCTGGAGCCACTTTGTGACATGTCTACAGTGAAGGCAAATACAAGCTCTGTCACAACCTCCATTCCCTTCTGTTGAAGCTTTGCATGGGAAATGTTTTTTTAGGATTATGTTGGATTTCTTTTGGTGTATTTTTAGGGATTGTTATCAGCATTTTTAAAGCCAGCTGAGATCTTGGCCTGAGAAGAACACATAGTTACTTTACTTACTATAAAAATGGTTAGAGAGTGATTCCTCTAGTTAAAAATAGCTGGACTGAAAATCACCTGTAGCTGTAACCCTTTTCAATTCCAGCTATCAAATTTGTTACCAAATCAAAGAGAAATAATCTGCTCTGTTATGAAAGAAAGAAGCTGTCCTGTTGGTGTTCAGGAAGTCCACACAGCTGATTTGGCATTGCTGTCTGCAGCCTGCGCAGTGTTGTGTGAAACAGAGTTCTGCATGTTGCCCTCAAATTCTCCAGTACTTTTGTTTATATAAATATTCAGCATAAGGCCAAGACTATGCAGTTCCATAAAACATCATGTAGTTTATTGTGGTGTGTCCTGGCATTGTCTCTGTGCCCTTGGAGAAGGACAGTGGCAGTGGGAGCTGGGAGGGGCCTCCCTCTGTGAAAGATCGAGATGTGTGTTGCAAGCTCAGGCCAGGGACACAGTGATAGTGACCTTGGTGTTGGCCAGTCTCCTCACTGTGCCTAACAGATAAAGGCTGCTCCTTACGGGCAGTTCTGGGGTAAAAAATGTCCTTCACAATCTCTTTTGTGGCTGAGGCTTCACTGCAGGGCAGTGCTGTGCCCACCTGTGCGAAATGGACTGTGCTTTGAGAAACCTCAGCCAGAAATTAGCAGCACCCATACAGCAATCCCTGCCTGAGCTTGTTTATTCCCTCTGGCTTTTCACTTCTTATCTTCTATATCATGATCACTGACTCTTAAGACATCTTGCAGGGATACTAGGGACTGTACATACAGCTCTTATCCCTTTCACAGGTCACTTGCTTTCATCAAGACAAAGTGCTACTGTACCGTAAATTTCTTTTTTGTTGTTGTTTCATTCCCTCCTCCAGTGGTGGTGCAGTGAAATACGGACTCTGTCTTCCTTTCTTACTCAGTCTAATTAATCATCACTCTGGCTTCTTGACAGTGCTCCAACCTATAGAATTTATATTTTTTTCAGTGGGCAGCAGCAAGATGTGTGTTCTATTTCACATACCTCCTTCTGCTCACAGCCTATGGTGGCTGGCATGGTTTTGTCTGGTGCCTGTGAACAGCCTTGCCTTTTTCAGGGAGAGGGATGGGAGGCAGTGGAATGGAAGGATCAGCTCCCTTCTGGATCAACAGGTCAGTTTACAGAACACTTCGTAGCCAGCAGCTGTGAACGAGCAGAACCAAAAATACAGCTCGTGTTGGGGGGTTTTAGAGGTCAAATTTCAATTTGAACAGTGACTGTGAAAATGAATAGATGAGAGCTGGCCTTTTAACCATGGGAACTGTAGCATTTCTGATTCATTAGGTATCTGTGATCCTCCAGGCTCTTGTGACGTGATTTTAACCTTTTCCTTTTGCTTTTATTGTCATTTTAGCGTTATCAGAGCTGTTTCCAGGCTAGAGAAATAACTTCTGTTTTCCATATGATGATGACGTTTGTTATGCAGTAAAAACTCTTGGAACTGGATTTTTAGCAGATGACACTCACCAGAGTTGCAAAAGAAGTGTGCTCTTTCTCCAATACATTGGAATGAAGGACAGATACAGTGCTGCAAAGTGCTGTAATGTTAGAGACTAAGTTGTCTCAAGCTGGATTGTGATGACAGCCTTCTTATGAGGAGGGGCTTACATTTCTGCTCCTGATGGCAGCAAGGCATGATTATTTTTTCCCTCTGGGGCATGATCAAGTCTAGAGGATGGTGTCTGAAGCAGATTATTTCTTGGCAGAGAGAGACTGGAGTCCCACTTCCCATAGATTGCAGAGGTGGAAAGAAATGCTTTAATTCCTCCCACAGCCTAGTGAGTGCCATGGTAACTGCAGCACACAACCTGCTGCCTCTGTGCCAAAGATCAGCTTCCCGGGCCACATTGAGAGCTGCTGACAGATGCAGGCTTTTCTGTCTGCCCTCCAGTCTGGTGGCATGCCAGGCAGCTGGAAGCTAAGCTGTGGTAGCATGACACTGAGCAGTAGCCTCTTTTCCTCACCTCTCAGCACAGATAATTGACGAGGGCACTGTGATAATGTGGCTTCAGTGCTTCCGGACTGGGGTTGTTTGGGGTCAGACCGTTTGAGACTTGAACAGAACAATTATGCACACCTGTCTGTGGGAATTCCACATCCTTAGTGAAGTTCACAGAATCACAGAATCACTGGGTTAGAAGAGACCTCCAAGGTCATTGTGTCCAACCCATGCCCTAACCCCTCAACCATGGCACTGAGTGCAACATCCAGTCTTTTTTTAAACACATCCAGGGATGGTTACTCCATGACCTCCCCAGGCAGAACATTCCAGTACTTGATCACCCTTTCCATAAAAGACTTTGTCATAACATTCAGCCTATATTTCCCTTGGCCCAGCTTAATTCTGTGTCTTCTTGTTTGTTGCTTGGAGAAAGAGACCAACCTCCACCTAACTACAGCCACCAGGTTCAGGCAGCATGAAGGAATAATATGAACAGAGATGAACTGGGGAATTAGCAGCAGCTATTGGAAAATATGTCCCTCTTGTTTTGAACTGTGGGTGTATGCTGAAATTAAATGAGACTGAAAACACCCTCGCAAATGTGTCTGTACCTCCTACACTGTTGAGACTCCTGTTTCTAGTTAATTAACATTTTTGGAGAGTCTGCCTGTCCTTTTCACATCTGCTTGACTCCTTCCTCAGTAATGAGTCCCTAGTTCAGCTTTCAGATGCCAAGTGCCCTTGCTGGCTTCCTTGGTCCTCTGTGTTTTGTGTCCTCTGGCTGTTGAGCCTAAACATGGCCTGAGGCTTCTGGTTTTGTTCCCTTCCTCAGCCCAGTCCCCTCTATTTCATTCTTGGTTTCAAGCCCTTCCTGACTGCACATCTAGCTAGGCTTCTCTTGCAGGCCTTGACTGAGATGCTATCTATTGCACATGGCTTTTTTTAAGCTCCCAAAATAAAAAGTTAAATGTCTTTGTATGCCTTGAGATCACCTTCCTCTTAGCCTTCATTCTTATTTTCTTCCTTTCCCCTAGGCAAAAATTTAAAAAGAACTGGATATGCTGTGCTTGAAAACCGTGAATAGCATAAACCACTCCGGTGCTCTGATGTTTTTCTGATAGTCACTACTAGCTCAGTAAACCTTTGTGAACTGACTTTGAAACAAGCTGAAAAGGAGGAGGAATGCTCCAAAGAATAGGTTGTTGCTATGACTCAAGACTGGTTTTGCTCTCTAATAAGTTGAAAAACTGTTGTATTTGAAGAAATACAGTCATGGATAGTAGTAGTAGACTTATCCTGAAAACTGTACAAAGTGCATGGAATACTGTGTATGCATATCACTGTCTGGATGAATTATAAAAGGAATTTTTAAAAATAAAGCTGAAATCCGTGAAATGTCATCAGCAGAAGAATCAACAAATTAGTTTTGATTTTTGGATTCTTTTGGAAGAAGAACTTGAATTCCTTTGTCTTTTCACTGGAGAAGGAGGAGAGAGAGCAAAACCCTATTTTCTTTCTTAGATTTCACAAAGAGAAGAAATTTGATGCCTCAGTAAATGGGATTTGCTGCCTCATGTTACTCAGTGCCTCTACATCCTTCAATTAGGGTAATTTCTCTGGATTTTATGATGTGGTATCTGTCTCTGTTCTTGAAAGTACAGGAATGAACAAAGGTTTGGCTGTGCCAAGCAATAACATTTTTGATGTTGATTCACACCCCTTGAAACATCATGGTTAATGAACAGGGACATCCTACCCAGAAAATACTGCTAAGGCCACAGGCCCAATAGCTTTGTTTGTTGTCAGAGTGCAAACCTGTATTCAGAATATTTTGTGGTGGTTATTAGCATCTTTCTGGTTTGGAAGAGATGGAAATTGGTCCAGTAAATGAAAAAGTACCCAGCAGTCTAAAGTCCCAGTGGGAGACTCAGAGAGGCAATTAGTTATCAAGGGTATTCCCTAATTAGATGACAGGGTGATGGTGATGGAAGAGGTACATTTTCTCTGAGAGATGGCTTTGGCTTTCCTTATGATAACTGCTAGCAATTTGTAGTAGAAAACACTGTGCTAGTTGCTTTGTTATCTGAAGAAAAGTATGTTAGGACCTGAATTTTAATGTTTTGGCTACATGGAAATTAGTTGTGTTTTGTTTTCTTTTAAGCTTCATAAAAAGATAATTAGTAATCAAGTCAGAGACTGTACAGTCCACTTTGATCAGTGCAAATACAAATGCACTGAAATTCTATAGTGTTATTCCATTTAGTATAGCCTTCAGAAGCCTTCTGAAATTTTACTGCAATAATAGATCAGATTTCTCGCTGTTGCCAAGCTGATTGCTAGTAGCAGTCATGATTGTTTTTTTCTCTCTGTAACTGTAAAAGAGCTTGTGATAAGCAAGCAAATAAGATTATGTTTTCTGATCTGCTTCATGCATATTTGATATTTGACTTTTCTGAAGGAGCTAATTTCTTATCTGTAGAAGAAAAGGATGTGATTAATCAGTGGGTAAAATGTTTGGTCCTGTATTTTGACAGGCACTTTAAACTTTGGTCCGCTGTGATGAAAGAACTCATATTAAGTCTGTGGTACCAAAACAGACACATAAAAGTGAATTTACCATGCATATAAAACTTAAAAAGGTTTTCTTGCCATGTACTGTATTTGGTATGTCAGGTAAGGCAGGAATCCCAAGCTTGGAAGCAGATGAAGTCCCTCAAGTTTCAGCTGTATGAAGTGGCAAATAAGTACATAAAAAACCTCATTTGTTTGCCAAACTATTTGCAGGATAAATCCTGTTTATTAGCCACAAAAAATGTCTGATTGTAAAACAGAAATAATATTGCAACTCAGTGGCTGAGTTCTCAGGAGTCACTTTCATATATTTTTATACGGACTGCTAATTTTCACAGCTAACCACTTTTCAAAGCACTCTATTCCTGAAACACTGTTCAGCCCAGCCCTGGAATATTTCTGGGAAAAGAAAGGTGAAAACAAGGACGAGACTTCTGAAGTGTTTATACATACATTAAATGGTGTTCAAAGATTTTTGTTTTCCCCTCCTTTTCTTCTCTCTAAAAATACGTGTAGCGAAACACAAGCCATGGGATGTTTTCCTGACAATCTTCTCTGCGTGCTGGTAGCAGGGCATACAGCAGAGCAGCACCAGCAACCCATAAGGCTGATAAATAAAGAAAAAAGCACTAGAAATGCACAGATGGCCTCATGCTAATAGACACTGCTTATAACTGGATTGGTGCAGAAAACCTTCAGGGCATGAGGGCTTCTGACTGCAAATGATGTTGCAGAGTCCTCGGGGTTTTCATGCATATGTGAAAGTTTCAGTAACATTTCACTTTCGTGGAGAGTAAAAATTAATGTGTTCAAGGACTAACGTATCCTTTTTTGGTGTAAAGGGAAAGCAGTACTGGCTTGTTTTCAAAACTTTGCTTTTATGGACATGTAGACCTGAGATTTTGATGGGTACAAGTCACTTTTTGTAAGGTGCTTTTGGGGTGGAGGAAGGGAGCAAAAAATCTTGCATGTGAGTTCAATTCCAGCAGCAGGACACAATTAAGCAGAAACTGTGTGAGGCCAAGCTTGTGTTCACCACATGGGTCTGTATAAACACAGCATGTGTAAAGTTCATGCAATTTTTTCTTTAATACTTGGATGTGACCCAGTTCAATATGGAAAACTTTTATCCATACCTGAATTCCAGGAGATTGGACAGTATAACAAGGCTACTCTCTAGCATGAGGCCACATTTTGACTTATTTTGGAGTGTGGCAGTCCCCTGAACAGTCTGTTTCCCATAAGGAAGACTCCTTCCTGAATATGTAGCAGAGTTGTCACTCACAGAAGATATTGTAGTGCTGTTATAACACTGTGGATTTCAGGAGACTTTATTTTACCATTCTTGCTTTCTTATTTTTGAAGGTTTTCATGGGAAGGGAAACTAATATAAGACGGGTTTGTGAAGTAGAGATGACATCCAGAAGGAGCATGGAATCTAAAGGTCTGATAGAGAGGGAGTTAAAGCAGATTTAGCTGTGCCAGGTGGGGATAAACATGCTCTAAAGCTCTTAGCTGACTGTTAGTAACTGCTCAATCTGCTCAGGAAAAAAGGTTATGGCATAAAGGTAAGAATGAAATGGCGCCCTTGGTGTTCAGGGTGAGCCTCAGGAGAAACATGCACATTCCTTCAGGAAAACTGAGGAGTTGTGTGTCTCTGAGCAGAAGCAGAAGTGAATTTTTGCTCCCACTGCTTGCTCACCCATGTAATTAGGTTGGCAGTAATGAAGAAAACTATATACATATGTTTTTTCTTCTCTTCTTTTTCCTAGACTCTAGAAACGAAATGCAAAAGGAAAGTTACTTGAAAGAGCTCCTTAAAGAACTGCCTGATGCTCATTACTGCCTGCTGAAGTATCTGTGCCAATTCCTGGTAAAGGTTGCTGAACACCACGTAGAGAACAGGATGAATCTTTGCAATCTTGCCACTGTATTTGGACCAAACTGCTTTCAGTAAGTTGGGCTTTTTACTTTTCCCCGTTTGCTGGCAGGTGCCCAGAAACAGAGATGTCATTGTCGGGGTGATCAGATGGAGGCAGTGACTGGGACTCTGTGTTAAACCTCAGTGCTACAGCTATTTTTGAGCCAAATGGGAGTGGAGTTGCCTTCCCATTTCCTCTTGCTGTTTGCTAAACTGTTGATCAGTTTATATTGCTGCTTTGGTAGCAAAGCAGAAGTGTAACAGTGAAAGGCCTTCAGACTGTGGCAGTGCAAGGAGGCTTGTGCTCATACAGAATTCTTCCTTTGCTGTCAGTTAATATGACTGCTTCTCTCCAGAAGGCTTTGACACGGGATCCTTGATGGAAAAGGACTCCAATGCAGCGCCCAGGTGCTCTATAATTTCTAGAGATGGATACTGCATACTGTCTGCATGTTTAGCCCTGTGATCTGGTGTCTGCCCTCAGATGCTGATGATTCTGAGCTCTCTGTCCTTCTTGTGTATTCAGAAACTGCTCTGGAGCTTGTGGGGGTCCACTGGTCTCTAAAAACTCCTTACTGGACTCGATAGTTTTACTGGGTTCTTTTACTGGGTGCACTTCCTTGGTGCTTGTGCTGAAGACGTGTTTTATGTGCTGGTGGAGCTTACAGCAGAGCCAGAACAGTTGTTTCCAGGTGCAGGAACACTCTTGAGAGAGGGCCTCTCTCAAGTGCATCAACACAGTGATGCAGTGCAGTGCTAGCACCTTCACCTCTGCAATGAACCCACTGGCTGGCATCCAAGATCTTGGACACAGGAGACCCCTGAACAGTTTAGTTCAGTCATCAGTCTTGAAAGATGTGTGGTATCACCAAGAAGAGGCAAGTGAGTTCCATGTATCAATGTTGCATTTGTATTGATCTTTGTAAAATACCGCTCTGGACTAATACTAAGTTATCTAGTAAAACTTAGTCTCATGAAGCAATGAATTTAATCTATCCCCCTGAGCTTCCTCTCAGAAAGAAGTAGATTTCTTTAAAGAGAGTAAACAGCAATTAGGTTCCTGTAATATATTGAGACAGTTCCACATACCTAGGCTAGATGTTGCCTGCTGTCTTTTTAAGGAGCATATCTTTTTCCACTAATTAGAGAGAGAACATACAGGAATGAGACACTTAAACTTTAGCTTGTCCTAGTGACTACACAGCTGCCTTATCTGAAGATGTTGCTGATGGATGAAGGTGAATTTCAGGATTAAAGCATTTGCTGTGTTAGTACAAAAAGATAAAGTATATTTTAAAAATAATTGTTTTCCTCTCCAAAACAAAAAATGCTCAAAAGACAGTAGTATGCATGGGAATGCACAAATATGAGAAATACTGGAAGCACAATACTGGAAATTTTAGACAAGGAGAAGCAAAACAATTTTTTCATCGTGCATTCATATGGGTAGTTTGGGAATTACTGTCTAAAATTTGCAACAAAGTTCAGAATAAACAAAGTAATTAGAAGAATTTGAGTTCAATGGCTAAATCTCTATGACTCAAGCTCCCAAGTGGCTATTAGAATAATTTTTAGTTTACTCATCGCTTCTTTCAGGAGAGTTTAAATATTAGCTGTGCATATTTGTTGGTGTAGAACGCAGAGAATTGTGCTTCAGAATTGCAGTTGGTGTTCCTAATATTAAACCAAAGTGTTACGTTTTAAAAGCTCTATAGTTGTTGCCACAACTGATCTCTGCTCCTAAGACAGCATGGAAAAGATATGAGTTTTTGTAAGGTACAGAGAGGGAAACACCTCATTCCATTGCAGAAGACTGAGGAAGGCAGAGTTCACTGGAGGTGAAAAACCAAAGGCTCATGAGTCTGTATCTGAGTGTAACCAGCAAAGCAGATGTGGCATGTTGAAATGAATGCTCATGTGGCAAAAGAGGCATTGAAAACAAGGCTTGGCACTTACCAAATGGCTAATGTGATTTTTAAAGACCCAAATAGGTTAGAATTAGGGATTTCAACTTTTATTTAAACAAAGTTTCACCGTCTGGTAATTCAGCTATGTGTTTTTCATCAGATCTTGATCTTTTCAAGGCAATTCAGTCTTGTGGTCCAGGCACAAAGGTTGTGAGCAACAGTTCCAATGCCCATTTCTCCTGTGTTAATGGATGCAGTTTTATATTGCTGGAACTATGACCATCTGTACCAACAAAGATTTGATAGGGAGAAGAAAGAACTTGCAGCACTGTTTTTAGGTGTTGGGCTTAACCAGTTGGCTGGCCAAGCATCCAGAAGGAGATCCTCAGGACGCTTTTCAGAGCTACAGAGTAAGGCAGCCTGAAGCCTGCTTGGCAAGGGCTGTCTTTCCCTCCTGGCTGCAGGCAGCCCATGGAGAAACTGCAGAAATTAAATATTGGCAGGAGCTGAAGCGAACGCTCCTCTCGCTTTGCGTTGTTTGTTCAGAGCAGTGCATGGGAGGTTTCTCCACGACAAGGAAAGAAGGCTCAACATCCAACTTGTCAGCAATTACACTGCTGAAGCAGGGAGAACTGAGATTTTTCTGTCAGAAATTCACGCTTGTGTCTAAAATTAATGTCAGAGTCTGTGTAGTTAATGCACAGTGTCAGAGAAGATAAAGCCCATCTGCTGATAGTGAAGGACTTCTTTTGGCAAGGTATTTTTAGTGACAATTTAGCTACTTAAGCATAGTATTTCCTACTCCATACTGAGTGGTTTAACAGTTGAATAAATCTTGCTGCTTGGCCACTTTCCAGATATTTAGACTTCGTTTTTATTCTCTTAATCTCATTCTGTTTTTATACATCATATCCTCTGTAATGTACCCCATCTCCTAAACTTTCAACCCTTAGTGTTTTATCTTATCCAGTACTTCCCCTGCTTCCTTACTTGCTGTTTGACAAACTGCATTGGTGCTTTTCCAAGATTATCTTGTGCTTTCTGTATTTTTAATGAATAGAAGGGGAAAAATGGCTATTTGAATTCCTTGTAATGAAGTGTGATGTAAGATATAAGAACATGTAAAGGGCAAGGTCAAACAGCTCAAAAAAGATTTGAGATTTGGTTCACTGTTTTCTCCCAACTTGGATTGTTCCGATTTATTGTGATGGAAGGCAAAGGTCAAGTATATTGAGAAGCACAGCCCTGGAGGAACAGCAAGAATCAAGAAACAGAAATAGTTGTCTTTTCTGTCACTAGGCTAATCTGTGCAGAGTATTAACATTTGCAGTGTGGTTACTCTTGGAGGAAGTTATTGTCCATTGACCTCAATTTCAGCTCCTGGAGAGACACGGCCTTAGTACGGCCTGCAGGGTGGGCTCTGCTTGGCTTGGATAGCTGAAAAGGAGAGAACCAGCTGGGTTTTCTCTCCTCTCTGTTCTCCAGGAGCTGGGTATTAAGAGGAGCTGCTGCCCTTATCCTGTCCTTTGGGTGGCATGGTAAGGCATGGTGTCTAACAGAGTAATCAGAGGATCCATTTGCACCCATTTTTTTGAAACTCTCTCTCAAACAGCGATCTCTGTATGTGCCCTCCATCACTCAAGCCCTCATTAACTTGGTTATGTTTCATTCCAACAGAGATTAAGTGTGCTGTGAGGGATTGCTCCATCACCCCCAAAAGAGGCTGGCAAATGCAGGTGTCCATTCAAAATGCTGGAGTTAGATGCAGTTATTTATGTATAATAACTACATAACAGAAATTCCAAAAAGAGAAGTATATTATCTTTGGATATGGAGAAAATGGTAGATTGTAGAGTAGCTGTAGGTACTTCAGAGATGGTAAACTTGAAAGAATTAAAATCTGATCTGAAGTATGCAGCATTGTCTTGCCTTGGTTTCTAGCAGCCTAGGAGCCTGCATGGATTGGGTATATGAAACTGAAGTGAAAGCAGAGGGGATGAATTAACACTCCACAGTGAGTAATGTTGGCCTTTGAAACATTATGTGGATGGGCTTTGTTTTCAGGCAGTGGAGACCCAGTTGTGCATCCGTCTTCAAAACAAATGTGCACCCAGGATCGGGGCAAACTGAGTACTGAATATTGTTGTTTAAACATTAATTATTGTAAATTGGAGCATGCAGCTGTAACCTTTCTTACAGGGTTCATATAGATTTTAAATTCTGCATTTTCCAGCACTGTAAAGGAATTTTTCAGAAGTATTCACCATGCTGAAGCCTATAATGGCAGTTTAAAACATCAAGCATAATTTAGCAAGGCTGTAAATGTTCTCATCCATAATCATATTAAATACTCATGAATATTTGAACTCAGCAATACAGCTCAAATGCAATCACAAGGAGTGTTTTTGAAGAGCCTCTGCTTTGAAATATTTGGAGATGAGAGCAATATACTTCGTAAGGGGATGTTAGGCTATGGACTGCCCTTTGTACCCCTTTATGTAGGTTGCACTCTCTTAAGATGCCTGCTGTCACTCTAATTTTGTGATGAAAAATGGAGCTTTTGCTGAAGCAAAAGATTTTGCATATAAATGAAGTCAGTCAGCAAAGCCTTTGTGGCAGTGTCAGTCTAACTGCTTTGTGTTACCTATGTTGCCTACATTTTGCATTTTATCAATTATTAGTTATTATCATTCATTACGTACTATTGTTTTATTATTATTTATTAGTGCTATTATTTTTTATGAATTATTTATTATTTTGCAAGCAGTGCTGATAGAGCCAAATTACCAAGTTGACTTAGGCTAAGAAATCTGATCCTAGAGAAAATAACCAGGAATAGATTTTAACAGGCAGCAGGTACATGCCCCAGAGTTGACTCTCCAGGATTCTCCAGTATCACAGGAGCTAAAACGCTTCTGCAAAATCTCAGCAGTTGTATCTTTCATTACATTTCACCCAGACTGGTGAGACATGAGCCTGCAAACGATGCAGAGCACGTACACGAGTCAGACTGAGATGAACACCTGTCTCAAGTGAGTGTTGCTGTACCTTTAGCTACTTATTAGACTGTGATCTTGCAGCAGAGTCTGCAGACATGAATATGTGCCTGTTTTCAGCTGCACCAGTTTGTGTAGTGTGTTAGCACAAATCCCTTTCATCAGCTGAAGTGGACGAGTTACAGCCACGAGGGTGCCTCTGTTAGAGACACAGGAAAGTCCACCTAGAGGCAGAGAACAGACTGCCTCAAGTTGTAACCTCTATAAATTACTGCAACTCTGCTCTCAAAATCTCCAGCTGTGCTTGTTGAGGGACTTATGGGCATCTAATGAAAATGTTCTGCGGGGGGTGGAGAAACAAAAAATCCATGCAGTGTTTCCTGTCCTTTGAGTCTCTTCATTTCTGTCGGGGTTCCCTGGGAGAATGGTAAGGTGACTTCCTGGTGCTTCTCTATGAAAGGTACTGTACAAGCAGCAAAAGTAGTTTATAGAGGATATAGCCCTCCGTGATTGTAAATTAGGATTACAGTGCTGTCATTCCATGCAAACTGCTTCTTCGAAGCCACTTGGGAAAATGGTAATGAGCATCCTTCATCTCAGACAGGGTGGGGCCAAACACTGTTGGGAATTCCTAATGAGATGACCCTTTCACATGGAAATCTCTGGTTCTCAGTTGTGACAAGGAACTGGCAGCAGTTGCTGCCTGGGGAAATCAGTGCAGTGATGTCAGTTCAGCTCAGTATAGACAGATGACTACTTCCCAGGTCCTCCTGGCCGATTGAAGCAAGTTTTCCAGGTGTGGTGGATGGTGACAGTGGTGATGCCTGTCCTGTGCCACGTGAAGTCATACTCGTGTGTGTCACTGCACTGCTCTCAGTAGAGTCTGGAGGTTCACTGTCTGGAAAGCCCACTCTGCATTCAGCCTGTTACAGCTTGTTTACAGAGACCCTGAGGTAAATCCATTTAACTAAATGCCTGAGATGTAAGGAATTCTTTCACAGTGAGTTAATCTGACCTCAGGTCACTTTACTTCTGAGTAAAAGCTGTGACACCGAGCCTTGCTGTGGTTTAACCCTTTGAGACAAGCTTACCTGAGCATCCCTGTGGAAGGAGACAGGGATGCAGTCTGGAAAACCCAAAGAAGGGTGTGATGTCTACATGGACAGGAGTCGCATGGAGCTGCACTGCTTGTGGGACATTGTGCAGAAGTGTGAAATGCTGCTGGGTATCAGATTCTGAAATGAAGAGCTGACAGCCTGATCCAATTACCAAGTAATGTTTTAACTTTGAGAACTACTGCTTTTTCTGCTTTAAAATGACTTCACCAATAATATCAGTCTTTAATATCCTGCAAAACTTGTGGTACTGATGCACCTTTGCCCTTGACCCTTCTTAAGTGTGTCAGATATTGTTAATGCTGATGCCTCATTTAGACAAGGCACATTTTTTCCAAATACTTAATGTGGACATGCTGTGCTTTGCACACAGATCATTCAGAGCATCCCCCTGGGATGGGCAGGTGTCCAGGGAATCTAAGGGAGGGGACACTAGAGAATTTGCTCCTGCTCTGGCTATGCTGTGTATCTGTTGATGACTTTGCAAGCCACTGGGATAACTTCAGTGGGAGTTTTCCAGCTCAAATCGCTAAGATAGGTCTGAACTTATCAACACTTTTTCTTCTAGAAATAACCATAGAAACTGCAGGTTTATGCCACCCTTCTGGCATTTGTGGTGGTGAAACTGATGCTTCTGGTGCCGCTACTGAAGTAATTTGTATGTATGTGGCTGTGAGGGGATGAAGTCCTTCTGTTGAGGATTTTGTAACTGAAGTAAATTGTGTGTCTAACTCTCAAAGCAACGCCATAGAAATGCCTAATTAACATGAAAATAGATATAAGGGAACCGTGACTATGAACAGTCTTATACTGTGATGTTTTAACAAGATCTTCACAAATTATCATGAAAGATTTCCAAGGAGTGGGGTGTGCATCAGGAAAGTGGTAGAAGTATGAGAGAATATTTTCTCACAGATCTGGGTTTTTCTAGTCAGTTGAAGTGACATTTGTAGATGTCGTGACTTTTCAGAATGAGAAGAGCTAAAGTGCTATTTTTTTACAGACATTTTCAGAAAAGTCTAGTCAAACTGGTAGATCATGCAGTGTGGGAGCAGATGGGGTTTACTTTGTATAAATAGGCAGGGTGGTGTATGCTCATAATATAAACTTATCTTCAGCTAAGGATGTATTTGTTGAAAGGAAAATGTCACCATGGAGAGCTCAAAGAGTGTAATAGTCCTTATCGTGATTGAAGTCTAATAATAGCAATTATAGGAGAAATACATTAGAAACTTTGTTAAATATGCCTGTTTAAGTGTCAGAGAGGTGGCAGTGAATAAAATATGCTAAATTTCCACTAAAAGAAATCAATTAATGGTCCTTTGCTTAGTTACACTCAGAGAGAGATTAAAAAAGACTGAAGCCACAAGCTTTAGCCTTGTGTTTTGCATATGTATCTCACCCTACTCATACAGAAGTGTTCTAAATAGAATGTTGGATTTTTCACAGGTTTAATTTAATAAATTTTAACTGACAAGATAGTATAGGGAAGGGAGGGCAAGAAAGCTGTGGGATTGGGCAGAAATTAAATACTGTTTTTGTGTTTCATGGAAACTTTAAGAACTGGATTGTTTTAAGGTGGAGTTTTTTGATATTAGCTGTTGCTGGTAAGGAACTGTTGGCTGTAGTTCCTAGTAGATGTGATTTAGGTGAAAATTCTATCTGGAGTCTTTAGTTTGACTTGCATGTGCTCTATTACGTTTTCAGTCCTTTTCCTGGGAATGAGATTCATAGGGGTGCCATTATTTAGGTTGTACTCTGGTTTGGAGAAACAAATCAGGAAGGTAATAGTAAGGATTTGCCTGAACTAACAAGCAAGCAGGCTTTGCAGCATGCCAACCCTGGAGCACATAATTTATCTTGGCAAGAGGGGTTTCCTTCAATCAGGATAATTGCATGGGCCTACTGCACACATACACTTTCTTCAGGCCAGTTACTAAGTTTTGGTGAATATGTGGCATTCTTCAAAATGACTTGGCCTGAGTGTACATGCACATCCATGAATAGAAGTTGTCTCATTTGTTCCTTATTTAGTCTGAGCTTCCACACTAATGAAATCAGTCAGCTGAGACTGACACATTTTTACAGCTGCCAATATTCTACAGTGAAAAATAATTCAATCCTTTAAAATTCAGGTCCAGCTACTCTAGCATGTATTAAATATAGAAATGATAGCAATAAAGACTCTCTTCTGGAATTTACAAAGATGTGTTCTGCTGCAGTGGGTTGCTCTCCCTGTTGACACAGATGTATGGCAGAGAATAAAGCATTGAGAAGGATCAATAGCCCCTACAAAAAGGCACTTTTTGATGACAAATTTCTAGGAGCAGCAGCTTTCAGAGCCTTCTTGTTGAAACACACATCTGGCCCCAATAAAATCCAATTACAGTTTTAGCGTAGGTAGTTATTTGTAAATTTTTATTTACTTTTTGCAGTAAGCAATGGTTTACTTCCAAGTTATGTCCCTGTAAAATAGCGCAAGGGGAATTTGTTTTGCTTTTGGGGGCTTGGATTGTGTTTTCTTCTCATAAACACTTGTTGTCTTCAGCCAAAAGGTGCTTGAAAGTTTTTTTTGGATTTGGCTTCTCTGTTTCTTCACTCTGAATATTTCCTGTGTTTCATTACTCCTGATCATCAGTCTCTGCCACTTCATAAGGTCTTTAGGAAATTCACATCCATGCAGGCACTTTGTGGCTTACTGTGACTTCTGGACTTTGACTGTGTCTGTTGGAAGTACTATGCAATAGGAAACATGAATGATTGGAGAAGATTCTTCAGAGGTTGTACTTTTGCATTAAAACAGAATTTAAGTCAGTTTGGGGCCAATAAAATTGTCCAGGAAAGTGTGCAGAAAGCTTATATTCCAGCAGATGATTACTAGATGCTTCAGTGAATTATGAGCTCTCTTGTGAGTGACGTGCATTTTTTGCTACATGGGAATTGTGTGAAGTATGTAAAGAAACATGCAGATCCATACAGTATCTTCTCTTTTCTGTATATCTTTAAGGTCTGTGGTAAACTTCAAAGGAGCCTGTTTCAAGAGAGAAAGAAGCCTCTTCTTCAGCAGCCAAGTAGTTGGTTATTCTTCCAAAAAATGGAGTTTATGAACCACTTCTTGTATTAATCTTTTAGGCTCTTCTGCAAAAGACAGCATCCATCTCCATGTTTTAGAAAGCCCTTTGAGTTATGACCCTACTTTCAGAAGAAATGATAACTCAAAAGTTAGATTAAAAAATCTATTGTACAGCATTGGGTCATCTGAAGGCAAAGACCTTGTTTAACTTTCAGTGTTTTCCTTAGCATGTGGGATTTCTTAATTTTTTCACTTATCCTTCTTGTATACCTTTGAGGTTATCACAAAACTGGTTTTGGAGGAATCTGACTCTTGAATTAACAGTTCAGAGCATCTGAATGCCTGAGCTGTGTGCACTGTGGGTCGTGAAACCCAGCTTACAGCAGAGTTGGTGGCACCTAGTTTGGTGGCTGTCTCAATTCTATCCCTACCTGGATTCTGTGGAGAGGGTAGTTTGGCCAACAGGTCTGGTATTTAATATTGATAAGAAAACTGCAAACAAACTGTGATAGTTGCTACCAACATAGGCACAGTCCTCCTTTTCAAGACAGTTTACTGTGCCTGCTATCCAGCCTGTGTCCACAAATGAAATGCTACAGAAACCCTCTGCAGGACCTTTTGTATGCTGAGTCCCTGTAACACTCTTTGTCATCTCTCCAATTCTAGCGTGCCCCCTGGATTTGAAGGGATAAAGGAACAGGAGATCTGCAACAAGATAATGACAAAAATGCTGGAAAATTACAATACCTTATTTGAATTAGAAGGCTTGAAGAAGGATGAAGAAAAGCCTGTATGTGAAGAGTTAGCAAGAATAATTTTGGTAAAAGTGAGTATCTCTAATATTTCATTTTTTCCCAGCAAATCAATAATTCAGGCTTATTTCAGGCTTCAATTCAGAAATCTTTTAGATAAGTGGAAGGCAGAGTCTTGTAATTATGTTCTATGTTATTGATTGGTATGCAGTTTACACATTGATTCTGCTGATAGGCTCATTTTCATTACTAGTCTGGAAGTAAGTTCATTCTATTAAACATCTTATTCTTTGTTGGCTACACAGATATTTATGCAGGAAATATATTCACTAAAATTTAAGTGTTTTCAAATGAGAAGGCAGAATAATTTTAAGAAGTGTTCAGGTTTTCTGATATGATTATCATTTTTGGTATACTTCAGTGATGATGAACTTTGGTACTCTAGGATAGTGTGAGGTTTCTAGATTTTTCCTTTGTGTGAAGTCTTCCTGTCTCAAACATGTACCTGAGTTTAAAAGTCAGATGTTCTGACTCAGCCATTTTTGAATGCACTTGAAGAGAAACGTTGAATAAGAGTTACTCTTTGAAGAAAGTACTTTGGAGCTCTTAAAGAAAAGTGATATAGTTAAGAATATTAAAAGTATTCCCACTTTTGGTGGGAAGAGGGTTTGTGTAACATCAAAGGATTCTAAAATTTAAAAGCTGACAAGGAGGGCAGCCAAAAGTGCTTTGTTCTGGCTTGTGCTGTCTCTACCACAGGAAGCAACCTCAAGTCTGTGTGGGAAATGGTCATGAGGATGGTTTGCAGTTGCCTCATTTTTTTATTTTATGTTAACTGTGCACATAATTACTCTCTTACAGGGTGTGAATTCTTGAGTTTGGGAGGGTTGAACTACATGCCTATCCTTGGTAGGGTTTTACCCACAGATAAAAACACTTTAGCCTTCACTTTAGAATAGAAGTTGTCAGAAAATAAGTTATGAAAATACGATGTCTTTGACCTTGACAGGACAGGAATGGTGTGAGCCCTGGTTCTGCCATTCAGATGAAATCAGCTGATAACATCTCTGCCTTTGTGGTGAGTCACAGGAGGGTTTGCTGAATGAGTGGGGCTCAGCTGCCTTTAGAAGGGTTGCTGGTGTTCTTAAGTGGTCAGTCAGTGAAGAAATATTCAGCAGTATGTAGTTGTCTTTTAGCTGTTACTAGCACTCAGCTGAAATGCTTCTGTGGAAGGAGACAGAAGCCTGATAGCCTTCCAGTGTCACAGTAACTTCTGGGGAGTGGAAATGATCTGCCTGGCCAGTGACAGTGATGTTTAGCCACTGATGGTCACTTCAGCAGCACAACCAGGGAAAGAACATATTTCTAAAAAAAAAGGGCCCAGAAGAAAAGCTTCAGATGTACTCCTCCTTCAAGCCTCAGCCAGTTCCAATAGATAGTCTTTCAATTCTAAGGACTTAGTAGTATTTGGGATTGCACAGAGGTGGAGATCTGGGAAAATTCACACAGCTGTTGAGAGATACAAGCTATCAAATTACATGGTGACAACCAGAATTACTCCAACAAAATACACTGTAAGATATAAGTACTCAAGTGAGATGGGAAGTGTTTCCCATTGCCTTGCCTCAGGAGACAGATTACTGCCTGGGAGAGCCATGCCTAAATACAAGGGCTCACATTGTGTTTGCATCTTTGGACCTTGTTGATACTTTCCAAATTCTGCTGGCAGCCAGCTGCAAAAATGTGACCTTGTTCATTGTCCATCTAATTTGGCTGGGAAGTTTCTAGTTTAATCAAGGAGCATACTCAAACATCTAACTTCATGTAGCAAAGGTACTAAGAAGGTTTTTTTTAAATTTGTCAGGTGGCTCAATTAAAGGGCACTTCATACTACTCTCAAAAGTGACATTGTTTTTGTATCCTAGCAGATATCCCCTATCCTAGCCCATTTGTATAATAAATTAGAGGTGGTACACTTGAAGATCAAACCAGGTGATAATGAGATTCAGTGGAGAGAAGTGATTTCCAGATTGCTAATGCATGAACCATTACATACAGTAGAAGCTGGTCTGTTTTATATAAGAACCAATGCCTCAGAGAATTATTTGTCATGACCTCTGTCACAGTGTCCAGAAAATAGCAAGCTATTTGTGGGCAAAGTTACTGCTTCTGGAAAAGCTATTGATATGTTTACAGGTAGGTAAACAGAAATTTTTCAAGTAATCCTTTTGTAAGCAGTGAAGAATGTAGGATGCTCAGGACAATGCTTTCATAACCTGAGGCCCTGTTGATTTTAAGGGTGTTGCATTCAAGCGTGAACCACAGTGGGATGGGGGAGTGGATGACAAGGAAAGTGAAGAAACTTTGGACTTGCCCTTTACCAAACTCATCTGCATTTATTCAAGTGGCTCTTTTAGCTTCTGTTTTGGGAACAGCAAGAGGGTGAGGAGTGATTTAGATGACTTCACTCACTTCCTTGTTGGGTATTCCATCATCCCTTCCCCACACCCCTCATTGTATTGCCTGACACCCTGAGTCACTGCACTGCTACCTTTCCCATGATTGCCTTCACTCTCACTGCTTCCTCACTTTTCCATGTTTACATTTTTCTCTGAATTCCCACAGCTCTGTCCCACTATTCTTGCTGTCAAATGAAAATAAGACTATGTGGATCATTAGATAAAGTCATGGAAGCATCAAGCTGCTCTTGTAGCAGCACATTGGAAAGGAGAAACAGCTCCAGTGGAGCAAATTACATCTTGTTTACTAAGTTGGGGCTAGGGGAAATCCACAGACTTCCAGAAGGAGCAGGAGAGTTTGAATCAGGCACAAACTGTGGCAGCTTAAAGAAAATATGTTTTAAGGAGGCTGAAAATTAATTACTGTTAGAGAGAGGAAGAAGAGACATGATTTTAGAGCGCTCTTGGTAGTTGAACTACCATTCTTGTTGTGTATGTGCACTGAGGAGGCACAGAAACACCTTAATCCCAGTTATATTTCTTCTTTCAAAGGTTACTCAGTCATTGGGAGGGACAAGTTGTGCCAGGTAAAAGGGATTTATTAGCTTGCTTTCTCAGTGGATCATAAATCAGAAAATAAGGCAGCTGGAAATCTCTACAAGTTGCATTCCAGTCCCTGCTTTGTTCCCAGGGCTGTAAAGCCTCCACTTGCTCATTGCTCAGGCATATTGTAATATTATAATTAGAAATTATGGAAAGTATTTGTTTGGAAACCTCTGTATTTTTTTAAAAAGTACAATTTTAACAAAAAAGAAGATTTGTCTTAGGATAGTTTCTGTTTCTATGGGAGATTGAATTGTCAGGTTCATGACACCTTTCCTGGAAGGATTTTGTTCCACCTATTAGAATGATACCCAGATGATCATCCAGTTTGGTGGCCAGCAGGTGGAAGTATAATGTGCTTTCTTCAGGAATAAATCTATATTTGGAAATGCCTTATAATAAAAAATTATGGAGTTTGATTTATTATTTTTTAAAATTATGAAATTAACTGGAGTTTGTTGGAGATTACAGGTCTCATTTGCAGCCATCTATTACTGCAATCCTTAATCCAAGCTTTACTTTGGTTTCTTAACTTGTTGAGGGGGTCAGTAACAGTCTCAGTCTGTTGATCAATGGGCTCTGCTAGTTGGAGAGAAATGGGTGAAGTGGGTTCTGCTTAGGTGTTTGCTCCATGGTCACATTTTCAGGATCATAAATACCTGGTTTTATTAGGCAGAGTTGTGTGTAAACAGTTAATTTGCTGATAGTACATTTGCACTGTTGTGCATTTTCACATTATAAGCGTCAGGGGTTCCTAAGACAACATTGCTTATATTTTGCTTTGGAACAGAATTCCTACTGTGAATCCATATGGTCCTGATAGATTTTTATGTTACAAAACTGAGTGATAACTCATGTAAATGAATGATTACTTGGTCTTGGGTTGCAGTACTGCCAATTTTGTAATCTTCTGGAAGAAATAGGTTTGCAAAACCTATGGTAACAGCAGAAATAATAATTTTGAACAAGGACCTGTAATAAGAAAATTTCTTGAATTGCTGTTTGAACTGTAGTTGTGTATAGTCCTATGTTGTAGTGCTAGCCAGTGGTGTATTGCTACAACTTGGAATAAGAGTCATTAGGCTTCTCTAATTATCCAAGATAGGCAGTGAAGATTTTTATTTAGTTCAAGGCAAGGGAAATATGGGCAGGCAAACTATTATGAGACTTGCTGTTGGGAGTTTTCTAGAATGATTCTTTCCACTGGTGAAACATGCCACCTTTAATAACATGATTTATAGCTCAGTATTGTCTTCAGATAAAACATATAATGTATTACTTAATCATGCAGGGTTACAAGATCTTTTTTTCCCTGTTGTGTTTTCACCATTTCCCTCCAATGACTTCTTGATAGAGCACTTCTAGTTTCAAGAGCCAGTCATCTCAGAGCACATAAATATTTGCACTGGCACACAAGCACTGACATTATGAGGATGTAATGCCGTTGCTGGTTTGATCACATGCTCGGGACAGGAATGCTAAAGGCTTTTCCCATTCCTCTCCTGCTGGGTGGTAGAATACATACCCTGATCATCTGATGCAGAAGAAAAAGCAAGTGCATTTTGAAAACCACTGTAACATTAAAGTAATATTAACATAATTTAACATTAAAATCGAATTGAAAGTCGATCCTACAAAATCAAGTAAATAAATGTACAGTTTTATTGTTGTGAGTATATTGTAGGTGCATTCTTATGGCCTCTGAACAGGCAGGCAGGCTTCAATCCCAGAAGAGCTGCAGAAATGGGTCTCTTGCTGAATTTTGCAAAAATAACTAGTTTCAAAAGAACTCTTATTTTAGATGCAATTACATTCCTGCATTTTTATCCTGTTTGTTTCCAGTCTTCCAGCCAGAGCTGCCACTTCAGTGGGTAGGATGAGTTGGCAAAGTGCTTCTTTGTACTTTAAATGGCAGCACAAGTGCATGCACAGCATTGAGCAAGCCTGCTCTGTGATTTCTGACATGCATGCACCCCCCTGCTGCAGGTATGGCTGCACCTCTTGGTGCTTGGCCTGTGCAAAGTGTGCAGCGCCCATCCAGCCAGTGCATTTTTGTTTTGTCATGGAGAGTGCTCCAGCTAACTTAGCTTAAAGGGAATGCTTGCTCCTTCCCATTGGACACTGAGCAGATCATTCACCCTGAGGTAAGATTTGAGCATTTTGTCCCTGTGGAGAGGTAGGAAAGGTAAAATTGTCACAAAGTTCTCCATCTGGGCCTGATTGGTCCCTCTGCAGCTAGGTTTAAAGCTCCACCTTCACTGAAAGCCACAGTATTTCAGCTGATTTCCTCCCATGAGCAAAGCTGGATCTTCACTTAGAGATGCTTCTTTCCCTTCCTCAGCTATGGCATGAGGTTTTAATCCCTTGACAAGATCTGGGAGAAACTTCTGAGAACCTACCAACTCCATGACTAATGGACTGCCTCTAAATAAGTCCCTTTCCCTGTCACCTCAGGGTTACACACTGAGCAGACACAGGAGCAGCCCCTCACTTACGTCAGGAAAACAGGCATCCGTTTCTAATCCTTGTTACGCTGCCCTGGCTAAGCCTGCAGGGTCGAGATAGTTTCCTTTATTCTTCTTTCATGTCTGGGACCATTTTAGCATCGTGTTAATGGTCAGCTTTCAGTACTGGCTTAATTCTTTCCCAGCAGGAAGGGATCGCTGGAAATCCTTTCCAAAGAGCTGAACAAACATTTCCATTCTGTGCAGTGTCCCCTTATTTGGGCAAGTCATGCCAGTTTGCTCCTGTGTGGACTAAGGAGCCCCCAAGAGTAGGAGTGGGTTCACATGGGAGATGTGAAGATGGCTGGAAAGTGCTTGAGGAGAAGGAGCACCTGTGGAAGTCTGTCTCCATTTTTTTTGTTTAGTATTTCTTCAGCTAGAATTCACTTTGCAGTTGTCCACCAGCGAGCAGATGGGCATGTTTATAGTAAGGGTGTATAGTGATTCAGCCAGAATGACATTTTAAGATGTGAGCTGACGGGAAATGAGCAATATGAGATTGGTAGGGGAAAGTTTATAAGCCTCCAAACCCTTCACCTATAGGAAATTCAGTCTGGAGTGAGTAGGGTGGTTATGTTTAGGCTGTGATTCAGAAAGACAAGTAAAAAAACTGAACAATTCCTTGTGTAATTCTGAAATGGCTTTCCAGTGCTTCTGGCTCTGCTGACTTTGACAACTGTGTATGTATTATTAAACAAAATGTTTCTGTTCTTGAAATTCACTGAAGCATTTACAGGATTATAAATCTGTCACTTGTGGTGTTACTAAATTCAGTCCTGAATATTTACACAAATATGCTAATGCTAAACTGTGTAATAAATTATTATGCTGATACTTCTTTCACTAGAATTTCACCAGCCATATTTTAATTTTAACACAAGAAAAAATTTGCCAAGATTCAGGTCATATAAAGGAAAGACAGGCGCATAACAAATGTCTCTTTCTCTCCTGCTGTCCATACTTCTAGTATACTGTAAATTGTTTGCATATAGCTAACAAATTCAGTAGTTGAGGTGCTTAGGAATTTTGCTTTTGCTCTCTCACAGTTTTTTTCTTGGAACAAATACTCATTGGTGCTATCATTGTCCCATGGTAATTCCACATAGCTAAAATGTAGGGAAAATAAGATCCATATGTGTATGTATGTCCTGGCCTGTACTTGCAGTTGTTTTATTTGAAATGTTTTTCCTTTATTGTTTTTTATTGATTTGGGTTTATTTGCAGGTTTTGTTGTTTGTTTTGTTGTGGGGATTTTGGCGATTTGTCTTTTTGGAGGGCTATGTCATTGTGATTTAGCACTTGGGAGCAGTCCATCTCAGGCAGTACATCATCATCTTTCAAAAGGGAGGCATCAAAGTCAGCACCAAGAAACAGGGTACAGTAAAATAAGCATGTGAGCTTCTGCAGTAGCCAGCTGTTGCTGAGCATCCTTGCTGTACCCATGGGGGAAAAAGGGGATTAGCAAGAAGGTGAAAATTTTTCAGCTAAGACAAATCTCTCAGTTCCTCCTGTTTAGATTCCTCAGTGTTTATTCTGCTTCTCCTTAATTAATCATGCAGTTAATCAGGTTACACAAAATGATCAGCACTATCCCGTCTGTATAGATCAGCAGTCAGTTTTGTCTTTGTGACAAGAACTATTGCAGGCAGTTGGAACTGATCCAAAATGAAGAAGTGCAAGAGATTTTTCTGTCTGTGGCATTTAATTGTTGCTGGCCTCTGCCACTGGCTTCATCTGGAAAACTCTGAAGATGGAAGCTTCAGAAGTCAGCACTAAATTAATTCCTTTTCCCATAATAAGAGCAGTGAAATGCTCATTGACTTCAGTATAAGTTCTATGAGTCTTTTAAGGCCCCTCCTGTGAGTACAGTGAAGATCACAGTTTGTCCAGATGGTGGTTGGTACACCCTACTCTACCTGGAGCACTTTTAGTGCCTCAAATCTCGTTGTCATAAACTGAGCTCAGGGCAGTCTGAGAGCCACAGGAGCATGTGATGCATGGGGGCCAGATGCTCCTAAAGTCTGTATATGTACACTCTTGAAAATATGATTTATCCAGTAGATGCCAGCAGCATTTGACCTTAATTGCCAGCAGTGAACATCTCAGTTTCAGTGTTAGGAAAGGAGTCTGTTCTTTGTGTGCTGAGAACCTTACATGAGTAACTAGAACAGTATAGAGACGCTTAAGAGTCCCTAATATACTGCAGATCAGGTATTTATTTTGAATATAGCATTCCATGAGTTTTATGAGTGAAAAACTTTTTTCCTTGTGAGTATTTTGATTTTTAGATCTGAAAATGCAATTTAGCTTTTTCAAGACTGAGTTTAAGCAACTGTAATGTGAGATCCAGATCTGGAGAGCCTGGATTTTTCCCATATTTAGGTCATAGCTCTCTTTTGGATCATCCTTTTTCCAGTTATGTATAATATTACAGTAAATAGATAAATCAGATTCCAGTTCTCAAAACTGAAAGTAGAATAAAATGTTCCCCTGAACTGATCTGAGCTCTGTTGTTACTGAGCACATCTGTGCATATACAGAGTTAGGTAAACCCAGCGAGAGAGAAGTTTTCTTGTGCCACTTTGTCACTGTTTAATTTGGGTTTTTTTGGTCTTAAGTTCTGCTACAGGCTTCTTATGGAGTATGGTCACTGACACCTTAATCCCCTGACAGTTTATATATGATGGTGTGCTGGTGTAGGCTGGCATAGAGTTAATTTTCTTCATGGTAGCTGGTATGGGGCTGTACTTTGGATTTCTGCTGGAAACAGTGTTGGTAACGCAGGGATGTTTTAGTTGCAGATTGTGGGGATAGGCATGGAAGATGAATATTCTCCCTCAGTAAAGTCTTTGTAACTTTTTACAAATTCTGGGATTATGTTTGATCCTGGCATTACCAGTTTGACTTTTTGTAGCATGCAGCCCTTCTGCATGGCTGGAAACATTTTCTCCTGGAAAATACCATGATATTCCACAGATGGAGTTGGTAGCATTGAGTTGCATCATGGGATTGTTACTATGTTTGTCATTTCCTTTCACATATTGCAGTGCTCTCTAAAAATAATGGATTTCCACATCTCTCTCTTGCTTACGTATCACAGCTCATGACCTTTGTACGTGTTTTATGGCAATGATTGCAGTAGGTTAGGGTTGTACTGATGTGAAACAGAGTAGCTTTTAGTTGTTTATTAAGAGATACGGTCTCAGGTAAAAGGTCATATATATAAATAGTCTTGGGAGAACAAAAGGAAATGAAAGTTGAACTGGAAAGGGTGTTAGTTTTATATTGAAAAGCAGTGATGCGTTTCTTTTGCAAACACTGAGATTCTCCTTTTTATCACTTCTATCTAAACAGCTTTGCTGAACTGTGGTTATTAAAGTATAGTGTAAATTATGGTAAGGCAGAACAGCAGACAGGAAGAAACTTATCCAGTGTTTGTACACTAATCACAACTAAGGCAAAAAAATAATGTATAAATACTAGATTTTTCAGTATTTTTTACCAGTTTTGTTTAGTATGGTACTGACATTGTTTCCCCTTCAATGATGTTTAAATCACATCTGGGTACAAAATGGAAGGGATGACTTATACATTGTGAATGGATTTTTTTTTTTTTTCAGTTACAGTCCATGTTAAATAATTTTCTGTATTTTCCCTGAAGGTATCTGTGCCACTGGATGACAACTCTGTGAACTGATAACTGCATAAAAATCAGTTATTCCATCCAGTTAACATTCATGAAAATACCTATGACCATGTGAATTAGAAAATGCCTTTGAAGATCTCTGTACCATTGGCCTCAAAATTTTAGTCTTAAAAATAGGATTGTATGATTCCTTGCGTGTCTTTTGGAGCCTTAACCAGTGATGAGCAATTTTGCATGGTCACAGAGGGGAAGAAATTCCATATTGTGTTCATTTTGTAAGAAGAGCAGTGCTGTCACTGTTTTGGCACCCTTGACAGCACTACTGCATGTCACACCTGTCCTGCTGTGCACCAGGGAACTTAGTACAGGGGATGGTGCATATGCCACTCCAACATCAAATAAAGGGAGAGCCAGGAACTCTTAAATCCACTGTTCCTTTTGCACTGCTCTGTGCACAGCACTGTTGTAGCCTTGGGAGTGTTCACAGGTGTGACCCTGGTGGCACCTACCTGAGGCAAAGGCTGCCCTGCAGTGTTCCGTGGAGGGAAGCAGAGTATTCCCTCCTCTGTGCTGTGCAGCTGCTGACCCAGTGAAGAGTCAGCTGCTGCAGTCTCTCCTCATGCAATCAGCTAATGCATCATTCCTGCAGCCATTTGCAGCATGGAATTCATTGAATAATCCTCTTAATTCTGCTCAGCATACATAAGAGTGGCTGTGCTGGCTCACGTTGGGGATCCATCTAACCCAGTGTGCTGCTTCCAGCACTGCCCATACACAGATGTCAAGGGAGGAGAAGGCAGGGCAGCAAGGTGTTTGCTCCATTTTTTCTACCAGTTCATGACTATTCTCGGAAGTTTTCCTGCTCTTGATAGGGTTTTTGTATTTAGTGAAGTCCAGAGTAATTGTCTTGTGTCTCTCTTGCACATGTGTAAGCTTTTTCCTTCCAGCATATCATCTGTAAAAGTATGGCACAAATTGCTTCCTCTCACGTGAAGAACTGACTCATTTTGTTTGTTACAAACATGGCTTTCACTAGTGTCATTTGAAGTCCACCTGATTTTTTTTTTTTTCCTTTGAACTGGAGGACATAGTGAACAGTCCAACAGAACATCTCCACCACCCATGACCCCTACAAGCTCCCATGGTGATTGAAGGTTTTCTTCCTGATGAAAAATTACCACAGGTATTTGCAACCCTAATCACTGTGCTGACAACAATTATTTTTTCTGCCAAAGCCCCTGCACAGAGTCAGTGAACAATCCCATAAAATAGCTTTTCTCTTTTGGGGCACAAGGCCAAACACTTTGATGAAGTAAATTGGATGACATTTTGGTGAAGTCAGAATGGCACATTCTTTATTGCAGAAAGGATTCTGACTCCTTGTTTCTGTTAAAAAAACACAACCTAGTCTGTGCTTTAATTAAGAAAAAGTTTCACATTGATAAAGGTTCAAGTTTATTTTAATTAAAGTGGTCTTCTATGTATTAGCAGCTAAAAAATAGATCTGGTGCTTTCTAGAAGCATTTAAAACTTGAACTGAGAAACCCACAGGCCATTTTCCTCAGATTATGCAGTGTGTGAGACAGAAACAGATTAATTACTGAATGATGCGGGAAAGAGAGGATGAGCACAGCATTAATAAGGATTGTTCCAAAGATAACTGGGAATATTATGTTATCAACAAAGAAGTTTATTGTTGTCATTAAAATACAACACAATGTATAACCACTTATTTAGTAGATTTTTTTCCCCTAATTCCTTCCTTAAGCACTCATAATCACTTGCATTTATAATCTTGTGTTAGTGTGGTAGCATGCTACAAATATGAAAGACTTTAAATTGACTGCACAGGTCAGTATCTCTGTGACTGCAGTTGACTGAGGCTGAAATATAGCAATTTTTATGCCTATTCAACATTTTGTTGAAAAGGATAAAAGTGATGGTAGTATTCTGTTCTGTTTTGAACTTTGCATCCAAGACAGGTAACAGTGTAAGATGAAAGTATGCTGTATGAATCCCTCTTACTTAATAATGGCAACAGATAAGGGAAACAGAACAATTTGTTATTACAGTGTAAGGTTAGGAGGACCTGCAGGTCTCTAAATTTGCCACAGTTGCAGATGTAGGAAATTACTAAAAGCTCTACTTTATGCTGATAGACTTTTGACTGCACAATTTGCCAATAAATATTGCCTGTCATAGTTTGGAAATCAAATGCTCTCTGGCTTTCCCTGTGATCTTGTCAATTCTTGCATGAACGTCATTACTGAAACTTAGATCAAAACCAGGATTTGAGAGTGTCCTGTACAGATGCTGATGACTTATTTTGGCCCAAGTACTCTTGATAGAAAATTTCTCTTATTAACTGTGGTGGGATACATGCCATCATGAGCAGGTTTTGGGGAGAGTGCAATGGAGAGGTGATTGCTGGCAGCTGTTGACAGTAAGCAGAGCTTGAGTAACTTTCCAGGTAAACAGTACCATTGATTGTTGAGCACACACAGTTGAACAAAACAAAGTTTGTTTTGTATGCAATCTGCTGCACTGGAGGTTTTTTCTTCAAGTGAGAATGGAAAGTATGCAATTGCTAATAAGCCATACTTCTTAGAGCATTCTCTGGAGATTTGTAATGTTCTAGAAAAGTGATGCTCAGGTAGTACTTCTCATTTTGTGGCTCCAAGTTCATTTATCCCAGTTGTACAGGAGCTATGTCATGGATTTTAAAGGAAGGCAGGCTTTAAAGCACAACAGATTTCATCCCACTGTTTCATTAATTTCACAAGCTATGCTAAAAATAAACAAATAGAAATCTCAAAGAATTCCAAAGCCTCAGTAATTGAAGGATGTACTGAAATGCAGAAAGGTAGTTATGTAATAATATTATTCTTTTAAAGCAAGTACAAAGGTTGGTGGGATTGCTTACTTCCTTAACAGAAATGCAGCAAAGTGCTCTTTAAGTCCTTGCAACTGTGACCTGTCTAAATGTTGTTGGTTTTACTACTCTGTGTGGAATGCAAGTGCCTGACTTTAAATACTTGCATTTGAAAATTACTATTCAGGTTTATTGAATCCCAGTACCAAAGAGTGTTCAGAGAGCAGGAGTCAGATTTCTGAACATGTACAGTTATTTAATCTATGCTAGTAGAGTTAGGAATCAGTTTAACTGTGGTCAGAAATTCTTAAGTGACTTGACTTCTTGATCTGTAAGTTCACAGGATGTTTAGAAAATATATTTCAAAATATGCTTAGTTACTGGAGTACGACATGTTATTGGAAATGAGCATGTTCTTTCTACTTTCTGGATTTTAAAGGGTAAAATCAAACATACTGCCAGTCCTTCACAAGCTAATACACAAGAACAAAACACTTGACAGCAGTGGGTTCTCAGCTTAAACTGTGTTTGAGATTCTGGTTTTGTTTGTTTTTAAGTTTTCCAAGTAGCCTAGGAATTTGGGCAGCCTGAAAATGTGACTGTTAGGCCTGCCTGATATTCCTAGTAGATTTCGTCTTTCAACTTGCATTTTCTATGTTAATGGTGGTAAGTTCTTCCCCTTGTTCCAATTAACATAAAGATGTGCTATACAGTTAGAAAAAACAGCAAGTTTGTAGGAGGAGTGGTATAATCTTATAGTAATGTTTGCCTTGTAAAAACCAGCATGAATTGAAGAATGGTAGAGAAGGGGCAGCACATATGCAAGTGTTGGAATAAACTGTAAATAAGATCTTTTCTTAGAGAATCAGAAAAATATATCTGCATGCATTCTGCCCACTGCAGTTAAGACCTCTTGCCAGAGTCTGCATTTAGCAGACTTTTGGGGGTTAATGTTTAATAGGTTATTAGCTAGTGCTTTTTGCTGTGTTCCTAGTATATGGATCTCCTGCTCCTTTGTATTTTGTGCAAATTAAATGCATTTCTACACTGAAACACATGAATCTACATGTGCTGTTACAGAATCCATGATGAAGCAGTTAATAGTGTGCCATCTGAGGTTTTTCTGCTTTTAATTCATGCACTTCTCCTTTTTCATCTCTGTTATAATAAAATGATATTATAAAAGCAATTATTGTACTACATGGTTCCTGACTGCTGCCTGCTCACTTGATAGTATTCAGTCAGTGGCAAGTCCCATATGAACTACAGGAACGTTTATTTCTAGCTTTTGCTATCAGGTGACAGAAGAATCTGATTTAACACACTAAAGTGATTCACTTGGGTCATTTGTCTGCGATGACTTATAACTGCAGGTGTAGTTGGAATGAAGATACAATGCCATAAGAATGGGAGATAGAAAACACCTATGAGATCACCTTGAAGGTTCTGTTGGAGTACAGAATGTATTTTTAACTCCTTTTCTAGTTCAGAGGTGAATGATCCAAGAACAGGATCATTCCTGTCCTTTCGACGCCAGATTGTTATGTGGTCTAGTGGAATTTCTAGTGGAGTCTCAGCTTATCTGTATTACCCAGTGTTGATTCAGAGGGCCATAAAAATGAGCTTGGGCATGTTTAGTGCCAGTTTATTGGTATGAGAGTGCTGCTCCACCTCTGTTCGAAATTCCTAAGGCCTGAACCTGCTTTTATTACAGAGTTTGTAAACAGCATTCCATATTGCTGAGAAGGGATTGAAGAGTGGGAACTGGAGTCAGCCTTTACAGTCCTCTTTTCAGTTGTTCGGGTTTCTTGGTTAATGAGTTGGCCATATGATAATTCAGGGCGGGAGAAATAGAGAGGTAAAACTAATCTGTTTTCCTTGAAGGATCTGCCTGTACTTAATGGGATATAGCACAATCCAGACCAGTGCCAACAGTGTCTTTTAGGCAGCAAATTCTTTCATTACTGAGTAATTCATTATCATGCTGTGAACAGGAGAAGCACCATACATGGAGAAAGACAGGTTTCTTAACAGCTTGTTTTAACCTTTCCAACCTACTTACATGGACTTAAGTGGAACAGCTCTGAATTTTGGCACAGCTTCACATTTTTCTAATGAAGAAATCCCTTGGCAAACACTCACTTGTTTACACCTCAAACAGTTGGCCAGCAGGAAGGATGAAGGAATGTAATGGGCACTGTACTGACTTACCTTTGTTCTCTGGCTTTTGATGGGCTCATTAACATTTGCCCTTTAACTGCACAGCAGAGAGTTACAGAGCATTTGCTTTAGGATTCCTTCACTTATTTTAAGAATATACTGGAATGCTCGCTATTGTTCTGAATGGGCAGATGAATACAGACATGGGCAGAAAGTCTGCCCTGTGGGAAGCTGAGAGCAGGAATTGTCACCATAGTCAGCCTTCTAAGTTCATTCTTGCATTTCTCCTGTGATTGTGATCATCTGGTCATATTTGTGTTTCTTACTCTTAATGCATCATCTGTTCAAGGTAAGACTCCAAAGTGGGTAAAAGGCAAAAGTTACACCAAGAGGAGCAGTGTCCCAGCAGTGTAGTCAGAACTCTAGGACTTGGATGTGAATAACTTCCAGTATCCTTGTGGGATACAGTCAGGGTTGTGACTGAGGCTGGGTTTTTATGTTTCTCAAGAGGCTGTAAGGTTTATTGCTGCACAGAAATGATAAGACAATGGGCTGTCATATCTCTCCAGTGTGAAGTCATGCATGCTTGTTTTGCTCTTAAGGGATTTTTTTCTATTTAATCCACTAGGGGATTTTCAGCTTGCTTTGTGCTGAAATTCCTAGGACCCCTGACCTGCAAAGTCCACATCAATCCCATTCTTTCCTCTCCACCTGGATAAATCTCTCTTCAGTTCAGGACGCTGCCCGTGCTACGTTTCCTTTGGCAAACAGATGCCAGGCAGCAGTTGGCAATCACTGGGAGCTGGTTGTATCTTCTGGCTCAAGGCCCGTACATCTTGTTGCTTTTTGGCCTGCATCCCATGCAGGCTGCACACTTGCAGCATTTTGACAGAGCTGCCTGGAGAGCTGCATGGGGCAGGAGGCTGAAGGGATTCCCTAAGGCAAATGTGCCTGACATGCTGCAGAAAAAGGACCTTAAGGTGTTGCTGGTTCACTTTACCTCCTGTTGTGTGTGTGCCATGGAGAGTCACAGGTTAAGATAACCTTACTACTGGGTTGATTGCTTAATTTTGAATGCTTTTAGGACAGATTAGCTTTGGGTTCAGGTTACATCTTTCTGAACTATACAGTTTTAATGTTTAGCCTTCAGGGAAAATCTGGAGTTTGTTCACTGAATCTGCTTTGGTTTCTAAGAGACATGATTTTGACCTTGAGAGTTTACTGAAACAAAATTACAGGATTCACAGCCAGTGACAAGTGAACTACCTCTGGAGCTAGAAATGTCATATCTGCATAGCTGTGCTTTCTGAGAGCATTTGCTAGCTCCTTACCTCTGGAATTAAACAGTGTTAGCAAAGTGTGTTTACTTTCATGCACTTAGGCAGTTCTTCTGTTCACCGTGGCTTTGGTCACATATGGAGTCTATGGTGCTGTTTCCTGAGCTCTGTCAGGCTGGGTACTGTGACCACAGCCCTAGGGAGCCTGTTCCAGTGCCCAACCACTCTCTGGGTGAAGAATCTTTTCTAATATCCAACCTAAACCTCCCCTGACACAACTTCAGACCATTCCCTCGGGTCCTGTCACTGGTGACCACAGAAACAAGATCTCAGTGCCTGCCCCTCCTCTTCCCCTCATGAGCTGTGAGTGCAGTGAGGTCTCCTCTCAATCTCCTCTTCTCCAGGCTGAACAGACCAAGAGACCTCAGTCACTCCTCATATGGCTTCCCCTTAAGACCCTTCACCATCTGTTGCCCTCCTTTGGACACACTCTTACAGTTTAATGCCTTTCTTACCTTGTGGCACCCAGACCTGCCCCCAGCACAGAGGTGAGGCTGAGGCTGCCCCAGCTCAGAGCAGAGCAGGACAATCCCCTCCCTTGCCCAGCTGCTGATTCTGTGCCTGATGCCCTCCAGGACATGAGTGGCCCTCCTGGCTGCCAGGGCACTGCTGACCCACATTCAACTTGCCATGGACAAGAACACCCAGGTCCCTTTCTGTGGCATTGCCTTCCAGCATCATTCCCCAGTCTGTCTGTACAGGGTTGCCCCATTCCGGGTGCAGAATCCAGCACTTTCCCACATTGGACTTCACATGGCAGGGGATTGCCCAGTCCTCTGATTTGCTGAGGTATCTCTGCCGGGCCTCTGCAGAGGAAGTCAATAGCTCCTCCCAATTTAGTATCCTCTGCAAACTTACTTAAGTATGCCTTAAAGTCCTGCATCCAAGTAATTCATTAAGATGTTGAAGAATTCAGGGTCTGAGATGGAGCCCTGTGGACCCCACTGGTGGCAGGTCACCAGTCTCATGTCACCCCGGTCACTGTAACCCTTTATGCCCAACCCATGAGCCAGCTGCTCCCCCATCCCATTATGTGTTTATTCAGCTGTGTGCTGGACATTTTGTCCAGGAGATTGTGAGAGACAGTATTGAAAGCTTTACTGAGATACAGAGGATTTCCTTGATCCACTAGATGGGTTACTTTGTCATAAAAGGAAATTAAGTTGGACAAACAGGATTGGGATGTGTTTTAATGGAAGATAATACTCATCTCTTTGATTCCGAAGAGTCTTGTTCTCATTAAGACATCTGAATTTGCATAAAAGATCAGAATTTCATTGAACTTTAAAGCTCCATGCACATTAGGGTTGCATCAAATGTATAACTTTGATACCTGAGAAGAGCAGAGTGCACAGGAGGTGTTTTAGTCATCCAATACCTAAAAGTACAAGTAGAGTAAGAGAAATTCAAATTTGGCAATGGCAGCTGCACATATTGTAAAGATGACCACGTTTATAGTGACTTTATGGTTTCATTATGGCAGTTAATCAAGGAAGGATTTCATGCTTGGTTTTGAGTATGGAAGAGAGTTGGTAACTTAATTATTTTTCATGTATGTGTTGACTCTGCTAAATCTGGAACGAGTACAGAGTATTGATCTTTATCTCCCAGTGTCAGTAATTTGAGATTATTTGAGGCATCTTTAATTTGAAAATAACTTCTATAATATGCCTATGTGGTTTTAAAATCAATATGTAGATGGTAGGTGAAGTGATAAATCAAGATGGATTTTAGTGACATTTTTACATTTCATTACTTTCTGAATAGAATCTATATTTTGAGGAAACATTTGGGCACAAGCCCATTGTAAGTAAGACAGCAGCCCTACTAAAGACTACTGTTGTGAGGGGCACCATTTGTCACCAGTCTCAACAGGGACATTGAGCCATTGACCACTCCTCTCTGCATGCAACCATCCAGCCAATCCTCATCCACTGAACAGTGCATCCATCAAATCTGTGTCTCTGCAATTTGGAGAGAAGGATGTGGTGGGAGCTGTGTCAATGGCCTTGCAAAGTCCAGCAGATAACATCTACAATTCTTCCCTTGCCTTTAGTTCTACTGTTACAGAAAAAAGATGGCGGAATAATTCAGGTTTGTTTGGATTATGTTGTTCCACAGCCTCTCTGATATTTTTGTCCCTACTAGTGTAGTCCACATAGCATTTGAACCATGACTTTGGCGCTTGCTTCCTCACACACAGAAATTATGTGCCATGGCCAGTAATGTAATCACACCCTCAGTAGGAGCATAGGAATAGAAAATGAGAGAATTATGTAAGAAGTGTGAGGTGAATGTGACTGAAAAATCTCACTGCAGTTTTATCTCTGCCTTTGAAAGTCCTTTGGGCCTGAAATATATCTGGTATTCAGCTGCAGGAGATTTATCCTGTCCAGATTCATCCCTGATGTCCTTTACTGCAATAAAATGGTGGTGGAGCTGGTGTTCTGTGAGAACTGACTGCAGTATGGAATTTTGGAGAACAGCACAAGTACAGAATAAATATTTGGTCTGTTCAGTGAAGGACTTTAAGGGATTTGCTTCTCTCAGCAGGAATTTCCACCAGATTCTCTGGGCCATTCAGGTTGACCTAAACCCTCTGGCAAAATCTGTGTCTCCAAACAAGGCCTGGTGTAATTGTCATTGTCATTACCATTAACTTTGGCAGAGAGCTGTAAGCTCTGTGTATGAATGGAGTGAATGGAATATATTTGTTCAAGAGGTTTCAGTGGCCAAATACCAAGTGTGGGTGACTTTGGGAGGTGGCTCATTTCCTGGTCATTTGAGTAGGCAGAACTGGTTGAATCAGGTTGATTAGCTGTCAGGAGTGAGTTACAGCTGGCTGATGTTATCCTTTTCTCTGTCCTTCATGAAGCAGAGGTAATGCTGATGAGTGGATAGATTGACCTTAATGCTTTGAACTGATAGCTAGCCAGATTGAGACTAGAGTGAGAAAGAAACCAGCATTCCAAATTTTCATGCATCGCTCAGCATGCCTGTGTTTTTCCAAAGAGATGTACCTTTTCTATTCTATGGGATATTTATATTGGTATACACAAGTTGTAAGTTGAAAAAGCACTAAGGTGACAAAGTATGAAGCCTTTCAAAAAGTAATATGAACCACTTTGCATTGGTGGGCAACTGTAAAAATTCCATTTGTGCATTAAGCAAATTTTTGAGGGAGGTTTCTCTTGTCTGGAAGAGTACTATGGTCATACACCTTTAAACAAAAGAATGTGCTGTGTATGTTTTAAATACCTGGTAAATTTTTTGAGAATTACCTTATAGAAACATCTTTATTATCCTTTCAATGATGGCATTTAAATATAAATTCACAACTAGTTTCTTCCAAAAGATCTGCATTTAGATTTCATAATTACTTAACTAAAATGGGTATGAATTGCCCAGTTTTTCGGACACGTTCATGCATAGCGTGCGATATTGGAAGTTTTTTGTTTTCCTACTTGAGAAACATGAGTGAGGTACTCAGAAAAGCAGGATGACCTGTGCTAAGGATCTGCTGAATCATGTTGATTTGTATGTACAGAGCTCTCCAGACTCATCTGGAGCATCTCCTATTCTTCAAGAACAGAGAAAGATTAGTCACCATACCACATCAGATCTTTAGAATATGTCATAGTCAACTTTGATCTTTGAACCCAGGGGCTTCTGACACCTCGCAGGGAGATGAAACATCCCTATGATGTAGCCAGTCAGTTATGAAGAATCTTAATGGTGGTATTATGTGAGATGATGTCATTTGACTGGTCAGCTTGTGCCTCCAGGTGAAAGGTTTTCTTGCACTTTCTTCAACACCCATCATGATGCATGTTTATACTGGTCATAAAACTGACTACGTTTCTATTACAACTTCAAACATAGTTCCTTGCATCTGAACTTTGAGACAACAAAACTCGACAGCCGAGTGCAGGATGTATGGTGTAATATTTCCTTTTAGTTTTCTATTCTTTGATATTTTTATTTTCCTTTCTTGTCCCTTTGTCAGTAGCACTTGATGCTATTTTGCTTGCATTTGGCTGAGAATGAAGGTGTACTTTAAATTATAGAGTAGCAGACTTCAGCAGAGTCTGTGCTTTCAGTGGCCACAGGCTGTAGCTATGCTGTAACAGCCCACAACATACCTGCTTCAGGCTGAGTTTGATCTTCGTCAAATGCAATTTGAGGTTAAACTTCACCAGAGAAAAAAAATTCCAGGAAACAAAAATCAATTTTTTTTTTTTTCTGACAAAGCCTACTTTCTAGACTTGTCCTTGTATTTATTGGTGTCATCTTCCAAAGTGAAGCTTTGTATGTATTTATAAAGAAATACAGATGTATGTTTGTTTAGTGGTTAGATTTTGCCGGGGACAAAATGCTGCTTTGACAGATGCCACGTATATTATTGAGCTGGGTTCATTGACCCTGGAGAAATAGAGGTTAAGGGGTGACATTATTGCTCTCTAATGTACTTGAAAGGAGATTGTAATCAGTTAGGTTCTGGTCTCCTCTTCAGTGCCTCCAGACTCCAGGCCCTGCTGCTTCCTGTTGTGATTCTCTCCTGTAACATTGCCATTGTGTAGCCCCCTGTGTCCCCTCCTCCCCACAGACATGCTTTTCCCTTTGGAATCACAGCACTGCTGCTGATTTGTACCAGCTGAGAGGCACTGCCTGGTGCCCATGGGCTGTGTTCCCAGTTCTGTGGTGCCAACAGCCAGAGACCACTGCTGGTGATGGGCTAACAGAGTGCTGCTGGAACCAGCAGTGATCCAAAGGTGAGACACTGGCTTGGGGTAAAATGCCCATTGATGTCAGCAAAGTCAGGATCTTACTCAGAGCAAGCAATCCAGCAGCTGAAACTGGGAAGCTCCCTCAGTCTCTCTGATTTAACTTTGCACTGATACATACTTTATTTTTCATTTTGTTCTCTTCAAAGCTCAGTCAGAAGCAGCCTACTGTCCCATGTAACTTTTCAACACACACAATACATTTAAAAGCAACTGTGAGTGTAACGGAGTACTAGAAATAGAAGTAAATTAAATTTTACCAAAAAAACCTTAGGGTAGGCCAGGTATGAAAGGGAGTTCAGAAATTCTGATTTACTGTCCAGCAGATCTGTAACAATTACAGCAGGAAACAGAACTGTGAAACAAATGGATAATTAAGGTTGTTAGGAGGCACCAGCATTATTTCTTTAGAGAAAAAATTGTTACAGAAGAGCCTGTGAACTTGTGCATAGGTATAGTCATTATAATGCACTTGGATTTTGAAGAGATTTTAATGGGATTCAAGGGTTTCTGAAGAAGCAAAGATAGCTTGTGATCAGAAGGAAAGACTTTTTATGCATTAATAGCTAGAAAGCAGTAAACAGATAGGATTGGTTTATTGGTGGAGAAAGGTTTTCTGAGAAGTCCCTTAAGGATCTTTGTTGGAATCTGTGCTATTTAACTGCTTCCATAATGACCTAGAAAATACTAAATGTACTGCTGATAGAAAAGTATTTAAGGTAGGAAAAACTAAAAACTGGCTACAAGGACTTTCAGAAGGCTTCTTATTTACTCTTTACTGGGTGAAAAACTGATTAGTTGAGTTTCCATCACTATGTGCTAAATATGTCCACAAAACCCCACAGATTATATAAATGTGCATAGTGATGAGCTCCATATTAAGCAATCGTGAAAGCAAAGAAAAAGTTAGATTTTCATGAGAAGCCACCACTAAATCTGCCTTCATATATAATGCCACATGCAGTTCTGACTACATTTTAGAAAGGACTTCATAGTAGGTGAAAAGGTGTAGAGAAAAACAGCAGCAATTATCAAACAGATGAGTAGCTTCTGTAAAATGACAGACTATATAAACTCATCTTTTTTCTCTCTGATTAGAGACCAGTATTGGAGTAGTATGAAGTCAGGATTGGTATGGGGAAGGTGGTTAAGGAATAGTTACTGGCAAATTCTTATAATTCGAAACCAAGGGAAAGATTGTGTCACCATACCTAAAATAGAAGTACTTTTTAATCAATTTTAGTCAATGTGTAACAATGTTGTGAAACAATGTTGTAGGATCTTGCAAAGGCTAAAACCTGAAGTGAACACCAGAGAAAACTGAACGTAATCTCAAAGGTTAGGTTCAATGTTTGCTGTTAACATGAGGGGCAGACCTCTGAACTTGCTCATCTCCCCTAAGCATTCTTAGGGCAGGTGTTGGTATCAATTGTCATTGAAGAGGGTGGGAAGGAGGTTGAGAAGTGTTACAGTAATTGCTCTTAACATCTGTTTCTCCAGTAGTATCAAGAAGCAAATTCAATACAAACTTTTTTAGTCTGTCTGATGTGATACAGAAAATAAGTATTTATTTCACTTACCTTTCTTTTCTTAATTTTTTTTCTTGCCCCTGCTCTTTCACTAGACACGCCTTTATTTTTCTTTAAATAGTCTTTATCAAGCTGAGTGTTTGATTTATATGTATTTTGTAATACTGTTTTGCACCTTGTCACCTTTGCTGTTTGTACACCGGTACAGAATGTCTTTTCAGTTACAGATTATCTGAAAAGGGCTGTTCTGGCCTTTCTTCTTTTCACATTTCAATTTTCTCTCTCCTTGCTTCTATAGATGACCAAACCCCCAAGAGAGCAATCCAGCCAAATGTGCCTATTGCCACAACCACACCAGTCAGATGGAATACCTCAAGTGAGCCTCCGACTAACAGACAGTGGTTCATGTGGGAAGGAGATGGATTTAGCAGATGAAATCTCCTTTGTTAACAATGATGTGTTTTTCTCCAGGTTAGTGTTCTTTTTTTTCTTTTTTTTTTTTTTTTGTCTTTGTGTTTTTCTCTGTGTTTGTTTTGTACCTGCATCTCTGGCTCTGGGCATTTTGAACACTTAAACAGGATACTGGGGTGTAAGATGAATTAGTGTGCCTTTTCCTGTTGAATGCACACACTCCAAAGCCAGCTGTGTGCTTTGGTTTGCCTCTCCAACATAAAATTTCAAGCATATGAAGGTAGCCTGCTTGGTGAAGAAGTGCAAGTCGATAGGTCTGATCTATAGTCAGGCAGTAGAAACTACACCAAGCACAAGATGCAACCAAAATGTGTCCCTTTTGAATAATCAAGTGTATTTGATCTGCCCTGTTTAAGTCTTAACAGATGGCTGACTTTATTCTCACTTTTAAATCCAAAAAGGAAGGGGCTATTCGAGGGTTTTCTCTTTCTGGCAAGAATGGTGCTACTGATAGTACTACTCCATTCAGACAAGAATAAAAGGGTATGTGTAGAGTATCTATACAAGTATCTTTCTGAGTTTATAAGAGTCTATCAGTTTAAAGCATCTATAAAAGTATCTATCTAAAAGAGTATTTTGAGTTTTGATTGCTGGCAGATTGTCTGTTAGGTAAACAGGTAATAGGCATTTTGCTTTCATGTGGAGTCCTTCTCTGCACATCAGGCTGAACCAGGATCTTTTCATTATTCTTAGGGTATTGAATTGAGTCTGCAATTCTCTCTTCTCTGGTGCCTAGTACAACACATGAGGGATTCAGGTTACTGTGGGAAATTGCAGTGTGCTGCTGAAATATGGAATTGGCCTGATGTGGGAAATGGTGCTGTTCACATGTCATGAAACAGAACACTGCAGTGTCCCAGCATACCAACCAGGAACACAAAGCAGAGGCAGTGCTGCCAGACACGTAACTGAGTGACTTCACTGTGTAAGCAGGAGCTGTGTGCTATTCTCAGCAGCAGTGCAGACAGACAGCACTCAGTTTATGAGACAAGTTAGCAAATTATGCACTAACACCAGATTTTGGTTCATAGTAATGGTGGGGAAGCAGAGATGTTGAATTTGGTTTCTAGCCCTTGGCAGGCACACGTGCTTTTTAACTCTTAGCTATGCTAAGTGTGTGTTTCACTCTCCTCAAGCTTCATCAAAAATTCCTGCAGCCAGAACACATCAAGTTTGTTTACATGGCTTCATCAGTCCAGCTGCTTTTGACTGAGATGAGTTAGAAGTCAATGATCAGAGCATCTCAGCTGGCATATTGGAGAAGGCAATACAGTTCTAGCAGCTCAACAGGGCCAGGCAGGTGGGGCTGTGGCAGAAGTTCCAGCCTCCTGTGTTGATATGCTGGAGCCTGGCAGAGAGTGTGCCTGTACTCTGCTATATGTTCCAAGGTGTAAAGGGAAATGAAATGCACAAGGGTTGAAATGAGGAACTGCCAGGTCTCCTGCCTGGTAAGGTGTGTGTGACTGATTTACTTCATGAGGTACCCCAGCAAACTGTGTTTCTTATAGGAGAACAGTCCCCAGCCAATGTAATTATTTACTGTAGGGAATCCTGCTTTTCTGTGTATGTGTAATTCCTTAGAAGAGTACTGTTGAAGTATGGGACAGTTGGTCAGTGCTGGCATGGGACATTAAGCACCAACTGAAATGTGTTTGTAACTAGGCAGAAACCTGATCTTCATGCTCAGGCCTTGGGTTGAAAGATGTCTGCATCTCTCTGATTTTATGTGGGAAATTAATTAACTATAGAAATTAATTCTCTTGTAATCCCATTTTGTTCAAAAATGCCCTAGTTTTCTGTCACACTTCTGTACATATTTACCTAATTGTGTTGAATATCTATGCTTATATTCAACAGAGTTTGCTTCTGGTACTTTTTTGTCAATGATCTAGCTCTGCTGCTGAAGGAGGAGTAGGTAGTGTTTGCTGTTTTCTTCCCAGCTTCAGGCTGGCAGGTGTTGGGCAGGATGGGATGGAGAGAAGGCCCTGGACCAGGGCAAGAGCAGAGGGAGGTCTCCAGCAGCTCTAACATGCCTGGGGAACAGCTGTCTGTGCAGCAGGCACAAACCTTGATTCCCTGGCATCAGTGCGGTGTTCTGATATATCAGGAGTGGTTTTAAACGTGCTTTTGTCAGCCTTGTGCCACTCCCATGTAATTTAAGCCCACAATGAAGTATTACCTGGTGTTATTTCAGTGCAAGGCTATTATTAGGAGTTTTCACCTTTTTCAGCAGAAGAATCTAGGTCTGGCATCTGACCTAGATTGCAAAGCTTTGCAAACACACTGCTATTCTTGTTGGGGGGTTTTGTGTCACAAGGTACCAACAGTTCTAAAATAAAATGTTATCATTAATTATATGTAATTACCTGATAAGATTTAGTGAAACTACTGTATCTGCTCAGCTATGATATAATCTTTGTTAGAAAAGAATAAAGGTTGTTCTTGGCAGTGATAATCATTTGCTGTTTCATGAAAACCTCTGTGGTTTGTTCCCTTTCCAGGCTCTGATGGCATGATATGGGTGGATTAGAAGAGGATGAAGGGCTACATAGAACAGTAGATGCAGAATTCTACCCTTAGCAGCTTCACAAGTGTAACAGTGAAGAAATACCCACACACTAAACCCCTAAGGCTCCCTCCAGTAGAGATTACAATCTTTAATAAAATTTCAGTCAGTTTTGTTTGACATTAGAGCCTTCAGGGAGAAACTAAGAAACTTCTGGTTGATTAGTGATTTTTAATACTTATTTTAAATGCCTCTTAATATCTGTCTTTATACAATTGTCCTTAAGATGAAGACCCACACATTAAGTAGCAACTACAGTTGTGACTACGTCTTCTCTAATGACTTCTGATTTTTTAAAAGTATTGAAAGCCAAGTTATGCCTCCTTACAGGTGTGATATTCCTCATTGCAGGAATTTCTGAAGGTGCTGCTGTCATCTGAAATATGCAATATATCAATTGCAGTCAAAACATTGCAGAGCATAAAATTGGTATCACCTTCTGTTCACAACAGTTATCCTAAGAAAATGTTATATGTAAAGTTATGTTCTTTTTTCCTGAACAAAATAGGTGGATTAACTGTATGTACCTGCAGTCTCCACTAGCACATAATGTATGTGTTGTTTTGAAAATTGCATCATTATTATAGCTGTATGCCAAGGGCAATCTGCTCATTATGCAGTAGCAGAAAAACATACCTGTAATGCAGCTCTTGAGTAAATCCAGAAACAGTGGAGAAAGAAAAAGAGAAAGGAAGAAGGTAGGGAAGGGGCAGAAGAGGAGAGACTGCTCCTCTGAAAAAAGGATTAAAGTCAGTATGCAGCCTGTTGCTTACTTCTGTGAGTCTCATCTCATTTTTGTAAGAGTTCCTGTGCAGTACCTCAGGGCAGCCAAACCTCTGGAGCCTGGGAACCACACACATCCTGTGCCCTTACCTGGATGAGAGCCACAAGACACACACTGCAGGCTCAAGAGCTGGGGGAGGCAACTTTTGGAGAGTGGGCTGGAGGGAATGGGCCACCCTGGGGCCTTACCAGACCTTCAATGAGAGGTTCTGGAGTGGGATTGCAGCTCTGTGAAGCTGAGAGTCCCTGTTTGGGTCCCTCTTTCTTTCTCTGACTAGAAGGAAAAAGTCTCCTCAAAGCTTCAGTTCATATATAACTGCAGTAGGAATTGACATGATTTTGAATATGTTTAGAGGTACTAAAACTTCAAGTAACTGCATCAAATGTCAGGGTTATCTATAATAAGATTTACATGGATAGAAAGATAGGAAGGCCTCTTGCAAGCAATTCTCTCACCTTTTGTGCTAAACTTTGTATACAAGCAAAGAGAGAGCCTTCGGGAAGGTGGGAAAATGCTTCCTGCAGTCAAAATGTGAAGCAGGGGATTGAAGATGGTGGGCATAAATGTCATTTCTGATACTGACTCAGAGGTGCTGCCTGCAGACTTTGCTTAACACTATGCTGGATCTTTTGTCCAGGAAAAGGCATTGAAATAATGCTTTGCTGTTGTACATGTGAGCAAGTGCTCTAGCACTTGCTGGAGCTGCATCTCCTTGCACTCCTGGGCCTGTTTTTAAGAGGGATCCCTTGGTGGGAGAACATCTTGGTCTTTGTGGTGCTGCTAGGCTTTGTGCATGGAAATATCAAAGGAGTTCAGCTGAGTATCTGTCCTTGCTGAGTAGTGCTTGGATGCTGGAGAATGGGTGCCACGTATGGCAGCCAGACTTCACGAAAGACATTGTGCAGCTCCTCAGAGCCACAGCTTAGAGCAACCACAGCAGTTGTTCAGTTAGCCAGCCGTCTGTATTTTGTAGTCACATCTTTGTGTGCCAGAGATCACAAATTCCTGTTTGTGGCTGCCATCACAGCTGCAGTGAGATTTGCTGCACAGATACGCTGTGCTGGCTTTCCAGCACGTGCATGTTTTCAAAGAGAGATGTTGTTTACATCAACCTTTTGTTCACAAAAATCCTTATATCTGGCCTGTGTCCTGAAAATAAAGGGATCACATGTCTATTAGCATGGTAGCATCCCCAAAATAAAGGGTTGGTTAATGTATCCTGCTGTGCCTTCTTCTTAATGACACTATTTTCACTGCTAGTTCTTGAGATATGAAAACATACATATATTTGTACACTGAGAAGTTTGTGCTTACTATAAACACTTCCCCTATTTGTTGGCTTTCCTTTTAGCAGCTGCAGTTTAAAACTGAGGCAAGCCAAAACTTATCATTATTCTCTGGCATGTGATAAGAATTGGCCTGTTCTTGCCAGAACAAATTAAACAGGGGGGCTAGTGTTGTTTGCTTAGCTGACTATTTTTGTTTAGGTTTGAGGTTTTTTTGTTTTTGAAGTCTGTCATGCCAGTACATTCAGTCCCCATCAAAAGTAATAATTTGCCTTACCACTGAGGAGCCTTGCTGCCAGGTTTACATAAGGGATTGCAGCCAGGCAGCAGGCAGGGCTGCCCTCCAACAGCCATGGATTCGTCAAGAAAACGATTCAGGAAAAGGGTAAAGGTCTGGAACGTTGGTAGGGAGGTGGTAAGCACAGCTGCCTTCTGTATCATTCAGCGAACAACAGTCTCTGGCATGCCCTGTTCTGAGCCCTCAGAGAGAACATTTTATGTAAAATTGTTGTTGCTTTTTGTCACCTTCTCTCTTTAAGTTGTGTTGAGTTAGTTTTTCCAAGCTGACTCATTTAACTTTGCAAGTACATTTGTCTCCACCCTCCTATGCAATCAATTCCCTTCTTTCTTGCATTGTGGGATGCTGGCAGCAGGAACTGCCTTACATAATGAGTTGTTAAGAAAAGCATTTAGTTGTCTAAAAACACAGCCACAAAGACTTGTGATTTCTGTGTCTCTCCAAGGCAGGTGACTGTGAATGGCAAATCAGGGTGTGGTCTGAGCTCTTCCCTGTTCTTCCCTGGGTTCTTCTCCCCTGTCTATAGCCCAGATGTAATAACAGTTACAGACACATGTAATTAGGTAGATTTTTTCCGTGCAAGTCACCTGGGTGGATTTCAGTGTATTTTTCCAAGCATTTGACCTTTCTCTTCCACCCTGCACAGGTTACTCCTTTAAATAAGCCTTTGTCCATCACACTGTTCCAACATTCCTTTATAATTCTAGCCATCTTATCTTTGTCTTCTTTGCAAGATTTACATGGTGACAAATTATGGTTTGTGGGGTGGAGAACATTTTGAATCTGATGCCCTGACCTGTACCACAGAAGTGCATGTTCATCTTGTAAGCAAGAAGAATCATATATGAAACCGAGATCTGGTTACTATTCGAGGTAGAAGGCACATATGCACTTTTATTGTCATAATGTGCATATGGAAACAAAACTTCTTTCCGAATATGAGCCAAGTATATTAACTTTTCCTGCTTCCTGGGACAGTATCCAGCAGCCTTAGAAATCAGAAAGGGACTACAGTAAATTCACAGTAATTGAGTAACAAAGCTGGAAAAAAATTACTCCCTTTCTGTACCTCAGGCATTGCTCTCTCAGCTAGGATTCTTTATTTTGTTATCTGCTTTTGCTGCGAGGAGGAAGTCCCTACATCTCATAAAGCTGATGGCTTTCTGATACCAAATGGGTCACATAATAGATTTGCTGAGGAAATGAAGGACAAACATCTGTATGATTTTTAAGTAAACTTTAGGCAAAAGAATGTGTGACCTCTTATTGGACAAAACACAGAAAATAACAAGGAGTTTAAGCTAACCTTGGAAACCTTTGTGCTTTGAATATTCACGTGTATGTAGACCAAGACACTCATCACTAGCCTGTGTTTCAAGCAAGTAGGGAAGAAGCAAAGCCTCTGCACTGTGACTTGACTTATTTTTACTTCAGTAAGTAAATAGTTCCCTCTCCTGTAACTTCCTTAGGCTGTCTGCTGAAATGCCTGGTCCATTGTTCAGATGGAGAGGTTCTGCACAGAGTGCTTTGTTTCCATCAGCTTTGCAGAGCCAGCAGTTTTCTGTCACCTGAGGCTGTGAGGTATTCCTTCCCCTGTGGCTCTCCAGAGGGGACCTGGGCCTGTGTCCTGCAGGCAGTCCCCACAGGAAGATCAGCAGGCAGAGGTCACTGGGTTCTCAGTCAGGTTTGTTTGCTGCTGCAGTTTCCCGGTTCAGCTGGGAGAGCTGTGCCTTTGGACGTTGTGTTCAGCACGTTGCAGCGTAGGCTGCTGGGTTCAGCTGTGACTTCCTATGACACACATGTATATTTTTATTCAAACTGGTCAGCTGGCTGTCTAATAAGAAGAGGCTGAGAGTGGCACAGCAGCCTCCTGAGTTGTCACTCACTGCTCCTCTCACTTTGCTTGCATCAGTTTGGCTCTGAGCTGTTTCAGTGTTGTAAAATCCTTCTCTTTCATGGTCAGTGGCCATGAGAGATTTCCTCTCATTTTGTCTGTTGTGAGGAGTATGATCCCAAGCTGACTGCTTATCTACAAATTGCACTTCTCACATTGACTCAGTGCCTTCCTCCTGGCTGAAGAGGGTTGCAGTTAGGAAGTGTGAAGATAGTTCTGTTCCTGTACCAAAGATTTTCTTTTCATTTTGCACCTGCTGAAATAGTGTGTGCTAGGGATGCCTGCAAAGTGAGGCCACTAGGTAGCTGCAAAGAAAAACTAAAAGCTGCTTCATTGTAAATGACTTCCAGTTGTTAAGGCTTTGACAGGACTCCTGGAAACAATTCCTCAGGTTCTTTCACAGTCTCAAGCTCTGTGCATTCAGAAAGTTTGAGTCACGTAGGGAGGGGTTAATATCTTAATAAAATAACGGTTTTCTTGCTCTTCATTATGGTTAGGAACTATCTAACCAATATAAAATGATTGGGAACACTACTAACACTACACCATATTTTATAAAATGTATAGATGTTTCCTTCAAAAAAACCCACCCTGAAACTTCAGAAAATGTCAAATTGGGAAAAAAAAAAAATGCAAGTGACCACTGTTCTAACAGTGGTCTATTCTGTTCTATTGAGCATAACAAAAAAAGTTTCCTCTAAAATCTTGTTAGCTTTTGCTGGATGTGTGCTCCTTGAGTAGAAAAATATGTTTTTTCCCAAGACTCTGAGAGCTGGTTGGGAAGTTGAAAACTGAAAGACCTTACCCATGTTTGTTCTGAATGTTCCTGATAATGAACTTGTATGCTGAACTTGTTTTCCTGCAGCATCCACTTGTGCCACTCCTGACAGGAATGTCCTGCAGTGGGACAGAAGTGTGTCTGCACAGCCTGGACACGTACAGAGCAGCTGGGCTCAAAGCTGATGTTGCAAATGAGGGGCACAGCAGTGGCTCTGCTGATTAAGCTCAGTATCTCTGTATCTGGCTGTGCACAAACAACCATTTGTTGTTCCTTGCAGTACACACTGCTGGGCTCAGGAAGAAGCCCCAAGGCTGACCTGAGAGGGCCCTGCTCTGCAGTTGGGTTTTAATGGATCTGGTCAGAGTTGCCTTTTAGGAGGATCTCCCTCGCTTCTGTGGCAGATGCATCTTGCAGCTCTGGGCAGAGAGCTGGAGTTGTTCTCACCCAGCTCACTCTTGTTTTAGTACCTCCCAGCCAGAGTCGATCTCTCCTGCCGAGTCATCTTTTTCCCACCAGCTCTCCCGGGAGCCAGGCCGGCCACTGGGGCACTGGTGCAAAGGGAGGGCTCCTTTCAGACACTGCATCAGCTGGAGAAGAGGAGCTATTCCTAGAGGGTTGTTTCTGGAGAGTGACTGCCAGACTGCCTGCCTTGCCAACATGGACAGCAGTTTATCTTTCTGTGGAGTAGAAAGCCACGTGCAGCAAACATGGATGGTGTGGCCTGTTCCTCTGCTTTCCTCAGCTCCTTCCCATGTCCTTGTTTTTTGTGTGAACTATAAGCATGTCATTTGAAGGTGCTTTGGGAAGGAGAGAATGTGAAGGGTGCAGAGGGATGGACTTCAAAGGATGGTAATTTTGTAGAAGATTGGAAAGATGCTTTTGGAAGATGGAAAAGTGTAAAAACAGTGATATTTTTGGTAGGTAATATAAATCATAAAGGGAGCACCAGTGACTCATTTAAATTTTTTTTAAAACCTTTTTGCTAACAAATATATGCTTGTTATTTATTGTTTTCAATGACATTTTAATTGGTCTGAAATAGCTGAATTTTTAAAAAGCTTTTGTGCAGACAGTTTTATAGAAATAACAATTTAGTGTTTTAAAAAATTACCAATTTAGAGGAGTGGGAGAAATTTCATTAGACACTAAAATTTAGGAATTTTATTGGATTAGCAGAGCTTTGGAGAAAGCCTACTTTGAAAATAACTTGTACCAGACTGGACTCCTGCTTGTTTGCTTGCTCTCCCATGCTCTGGCACTTGAACTAACTGGTGAGAATGAAGAACCTAGTGACCTTGTCACTCAGCATGCTTTACCCAGTTCCCACAGCAGATTAGCTAGCACAACCACTCAGTACTTGTTGCTTTCCCAGGAAACCCTTTAGAAACCTACTCCCAATCCTCCCCCTTCTCCAGGATGGAGGCCAAGAAATAATTTCTGGGCTATCCCATGGGGTGAGAGTCCTTTGGAACAAGTTAAAGCAGCGGACTAGCGGGTGTGGCAGTGCTTGCAAAGGACACTGCTGTTTAATGAAGGGAAGCCACAGCAACCAGTCCAGCTCTCCAGGGAGCATGGGATGTCCCTTGCAATGGGAAATGAACTTTTATGCTTATCTGTTGGGTGAGGTCAGGAGTGCTGAGAACCTGAAGCTCTGAGAAGCTTTCAGTTTGGTCCATACTTTGCTCTTGTCCCTGCAAGTTTAAAGAGCAGTTATGGAATATGTTTCCTCCTTAACAGATTTTAACTAGCTTAAAAGGTTTCAAAGGTAGTTTGGCCTCTAAAACCAGTATATTCTCCACAGATATGTCAACAAAGCTTGTATTTCTATGTCAGTGAAAAAATAAAAGGGGTAAAATGAAGTCAGCTAAGAGCAACCTGCTTCTCTTTTGGACAAGAGGAGTAGCAGTTCTGAAAGTAAGTAAGAAAACTCTGCAAATTCCATCTAGACAGTTTACATAAGGCTTGGTGTTCCTAAACAGAGGCAACGGTAATTTGTAAGAACATTAAAAATTCACTATCGTTATTGATGAATTACGTCAGTAGTTAATTATCCTCACCACTTTAAAATATCTTAATTTCTAGGCATAATTAGCCTGTATTTGACTTCCAACCATTGAGTCTTGGTCAGTTTGTGAGAACTAGGTTAAGTATTAATGTTTCCTGCATGCATAGATGATTTTCTTTGAAAAGTACTAAATGTATGGATGTAGTTTTTGTGTGCCCATCCTGGATTGTCTCTTAGCTCTTCAATTTTGCACAGCTTGCTTGGCAATGGGAATTCCTGAACTGATAAAAATCTTTTATTACCACCAACCCAGTAGGAAATACAGACATAATGCAGCTCTTCCATGTAATACCCATGTTGATGTCTCTGAGGATGATGATAATTTCTTCAGCCACACAGTCTTGTAAGCCACTTAGGACTTGTAAGCACAGTGTTGTACCCTCATCTTGCACATAGTTCCCAGATTTTGCTCTTACATGGTTGTACTGAAAGTTTTAATGCTGTCTTGCACACAACGTACAAAAATAACCACCAGTATAATTTTACATTTACTCAGAAATCATTGAAACATTGTTAAATGAAACAAGGCTGAGAACCAGTTTTGCAAAGTCACTGTTACTATTTTTAAACCTTTCTGAGGATTCTCATTTTTAACATATTAGTTGGTCTTCCTGTTTGTGCCCTTCTGGAGGGGCCTTTTTAATTGTCTGTCTGCTTTGTTTGGACTTGAAGGGCTACAGTTTCCAAGTACAGTTTCTATTTACATGTGACTTGCTTATTTCATATGTGCACACAAATCTTCTGGCTTGCAGGAGATTTTTCAGGGTATTTATCGTTTATAATGGCAGATATGTTCATATGCATAGATACTTTAAAGAGGAAAATGTGTGTATTAATATAAGTATGTGTACATAAGTAATGGAATTTTAAATTATGTATTGGTACATACTGTAATTTTCAGTCTGGGGTTATCTTTCCTTTGCATTTCATTTTCTTGCCAGAGGGAAAATATTGCATAACTTAATAAACATTGGGGGAATAAATTGATGGTATTGAGTAGCATCTTAAAAGCCCTCAGATTCTGTCAGACCAGGCAAGATTGACTTTTTTTTTCTTTTTGTTTTCATTTTGTTTTCATTTTTGAATAGTGTCTGATTTGTGTATGACTGTGCAATGAAGCAAAGGATAACTGCTTTTCAGGAGGCAGACACAATCACATCCTCATAAAATCCATTATTTAGATCACATATCTTGTATCCTCTGGTGCTGCTCACAGATCCTCTTCTCTTGTTGCTTTATATGCTGAGAAAATTACTTGGTGTGCAGCAAAGTATGAAAAGGAAAGAAAGAGGAGAAAGCACTTCTGTAATGATGATTGACAGGAGACTTCCTTTCCAAACGTGCAGTTGTTGTTTAAACTTTGATGGAGAAAAGTGATTATTCTTATTTAGTTCCAGCCAGTGTTTTTTTTTTCCTTTGTTGAAACCCAGTAAGAAATTTACAAATCAAATAGTTTGAACACAGGTGTTGCCTTGGTATAGGTGCTGAAGTGTGGTGGTATGTGTTAGTATTTCAAGGGACTTTATAATTTTTATTGTTATTTGCTGTCTGTTTTCCTGAAGTGCTTACAATGCACCAGGGAGCATATAGTCAGTGAAGTGGATGCTGTGCCTGTCCTTAGAGAGGGTTTTCCCTCATCCTCTCTTTCTGTAGTTGGTGGTACCATAAAGGGCTTCTGTGGTGCATTGTTGCTGCCAACAGATGAGTTTGGCCTTTCTGAGTAATGGAAATGCAAAAACTATATGAAACTTGCAGAAGAGGTTTTGTTTTCTTTGTTCAACATTGGAAAACAAATTCAACAAGTACAAGCAAATCCTAAACAAAATGTTGTATAATTCCAGGTTTTATGTGTGATAGCTCAGCTTGAGTTATGTAAGTTAAAAAAAGGCATATGAGGGCAAGGGGAGGGTAGGAATTCCTGCCTCTGACAAATAGCAAGTTGGTGTTAGCGTCAACATCTGTGTGAAGGAAGTGGAATTGTTTGGAGATAAGACCGCAGCTTTCTGGCAGCTTTTGTCTGCCTGCTTTGTGCCACAAATAAATCACTTGTTGTCCCTACCCATGAACAGGCAAGGTGAAGAATTAAGATTTGTGTTCTTGTTTAGCAGCTGAGAGGTTTAAAAGGCCCATTGGGACAGTGTGAACTGAGCTAAGGTGACATGCATCCTGTGCTACCACTCTTACCAATGGTTTGCCACAGTACTCGAAAGGAGTTTTCGAAATCTCACTCTCATATTTCTCCATGTTAAAATCTTTTGTTGCAGTGTCTGCACCTGCTCTCAAAATAGTTAAAACTGGGAAACCAACAGTGCTAGCAACAAGCTGGCATTTTTTCAACTTTGGTCACCTTTCTTTCAATGGTTGCTGAAGTTTTGTGCCAATGGGGTGCCAGGAAGCATGAGCTCCTGTACCTCTTCCTAGTTGTGATGGTTTTGGCAATGTTAAAAGAGACATGAGGATGCAAAGGAGGAAACTGATACCCATTGAGGGGACTGCAAAAGAAGAGGACAGAAACAAAAACTGGATCTGAAGGTGTTGAGGGCACAGGGAGCCCTGCAACTTTTCTTTTGGTATCTGGTTGATTTTAGCATGATGCCACCACCTAACCCTTTTCACTGATGCTAGTCCATAAATTAACCTTTCTGGTTATTACAGCATCTCTTTTTGTTAATGAATTCTTTGTCAAAGAGCTTAATACTTTTAAGCTTATTTATACAAGCGAGTTCCATGGAAGTTACGACAGAATAGCTAGTGTATAAATTCACAGTACAGCAGCTATTTGAGTTATTCCATTTCTGTTTATTCAGCAAGCTGTTCTGGAGAGCCCTGACTCCTTGCCCATGTAGATGGGTCCTTAGTTAAGGGTGGAAAATTAATTTTTTTTAATGGCATCCCGATGGTAACCCTCAGTTTATAGAGGGGTAATAAACTATGAATAATTGTGTGTGTATAAAAAAATACTGCCAGGAAAAGTCAGTTTGATTTATTGTCAAACTGTGAAACAGTACAAGGTGCTTTTGGTTTATACTGAAGTAGTTTTATGTATCAGACTAAAATCTTTCTCTCATAGTTTTAGTTGCTTATGAGCACATATGGTACATTTAATTTAACAGGGAGTCATCAAGATACTCATTTGATTGCCATGGATAAAAGCAGTCCAGATCCATGATGGCAGAGGCTTTTTAGCATTGCTGACTTTCCTAAAAAGGGGCCCTGTGCTGTGACTGTCACAGCAGAGCAGGTTTGTGCTGAGGTGATGGGCAGAAGCATTACTAATGCCTTTCTTCCAGTCAGCCAGCTGACAGGAGCAGCTATTAAACAGTTCAGGGCACTGAAGCAAAGCCACGTCTCAATTAATCCCCGTGTCTCTACTCCATGCCACTGTTCCTGGGGCTGCAGCTGCCCATTGCTCTTGATTTCAACAGGAAATGCCCCTGCCTTCTGCTGGCAAAGGTCAGGATCTGTTGGGCATCCCTGTGACGTCTGATACCCTCTGCTAACCTGGGAATGTTGGCTGCTTCTCCAGAAAGCTGATGTGGCTCATGTTTAGTTTGCATGACCTACATCTCTGTGGAAGTGTTACTATAAACATACAGGTACTAAGCTCCTGCCACAGCTTTCTCCCAAGCCAGCACTAATCCTCATTAGAGTTGAACGGGGTAGTACTTCCAATATTGACTTGAATTTTTGAAGATTGACAGGTGCCATTATGTTTGTACCACCTAAAGTGTTGAAAGGACACTCTTAGGCCCCTTTATCAGATTAGGACCATCCCCTTACCCATCACACAAAGTATGCAGTGTGATAACATTGTTCACAGGCAGGGCAGCAGCAGAAGTGTTTCTGTCCTGTGCTGGGGGAAGTGAAAAAGCAATTCCTCTGGGCAGAGGAGTTGCAAAGGTGAGAACTAAAACCCGAGGTATTCTCCTTCAGTAGCTATTAAACATTTCAGTGCAAGACCTCAGTGATTTTGTGCTGTTCATTTTCCAAGGCTGCTTGTGATGTTCAGGTAAGTGACACTCCCCTTGCGTGCAGCTCTTTTGCTACCGCTCTTCAGCCCCAAACTTCAACCCAATAGAATGGTGTGGTTTGTTGTTTCAGAGCAATATTTGGTCAGCAGCCACAGATGTAGAAACAGGAATGCTTGAGAATAGCCCACTGGGACCATGAGTTTGGTTCTACAGTTGTCTCTTCAGTTCAAATATTAAGGGAAGAAGAGCTCTCTTTGCAGTGGGTCAGAATTGGGTGGCCAACTAAAGCACAAACTTTCATACCGCGGTAGTATCTACTGCAGCACGAGGGGATCAGGTTCAAAGGTTGTGCCAGCCCTACTGGACACCGATCCATGGTAAAGGGGAGTGAGGGCAGAGCCAGAGCAGCCCGCGAGGGTGTCGTGGAGCTTTGCGGGGGTCTGGGTGCTCGGGACACCGCGCCTGCCCTTCCCGGAGCGGAGCCAGCGCCGCTGTGGCCGTGGCGACGGAGCTCCGGAGGGACTGTATTGCACCCTGGGCGAGTTTAGGAAGAAGGGCGATGGGCTGTAGTTACTGAAAGGCATTCAGACGACCTTGTGAAGTCTTTCTGTTGAAAGGAGCCATTAGCCCTCAGCTTGTGGCATCCTTCGCAGGCCCAGAACCAAGTGGCCATCAGAAGCCGGTTTTGGTGAAGCGGTGCCTGCCGAGCCCAGCGGGGCGAGCAGGGGCAGGGGCCGTGGCGGGTGTCGCAGCCGGGGCCGGCCCGGGGCTNCCCCTGCAGAGGTACGTGTCCAGCCGGGGCACGCCCGGACCCAGCGCGGGGCTCCTGCCGGGCTGTCCGGCACGGGCGAGCGGGACTCGGACCCCGCCTGGGAGCGGGGATGCCCGCTCGGGAGTGGGATTCCCACCCCTGCGCCGGGGCACTGCAACAAGTGGGGCTGTTAACGGGTCTCCGGCGGTAGGGGATCTCAGGCGGAGAGGGGGATTGGGTGTAGCGCCCCAAAATCCACACGGCGCTCTCCGTGCGGGCTGGGAGCGGCTCTCAGGCGTACAGGGACCCCGGCCAGCCCCGGGTCTCCGCCGGCTCCGTGCAAACCCGAGCCCTCGCGGTGGGGTTGCGGTGCGGTGCGGGAGCGTGGCCGGGCTGCCCCTGCGCACAGCCCACCTCCGGCTGGCTGCTCACACCCCCGCCCTGCCGTAGCATGGGCCAGGGGTTTCGTTTGCGGAGGAGAAGGGCTGGGTGTTTCCAGGGTGCCGACGCACACCTCACTTCAGCACCAGCTGTGAGCAAGTACCTGTGCTGGCATGTGCTCCTGCCATACTATGGCAGGGACAGCTGCAGTCAAGCTTCTGAAATGGCAGGGCACAGACCCGCTGCGGGAAGAAGCGTACACAGCCCTTCCACCGGGTCATCAAATTCTTATTTTTGTTTTTACTGCTCTTTCAGTTCTCAAAATTAAGCAGTCCATACCTCCCATAGTAGTATTTGAATGGCTTGAATATCAATCTTTCTGTAATCTGCAAACAGTAAATAAAAAATTTACCATGCCGTTTCAGCACTGTGATGGTGCTGTTTCAGCAGAAGCTGCAGAGTTGCTGCTTACTTGAACACAATAAAATAGTAACTGAAATTGCTGCCCAAACTGTTATTATCTTGATAAAGTGCAGGGTCCTCTGCAGGTAGATGTGGAGAAAGTCTCTTTGGCACTATTGCAGTCATGGGGTTCCATGCTGATGACTGCAGAGAAACAGAAATGTGATTTGAGCATCTTAAAGAAGTGGTCATGGTGCATCATTTCTATTTGAAGGACCAGTCTCACGTAATATTTTTAACCTTCCTGTGTTCCCAAGGATCTGAGTGTCCTAGCAGTGGTCGGAACAAGTGGTTGTTATTATGCTCTTGACTCTTCACCCCAGGGGAAGATAGGTTTCACAGGCTGGCTCTAATTAGACTCTTTGTTGTTGCAAGGTCTAAGCCCGGATCGGTTAGAGATGCAGTCAACACTTCAGAAATGAGACATTTTCTTCAAATTCCATTAAGCTGTAAGCATGGTACAGAATTATTTTGAGTTTTTCAGTTAAAATAATTCGCAAAATTCTGGCTCCTTTTCCATCTCCTAGATCTATTTTTAGGCTGTGTATACTGAACTTTTTAGCACATTGGGTTTTTTGGCACAAATTGCCAGATCCCTTTACAGTGGCACCCTCCATGTTGCACCTTTACTTTCCTGTTCTTCCCTCCCTCAGGGCAGAGTTTCACTGGCTTTGAGAATTTTTTGTCAGGTTCAGGAAAGCTGATGCCTCTAATATTGGTTAGTATCAGAGTGGGTAGCACTGTTTGTGGTTGCTGTGGGGTGGATATGTTGATGTTGCTGTTCCAGCTGAAGTCATGCACAAATTGCAGTGCATGATTCCTGTTACTGGGTTTAATCAGAGTAGCAGCACCCTTCAGGTTTTGTTATTTAGTACACTTGCCAAGCTGAAAGAATCTGTCTTTCCCTCTGAAGGAAGGGAGTGAGCTGCCTGCAGTAATCAACTTGGTTCCCTTCCTGGATGAGTGAACTTGCTCCTGCCCATCTCCTGCAGGTGCCTTTCTCCGTGCTCTCTTTGGGGCCACGAGGCTGGCCATGCTCTGCCTGCCATGGAAACCCTCTTGTGCTGAAACAATACAAATGTGTAGCTGGTGTGTTTATCTTGGGAGAGGGAAAAGGGCTCTGTGTCTACTAAGATGTGTGTGAGCTGTGAGTGTGTCTTCCAGAAAATCATATAAAATGCTTGCATAGAGCCATATGGACTATATGGTGTCATCCTATATGTAGATAGATATCTGTGGAATGGCATGTGTTGGGGTATGGTGTCCTGCTGTGAAGGAGTGACAATGGGGATGTCAGAGTTATGTTTCATTGCATGGGAAGAGTGGAAGGCCAAATGTGTTGAATCCTCACTGCAGTAGGTACTATATTGCCCAAGCACTGTAGAAGACAACAATGAATGTCACATGGATTGCATTCCTGATTTTCCAACAACTTATTCACCAGTAATTGTCTCTTCTGTTGCTATTTGGCTACCATCCTTTCAGAATAGCATTAGCTTACTTTGGTATCCCATCTTCCTAGTTAGAGTGTTACTAATGCTGTTAATGCATGTTTCAATTCATGTATTCTAGCTCACTCTGTTGCAGGTTTAGCAGCAGCTGGACAGAGCTGAAGCCTGTGGCTGCCTTTGCCAGTCAGCTCTACCAGTTTCTGTAGGAGATAAAGGCAGGGACACACTCGGGCCTTGTTAGAGATCGGTGGCCTCTGTTGCTTAACAAGTCAAGGTAGTGGCAGAGTGCAGCCATCACAAGTATTTTTAGCAAGTGCAGCTGAAAGCAGTGGGGAATGTGACTGATCTGTTTCTAACCTGTACAGCAGCAGTTGTCTGCATGGGCAGTCTCACTTGCAGCTACCAGGACTGTTTGTTTTACCTTACTGGTTAGTTTGCTTGGGATTTTTCACAAATACCCAGCAGTTTAGCCTGAGAACACTGTTGTATTCCACTACCATCATCTTTTTTTTTTTTTCCCCTTCTTTTTTTTATTGGGTGGGGTGGCTGCCGTGTTCTCTTTATCAAATTGGTGAACATTTTTGTATGTAAAGTTGTACTGTAAATAAGTCTAATCTTTTGGACTTTGCTATCACTTTCTATCCAAGGTACTGGGAGTGCTTGACAAGCCCTAGCGAAGTATATTCTGGAATATGGATGTGAAGTGTGCTCTCTGAGAGTGGAGAGAAGTTGAATCTAGTTTTTCCTTTGTTTGCTTTGGGTTTGGGTGGGTTTTTTTCTGGTGGAAGAATGAAAAGAAGTTCAAACCTGTGGCTCTCATCTTCCTCAAGTCATAGCTTGTTAGAAAATGCTATGTGAATTTTTTGTCTTCCCAGCTCAGATCTGACCTATGGCTGAGCACCCTGTCGTGTCACAGCTGTGACACAGTGAGTGTAGCAGCCTGTGGAAGCTCTTCCTTGGTACCACTGGGGGTGGAAGGCTCTGACTAACAGAGGAAATTGGTGTGGAAATTTTCTTTGGTGTTTGTCTCTGGGGTGTCCACCTGATTAAGCAAGAAAATATTAATATTTGTCTAAAAACTGGCCTCTTAGATACCTTTATTTGAAGTGTGCAAGCTTTTAACAAACAATCCCGAAACTGAAATCACTGGTTACCTAGTAACAGTTCTTCACCACTATAATGCAACAGGTTATGTGTGTGTTATGCAACTTCACTGTTAAATTCTGAGAAGAGGTGAGACTTTGGCTGGTACATTCATTCCACCTCTTTCTGAGCCGTTTTCTGGTTTTATCCTAGTGAGGACTATTGCCAAACCACAAGTAAAAGACAAGACACTGCCCCATCTTTCATAATAAGACCCAACTAGCTTAAGGAGTAAAACAACAAAAGTGAACTGTTTAACATCGATGTCATTTTATAAAAGATAAACATATTTGCAGTTTAGGAGGATAGTAAGCAGAAAATAATTGCACAAAATTATGCTGTCAAGGGCTCCAGGATATTCATGTATGTTAATATAAATGGAAAATCTGCCTCTTGCTCACAGTGGCACTTAATCAGCAAGAAGTTTTGCTCACTTCAGCTTGCCATGGGATAGCCTGTACTTCCCTGATCTCTGATACTGCTTTGAAGTAGGAGGAGGTGTGCAAAAGCCTTCAGTATACTTCTTTTCTTATTCAGGTAATATGCTTCAATCTCAGTGCCCCCTCACACACAGCCTGTGCACAGTTATGCCTATGGATAGATGCCTGTGCAGTGTAATTTAGGTGAGAAATCTTCAGGAAAAACACGGTGAAGAAACAGCTTTGGGGAAGATGATGGCATCCTTTGGAGGTGAATATTTAAACCAATTCACCCACACCCAAGTAATTGGAGATATTTTGCATAGTGTGATATTTTTGCAGAATATGTGAGTTCAGAGCAAAGAAGGTGAGTTGTCAGCCTTGGATTTTGACATGTGGCTCATTTGCTGAGTAGCTTACTTAAGTTTCAGTGGTATGCATGGTTAGGTATGAGCACAACTATTGTGAAGAGTGGAGATAAACATCTGAAACAACATGTTACGGGTTTGACTTATTAAAGATACTCTTCAGGGAAAATGGGAATGTTGGCATGGAAATAACTCTCATAGGAAAATAGCTGTTAAGCATTTGTTGTTTAAACAGTGCATATATGGCATTCCCTCCTCCCTCTCTGTTTAAGGCTATAGAGCAAGGGTGGCATTGCTCAAGAATTGAGGGTAGGTCCTGACTTTAATGATGACCATTGTTTCACTGCAGTGTTACAATGTTAGATTGAATTTATGGTTAACCTTACATCAAGGATGGTATTATTCTTTCTTCTTTTGCATAATATGCCTCAATATTTATTTGAAGGAAGTTTATTTTGAAGGATTTATTTGAAGGTAAAAGCTTGTGTTGCCTGCTATTTGCAAAAACATTGCCTTTTACCCACTGCTGTGAAGCACAAGCTATGAGTAAATAGCTCTATTGAGAAAATAAGCATGCAATAAATTTTTATGAGCTGCTTCAATCTTGCATTTTTTTGCAACATGGGAATGACTTTTATGGGGAAATCACTTGGGTGGGTGAAGAAGTGCTGAAAAGTTTGTAAATAAGATGAGACCTTCAGCAAAAAACACTACTGTGGCCTCAAAAATCAATGTTTCCTTGAAGCTGTTTTTAGTGTTGTTGGCATTGAATGTCATAATAAGTAAATAAACAATATGTTAAAAGCCTCAGCAGTTGCAAGAATTGTATGTCTTTTAATCCAAGGAGACACAGGTGTTCTGAATGATGAGAAGAAAACGAGGGAGATAAGTTTGAAGTCTTAAGAACTCAAACTTAGCCTTCCTTCTCCTCCCTACAAAATCTGCATTAACTTTTGATATCATTAGTAATTTCATGTCACTGAAGTTTTCACTGCCTTTTTGTTTGATTGCATTAAAAATAAAAGCATTATTGCTTTGCATTAAAAAGTATTCTCACTAAAAAACAACTAGATTTCTTTTGAAGTCAATAATTTCTATGATAGAATAGAAAGTGAGCCATTCCCTTATCTAACATTTGAGGTCAGAACAAACAGAGCCTCTAGCAAGGCATTAGGAAAGCATGACCTTGGCTGAGCAGCAAGACCCTGCCAGTGTCTAGGACCTTCATCTCTGGTGCAAAATGTTGACCCATGAGTCAAAGTACATTTTCATAATTGTAAAAAAAAAACAATCCAACAAAAAAAAAAAATAAAAGCCAAAATTCGGAGTATTTTTTTTTTAATTTTATTGACTAGATGTCCCATTTAACTTTTGAAAAGAGATGTGGAGTAGGAAAGCAGCAGTAGCTTTATGATGGAGGTTTCAGTGCCAGGAAGCTAAGACAGAAGAGCTGCAGAGCTGCTGCTGATTAAGTGCAAATAAAACAAGGAGGAAGGTCCCTGAGCCACTTTCTGACTTGTGGTGCATGCTCAGGCCAGTGAGGAGAGGGCTGAGACTGCAGTATTCCTCATGCACCTGAGTAAATTGGGAACTTCCCATCTAAATGGGTGTTCTGCCACAGGCTCAGCAGCTCCCTTATTCTACCTGAAGGGCAAGATAACTTAAAGTCTAGACTTATTCTGAGAGGTCTTCACCCTCAAATGGTTCTATGGTTCCGTGAGATGTCAGGAGAAAGAAGGAATTGTGATCACCTGTTAAAGAATGTGAGGGGTGAATGTAACATTCCTGTTGCAAAAGATGGAGGCAGAAAAAGGCTAACTCTCCTTCTGTAATGGAAATTCATTATTAAACAGTTGAACTTCACTCAGGCTTTCCTATTTCCTTCTTCAGGGACAGAAAGGATGTGCCTGAAAATCCCAAGATGTGCTAAACTAACTGGAGGGCTAAACTGGTGCTCCTTCTGGTCTGAAAAACTTTTTAGTAACTCAGTGGTGGTCACAAACATACATAACGTTACTTCTTTTGTGAAATAGACAGAACAAGTTTGGTTTGCTGGGGGGTTTTATGTTTTATGTTTTGGGTTTTTTTTTAGTTGGGCTGGTATTTGTTTTGGTTTTTAGCAAGAAGGAAGTTGTCAGGTAATCTCCCAAGTATTTCACGGAAGCTATTAATTTCTGTTTAATCCCTGGATTAGGGAAGCTACTTATACACTTGAGAAAAAAAGAGACTGCTGTATTTTGCACTCATCTGCTTGGCCAGATAGTTAATGATAGCTGCATAAATAACTGAAGTTTTTAAAAATTATTTCATACCTTCTGGACATAAAGCATACGTAAATCTGGACAAAACTTTGAGGATAAAAAAATACCAACCAAACAAAAAAACAGTTTAATTTACTGCTAAGCCTGTTTGTCTAATGGATAAGTTCTTTGCTAAGCAAGGTAGAAATTTAGTTATTTATGGTTTTCTTAAAAGTCTGGATTTCATACTAGTTAGCTTGGAGGTCTTCATCCCAGATTCAGCTACTGCTCATTTGCTGCATGTGTAAACCTGTGAACCACATTTGAGTAAGAGAGGTTTTTCACAGCTACAGTTATTACTAACCATATGAAATCTTGAAACTGGATGATCTAAATTAAACTGATATTTAGTTTCTGGCTTCAGTAAGAGCTTCTTTCTCTTCCATTTCCAGCTAATGGGCTTAAAATATTTGTTTCTTCTCAGTTTCTTTGTATGGGTGGATAAATTTTTGTACAGTTAGAAAACTTGCTTGAACTTAAGAAGCATCCGGTTGCACTTGCTGTGGAAAAAAGGGAAGGAAACATAAGAGGATTCAGAGTCCCTGCTGAATACTACTTTTCCATCTATTCTGTCAAAACAAATATTGGGAGCACAAATGTAAGGGATTATTTGGACTTATTCAGTAAGACTGTGCTGTTTTGATTAGGAATTTAATTACAAACCTTGAAATAAGGAAGGGTGTTTATGATGGAAAAGAAATCATGTTTGGCATGGCTTTGGCATCTGCCACTTGTACATAAAGCAGCATTTGGTGGTGTCATTTGAAGTTGCATTAATGCACAGAAATCTTGATGGCACTGTGAACTTTCATTAATGTGAGAAGATTTCTCATGTTTTCTGTCTACGACTTGGACTTGGATTACAGATACAGGTATTAATCTTGAACTGAACATAGCAAAAATCTTTACGAGCATCTTAGTGAGTTTAAAGTACTTCCTTTACACTTAAATAGTATATATTCTGTAAGTGCCAAATAAAGCGATAGCATGCATGCAGGCTAGGAGACTGCACGCCATCAGGGGAGGGAGCCTTACCTGGCAGAGGTTCCTACCCATGTCTTTGTTGCAGGTTGTCTTCAGGGAAGGCAGTAATGGGCATTTCCATGTTTCCATCAACTTTTTCTAGGCAGTCCCAAAGCTGCAGCAGTTTCTCACAAAGGGTCTTCAGGTGCTGTTAGCCTCAGTTCACAGGCAGGCACTCTCCACCCGCTGTGTACTGCTCTCTGTCCTGCCTGGCTCTGGCAGCAGCAGCAGCTCTGGGCACTGCAGCTTGTTAGGCTGCTGAAGACAGGCTTGTGAAAGTGGCAGCAAGGTTTCCAGGAGCAGCTGTGCTCCCAGTCTTCTTGGGGAGCTGCTGAAAGCTGTCCTGTCACCGTTGTCTTACAGAGGTGGTGAAGTTTTAGCAGACCACACCGATTTCAGAGGCAGTTTCTCTTCCTTCCAATCTGTGGTGTTTGGTGTTACCCTCAAATCAGTATTTTGTGGTTCCCACATCATGTGCTTTAAGGTCTTTTCTGTAGATATCTATTTGTGAATCTTTCCATATTCTAGTTGGGGGTTGAATCCCTGTGATTACTTCTCTGGAACACTGGCTTGCTTATCTGTCAGTCTGCCTTTGACTCCCTTGTCATGCTCTGCTCCCCTCAGTGAATTTGATGTTCATATTTGTGGATCTGTTACAAGATTGGCTGGGTTGGAAATAAGCTGTGGTTAAACCTGCCTGTGGCTCTGTACAGTGTGAGGGCAGGGTGCTTACCTGGCTGCAGACCAGTTTCAGCTCATCTTGCTGAGGGAGCTTCATGCTGACTCCAATGGAAGCTGCAGACGGTACCTGAGCACTTCATTTCCTAGTTGCAAATCCTACAGAGATGTTCCTTTCCCCTTTATCCAGTGCTTAGAGTAACTTTTATAAGCAATAAATAAAATCCTTTGAAGTTCAAGAGATCATGTGTGATTTTGTGTCCCAGCTCATTCACAACTTAACATATTGTCCTCCATGCCAGCCAGTGGCAATCCCTGATCTCAAGCCTACAGAAATTCCATTCAAATAAACTTTCCACAAGAGTGATACAACTGGGAAATAGGTAGCCTCATGCTATGGCCATGCTGTTTCTTTGGTTACTCGAGACATCATTTGTTGTTTTTTCCCCCAAGTTTGGCTTTAATAGGCAGATTGTTTAATTCTGGAGCAGCAGACAGCAAAGGACTGTCTTGGTTTTTCTGGCAAAATGCTTTATGGTTGCTATGGGAATAGCCTTAGCTGTTGCAGAGTGAGAATGACTCCTGGCTGTCTAGCAGGAGATCGGTTACGCCACATGTGTGGACATTGAGAAAAGAGCTGGATTGCCAGGATTTAAGGAAAGTAACTTAAAGCTTTCTTCCCTGCATCAACCAGAGGACAAAACAGACTTAAGTATTACTTCTGTCACGGGTGCAATTTCACTTTTGTTATCTCTGCTTTTTAAGAGTGAGTATTCTTGAGCTGCAAATACAAGACAGAGCTGTATAGTAACTTATAAAATGTGTTTTGTTTTTAGCTCCCAAGAAGATGAGCGGCCTATGTCACCCTTCTATGTGAGGTATTTACTCATTTGTTTTCATTTATTTTTCTGTGTGGGATTGACTTGTTGGGATTAAATGTGGGGAAGGGTTCAGAAGTGCTGAACAGACTGTAATCAAAATGAGCATTAATTTTACATTTGTAATTATTGTTCGGTTAGTGGGATAAGTCTTTGTAGATACCATCTCTGTTGCGATCCTTTTATATTTAGAGAGGAGGCCCAGGGTTTAAGGTCTTTTTTACAAGGTGGACTGTGTTTTCCATTTTTCATTGGTTTGTTGTGTAGCTTAGATGCCTGAGTAGCTTATCTGCAGGCACGGTGAGATTTTTGCTTCAGGATTTGAGGAACTGGCAGCATGTGCTGCTCAGAAAGAAACCAGGAACCAGATGGTGAGTCAGCAGCCCATCCAGTTCCCTGCTGCAGCCTAGAAAAGCAGGAGAGTGCCTGGGTACCCAGCAAGCCTCACTGGAGGGAATGGTGCTCATGCTGCATTTGAATAAATTGTTTCTTGTTTTGCCAACTGGAGGGCAAAGTCACTGCCTGTAAAAGGGGTCTAATTCTGTTGACATCTGTGAAAGTTTGCTCTGCTTGCTTCAGTAGCAGGCTCAGTTCCAGTGCTTTCATTTATACTTAGTGGAAGAACAGGAGCCAGAGCAATTAACAATGAAGGGCTGCAGAGGAGGAAAGGGCCAGATATTATAATTGGGTTCTTTGATCTCTGCAGAGTTTAAACAAATAAAAAGAAATCCCAGTGGTGCTTTTTGTGAGAACAGTGATAATTGGAATTCTTACAGTGATGTCTGAATTTTTTTAATTTCTGGCGTATATTCCTGTTTATCTTTGTAGTTTGAGTTTTTTCTGAAAGAATTTTTCTAAAATGAAGCATAGAAAGAGTGCAGTTAATGCATACTTTGCAGAAATGTGTGTCAGGGAATTGCTTATGGACTAGCCTGGTTGCACGATCCTGTCTGCCTTCCTATGCACCATCATTCCCTGCAATCTATTTGTGCAGATGTTGCCCAGTCTGTGCTCCAAAAGCTCCAAATTGTCAAAGGAGTTTCTGCCTTTTCCTTCAGGAGATTGTTTTGTGACTGCATACATACATTCCCCTAGTTCATCCTATCTTTCCACTGAAAATTGTCCACCCCTTTGCTTTTCTTACTGGCTAAACCCGACCTTCAAATGATTTTAGGGTTTCATTACATTTCTGTCTTACTGCTCAAAACTGTCCTCTCAGGCCCTTTCCTGAATTATAGAAAAATGATCCATGAAGGAGATTCTCTTTGGCTGACCTTGTCAAAATCACCAAGGAGACATTGGAAGCAAGGAGTAGACCTGAGAAAACTGATATCAAAGAAGGACATTTCTGAGACGAAGGGAGCAAATTTGAACATCTTAAATGGAGATGTAGGCTTATGAGGAGGGAGAACAAAGAATGACTGTGTCCACTGAAATGAAGGGATGGGTTTCCATGGGAATCTATCTTGCAAATAGGAAGGGAGCAATCAGGAATAAACACATAACTGGGAAGTGAAGAAATGGCTGGTAGGGGTAGAAAGGGAGCCGCTCACCTTGACATACAGGCTTGGTGCCAAGCCACTGTCTTTTGTGACATTGCTGGGATACAGTTACTTGTAAATAAAGGGAACAGCTTGTAAGTTTTGCTTCTGTTTGTAACACATCAGAAATGTGTCCTCCTGAGGTCAGTTGCCAAGTGCAGTTAATTTGGCAGGAGAGCTGGTGCTGGCTGGGCAATTCCTGGTGCTTCAACAACTGAGAACTTGAGTGGGTGGCCAGTTTTTTAGGTGTAACTTTGAAAGTTCTAATTGTTGCCCCAGGGGCTGTGCATGACATATATAGGAATTACATTTCACACTATGGGCAAGGAAGGGGAGACTGTCTGCTTTAGCTGTCTGATGGTCAAATCTATTTCTATTTCTACCAGCCACACTTACATAGTTTGGAATACTGCTCAAGTAATCCTTCAATTGAATCATGAATGTTTGGGTACAGAGCAGTCACTGCTGTGTTTGTGCAGTAATTCCATATAGATAATTATACAACAAGTTAAGTAAGTGGGAACAAGAGCTCTTTAGCTTCCAAACACTGCATAATACTTGATTTTTGCCAGATGGAAGGAACATTGTGTCCCTGTGTTGTGGTTTAACCCCAGCCAGCAACCAGCTGCTTCACTCATTCCCCCACCAGCAGGATTTGGTAGAGAACTGGAACAGTAAGAGCTGGAAAACTCCTAGGTTGAGATAAAGGCAGGGTAATAGGAAAGAGCCATGCACAGAAGCAAAGCAGAACAAGGAATTAAGTCAGTGCATGGGCAGGCAGGTTCAGCCATCTTGAGAAAGCAAGGCCCTATCACATGTAATGATTACTTGAGAAGACAGATGCCATCATTCCAAATGTTCCCCCCTTCCTTCTTTTTCTCCCACTTGGTATAGGAAGCATGATGTCATATGGTCTGGAATATTCCTTTGGCCTGGCTGTGTCTCCTTCCATCCTCCCATGCACCCCTAAATTCCCTGTCAATACAAAAACCAGAAAAGCCCTTGCCTCTGTGAAAGCCCTGCTCAGCAATAACAAAAACATCTCTATATTATCAGCCCTATGTTCAGCACAAATCCAAAACACAGCCACAAACTAGCCACTGGGAAGAAAATTAACTCTACCCCAGCCAAAACCATCACACCCTCCATAAATCAGTTTTAGTAGGATAAAGTCAGAGTCTTGATTACTCAGTGCTGTATCATGTCAGCTAACAATGGAGATGTTTCCCTGGTTGCTGTTTTTAACAGTAAGACCAATGCTGAAGGTCTTAACTTTTAAGTCAGAACTGTTAGAATGCCTCCAATAAATATACTGTTTCTTAAAATGACACTGATTTTTTTTTCTCTCAATACTGGGAAAGTCAAGACACTATCACCACTACTACTTTGTAAGGGAATAAACAGTCTGTAACTGTATGAGAGTAAGCAGTAAATGAGACAAAATATGACACGGGTTTGTAAAGAGTGGTAACATCGGTACAACCATGTTATTTTTTAGAAGGCTTTCCAGAGAGAGGAAGAAAAGGAGCATACCTAATGTGTCTGATGTCAGCAAAATGTTTTATATCATGCCATCTATATGGAAAACGTGGGCATGAGTATTAGAACTTAAAGATGAGTATGGAGGAGTTGATACCTATAGATATTGCTGGTAGGAGAGGAAGGGATTGCTGCTGGAGTTCCTTAAGTGCCATGAACTTCTTTTCCTTAATAGCCAGTAGCATAATAAAGTCAAATCATGTTCATTAATTGAGCTTGTAGCAGAAATTTAGGAGGGTGAATGGGTTGGCAGTGTCCTCTAGGAGAAAATATGTGACAGTGAGATGTTATATAGAGTGAGATATATAGATATAGTTATAAAATATTTCAATGTAATATATATGATTTATATGTATATTTATAAAGATAAGCATCAAATTTAAGAGACATGCTATTAAAAAAGATAATATAAGTAATAAAGTCATATCCCTGAGGTCTAATATCTTTGCCATGAAAGAGGAGTTCCTCAAATTTGGAAATGCCAGGGAAAAGAAAGGATGTGAACATATTTGTTTCTGAAGGGATAAAAGGGAGGCATGGGATGCAGATATTCAAGTTGAAGTAATCACATGACAGTGGGTATATAAAGCAGTGTTTTCAATATAATTAGAAGTATGGATACCCCTGCACAAGAGACAGGTGAAGCCTTACACAGTTTCAAGTCACTTGTGTTCCAATGGTTTTAGGTTTGTGACGATGATTCAAGAAATGGGAAGGCTGTTATAAGATGGAGAAAAGAGGATGGAGGTGCTGGCTACCGTAAGAAATGAACCACAGCACACATATTCCCACTGAGTTTTAGAAAGAGGAGGATGTTTATGTTAAATGACAATAGTGATGCAAGAGAAAATGTGTTCAAATAGTTTATTAATATATTTGGGCAGAAAATCATTAATTTTGTAGCTGGAGCCCTCTCTTATTGGGCATAATAAGGATGATGTCAGCTTGAGCAGTTTGAGACACCTGGGATTTGAATCCATTCACCTACTGCTGACCAGAGTTAGCCCTTCCCTCTCTGTAGTCCTTGATTAGATAATTTGTTGGCTCAGCTGTGCTCAGTAGCAGGCAAGAAGATTTCTATACTGTTGAAAGAAGAGGAAAACCTTGCTAGGTGGTTGATTGTTCCAGGGAGTCATGCCTGAAGGGCGTTTACGTTCCAAAACCTTTTGTAACAAAACCTTGTGGTAAAGGGAGTTGAGATTGTTAAAAGGTGCTCCTTGTACTGCTCCTTGTGTAATTCTTTAGTGAGACTGAATACCAGCTACATTGAGTAATCAGTTCTGAGAGACACTCGGCAGTTTCAGGTAATGAAGCAGCATCTGGCATCGGCAAATCCCTGTAAGCACAATTCCACTCCACGTGTGCAGGGAGTTTTCAGAAGCCAGGGAATCTTCAGGCACGCTTTGTGCTGGCCTGTGTGCCTTAGACGTGGTGTTAGTCATGTAGATGCTTTCAGAGGAGCTCCCTGGTAGGTATGTCCTGAGATAAGTCAGAGTGGTGTTGCAGGGGAGAAAAGCAAAAGCTTTGTAGTGTGGAGCTTCCTTGTTAACATGCACAGCATTAAACTGAAATTGCAATGAGACCTGACATTACAAGCCATGCCAAAGAATTCATTAAATACCCACAAGTGCAGGGCAAAGCATTGGGCAGTTTTGCCTAGTTCTTTTCCTAGAAGTACTCCTGTGGGCGTTATTCAGTACAGCTGACTGTTTCTCCTTTAACAGTTTTTATTTGAGACTGCTCTTTAAGTAATGCAGGTCAGGTATTCTTACCCTGAAGTTTATTGGGTAAGATGTTTTATGCTGTTTGTTTTCAGGTCAGTTTCCTGAAGAAACCAGAACACTTTGCTGTGGATTTCACACCTGCTTAGAAATTTGTCTGGCCACCTTCACGCTGGACACTTCTCCCTCCATGGGACATGCCATAAGAGATCCTAAGTCAACAGGAGTGCTGGACCCCATCACAAATCCTGATTACATTATGTGATGCAGGTTCAAGTCCATCACACCTGCACTGGCTGAAAATAAACACCAGCAGGGTGCCCCTGCTCTGGGTGCCAGGCTGTCCTGCAGGTCTGAGCTCCCTGAGGATCATTTCCCTGCTCTGCAGGGAAGCCTGCACAGACACAGCCATGCAAATTCACCAAGCTGAATCATGTGGGCTCTATGACAACCCTAGAGGTTGTCTCTGCTCCAAGCAGTAGGTGTCAGTGTGCATCTGTCATAAAGGGAGGTGCAAATGAAAAATGTTAGGAATCCTGAATAAAGTTGCCTTTAGTGGGATTAATTTTCTGTGTAGTAACAAAGTAGTGTAAAAAATAATTTATCACGTTTAAAGGAAGGATAATTTGATCTGAGCTTGTGAAAGTGTGAAGGTGCTGAGAAATGGATAAAAGTGTGATGAGACATCCCAGTAACTAAGAGAACACCCCTTTTGTTTTTAAACTCATTATTTTCACATTTTGTATGCCATCACAACACTTCCCTTTGCTGAAAGTGTGTCAAATACAGTAGTTTTCTTAAAATGGATCCCACATGAGTTTGCAGTATTGCATGTCACATTGTGGAGATTGGATAGCATTTAGACCATATAAATACACATGAATAGGAACTTCCTAGACCAGAGATTGAAATCTTGTATTCAGAAGGACTTCAGAAATTTCCTATCTGTTATGTCAAAGCCTTTAAACATCTTTAGCTTTGTTGGAAAAGCAAAATGGTGAAAAGTTTTTGCAACTATTGAGGCTTTCTTACCATTGTTTGGCTTTTAAAAAAGCAAAAACAAGAACAAAAGCCACTTTTGTTTCCTTGAATAAAGCAGATGGACTGTAAATACATCTCAGCAATAGGTGACTTTAGTACCGGACTGCAAGTATAGCTTTTGAATTAGGCCATTAGATATTGTCAAGAATTAGTTAAATGACTTCATAAATGAAAACCCTGTCTGGGAAAATACTGTGCCAGTATGTCAGTTCCGTAGTTTTCTCTCTTTGATGTTTTTTCTTTGCTCTTTTGTCTAGATGTAAGATACTTTTCTCAGTAGTAGCTTGAATGAAAGAAATCAGGAGAAGGAGCATTGATATCCAACATCTGATATCCAACATTGCACAAGATGCCCAATGCAGGCCAGACAAGGTGCAGGCATCACATGAGAATTTTCACTCCAGTGCACATCTTTAAACTTAGGAAGTACTAGTTAGGGTGAGATTTAATGGTGATGGAAAATACCACCTTCTCATCCTTGAGGCTGAAACAGAAGAAGGGAGGCCATGCAGTAAGAGTTTGCCTTACGTGTGAAGAAAGACGTTATCCAGAGCTATAGAGCACCTCTGAAAGTGAGCAAAAGACTTGGGTAAACAAGTCAGACAAAACTGGGAAGTGCTAGAGGTCAGACTTCCCAAAAGGAAAAGCATGAGGGTCATAAGGGACCAGTTCAAAAGTTCATAGCACTTAAAACAGTTGTGTGCCTTTATAGAGGTTTTCTGGCTGGCTTTCTGAAAGTAAAAGTCCCCTAGCACTGAGAGACTGTCCTGCTGCCTTCAGTCACCTGAGGAGAACCTGTAATTTCTATGAAAAGTCAGTATTTCTCAGCATGCTCTGCAACAGCAGCTGCATAATCTAATAAAGATAATCTAGCTGTAGAGATAATTGGCCGTATGTGTCAGTGAAATGGAGCAGATGTGAGGAGAAAATAATTAACTGAAGCAGAACATGAGTTCCCATTGTGTGGCTGATTTAGTGAGCAGGGCAGCTGCCTGCACAGGCAGGCATGGCAAGAGGGCTCTTCTAGGCATGGCTCGCCCTGCCTGCTCCACATAAATCCAACAGCAGAGCGACTTCTGCCACCCAAGAAGTTCGGAAAACCCCGCAGGATACACCCTGCCTGCCTGGTTGCTTGTCTGAAACCCTTACAGGGTGGTGTCTTTGCCTGGGTTTGCCAACGTGCTCTTGCACTGCCTGTTCTGTCCTGCAGAATGCTCGAATACTAAAACCACTGTGTAACTCTCCCCTCCACCATTTGTTTTGGATGTGAAGTTCTTTGGTGTAAGGAAGGTTGGTGCAGAGTAAGTAAAGCAATTTAGTAACACATTTAAATTAAGCTTCAAAATGAAAGAGCCAGAAAAGTTACTGGCTCTGGAATTAAAAGGAAGTTAGTGTATCTAGAAAAACTCTGATTTAAAATCTGCCTTATTGAGAGGGGGCAAATGAAAGAGCACTGAGTTTTCACAGAGCTAAGAACAAACTTGGATTCAGTACGATAAAATCAGAATGTCAGAGCTTCACTTTGTAGTCATTCTCTCAGCTGGCATGTAAGGGATACATACTTCCTTGTTATTTGTCAGTAGTTTGAAAATCACCATGTTACTGGCTTTCTTACAGAATCTGTATTGCCTGAATAGGGCTTTTCTAGATACAATAAATTAATTGTTATGCATCATTAAAAATAAGTCAGGTTAATATACTTAAAACTGAATTGGTATTAGTAAAGCACACATTTAACTGTGAATTAGAAGGTACTGGAGTATTGGAAAAATTTTTATTGGTAGAAAAACCTATATCCTAGGGATTAAAAATGCTAAAATTCAAACAATCCTTTCTTCCTCTCCACTATCACTTTCTTGGCATGAAAACAGAGAAGAAAAGTGTGATATGAAAGACAACCTCACTCAGTTTGGCTTGCATGTAGGTACTATAAAATGTGATACAGCATTAGTCTTCTCACATGGGTGTAGGAGCTGTAACAAGCACATGAATTGTATCTTATATAGTGGGTTAGCCTACCACACTAGCACCTTACTTGCTAATATGTCTCCATGGGAGACCAGATTGTAAAAAATAATTTTCAATTGGGAAGAGGCCACATAGTTCCTGTTAGAAAAGAAAGCAGGTAGGGTGCTTGAAATGTGCACTTCAAATTCCACTGTCATCCTGTAGCTGATAGTCAAGATGTTAGATGTGAGAAGAGTGTGAGCTTGCAAATTTTGTTTCCTGCATGCAGATATTTTATCTGTAATAGTAGGTACAGTAATAGTTGTTTGTATGTCTTCATGAAATTATCTGCATGACACAATTGCTCAGGTAAGGTGGGACTCACTGGCAAGTCCATGACTGCTTTCCTGCTGTGCCACCACTCCAGTGACCTGTTCTGGGACTGGAGAGTAGCATTGAGTGAAGCTGGGACTGGCAAGGATGTGTGTGTGGTGAGACCCCAGGTGAATGCACTGGCTCAGCCTGAAGCACGTTGCAAGTGTAATTTGCAGCTGGCTGTTTGTGGGGAGGAGTCACGCTGGTTTGTTGGTTTTGGTGAATTAGCTGTAGTGACCCCTCATTCATCCTTCTTTTCCTCTATTGCCTGCCTTCTGCCCAAGTGACTCTCAAACCCACAGAGTGGTTGTCTGAGAGTGCTGCAGCTTCTTAGCCAGCTCTAGCCCCATAGAGTGAAGTGCCAGGTATTCAAGGGAAGCAGAGAGGAAACCTTGGGGTAGCGAAGGCAAATCAGCTGTTGATGGTTCTGCAATGAAATAATTTGTGAGAAACTGGTGAAGACTGAAAAAAATGAATGGCTATTTTGGCAGGAAGAACATCTTGAATTCAGCTTGGCTTTTGTACCCTGACCACATTTTACTGGGATTTATCAGCCACTTGCACTCTGCTGATACAGGGATAATTTGAAATTAAACCCCTGGGCCTGTAATTTATTTGACTTAAGGGAGGTCACAGGAGGGATGAATAGGCAGTGTCACCTTATCTGCAAGGCTGAGTCAGTGGATGAAAAGGGGGCAGGATGGGACTCAGCTTGGCAGAGGGAAGAAAGCAGTGACACCTATGCCAGGTCAGCTTGTTCAGAAGGGCTCTGAACAGCAAGTGATAACATCTACACTTGGGTCAGCTCTTCCTGAGCCTAATAACAGACTTAGGTAAAAAGGAGAGAAGTGTGCATAAATTTTAGTTTTTGAAATGTGAAGCAGAGAATATAAATATGTTCTTTGAGCATGTTCAAAGAGGGAATAGTTAAACAGAAAGAGCAGTTAAAATATTAAGTGTATGCATTTTCAAGTCAGCTTCAAAAGGCAAAGAGTTCTGTGATGAGGCTAAAACAGTAGCAGCAGAAAGCCCACAAGAAAACAAAAAATCTATAACATGTTGAGGTTGAAATACTTGCTGTTAGACCTTTGCCTATTGCATGTGAATGACAGGGAAATTAATTGCTGAGTATATTGACTTGTCAAAATGTGCCACGTCACAGTGGGAGTGAAAATTCCCTAAGGGAAAACCTGTGACGTGTACACAATTGTTGTTGAGACAGCTCAGACCTTTAAATCTTAGTGCTGCAAAGAACTAGAGATTTTAGGAGCTTCTTTTGATAATAAGATCTAACTTTATTCTCTTTTTTCCTTTTTTACAGTACCCACGTATCACAAGTCAGTAGCAACGTTCCTGCTACAGGAGAGTAAGTGTCTTTTACAATTTTGTAGCTATCTTTCTTGGAGCTTTTTAAAGTATTGCTGGTTATTCTTTGATTTCTGTTTAAGAATTGTCCTTACCAAAAAAGAGACAGTGTTTCCCAAAGCAATTAATCTACAATGATAATAAATCACTTCCTCCTGAAAACTCCTGAGGCCCTTGGTTCTTTGCTCACTGTGCCTCTGATGTTTTGCTTGGGCAGGACTTGCATATTTTAAGAAGCTTTTTGCACTGTGTCATCTTCCAGCTCTTGTTTGCTCCCTGTTGCATCCCAGCAGAAGACGTGACTTGACCCTGCTGCTGTAACTGGGAGGAGCAGAGCTAAAAGGAATTGGCTCCTTTGCCAAAGCTGGGAATTCCCAATGGCTGATGGGTTTGCAGAACTGATCTTTGTCAACAGTGAAATACAGGCATGCTTGCCTAGTTAAACCATCTGGGCTCTTGCAGTTGCTGAGGTCTTCTGACTTTTCCAGGAACTGCAGTCTCAGCAGGCTTTCAAGTGTAGCAATTTAGCACAGCTTTTGTTAAGGAGAAATCAGCCCAAACACAGATTCCCGTACTGTAGCTACTCAGTTGAAAATCAACCAGCAAATCCTGAAATAACATTTTAATTATGGAAAAAACAGTAGAAGCCATACATGGACTTTGGACATTCATGTTTAAAAAAACATTCTTCAGTGACTGCTTTAAGCATTGCAAGAAACAGAGATGGAATGGAATGGAATGTATGCAAACATGTGTTTCTATATAATCTCTTAGAAAAAAAATTGTTTTTCCCATTAAAGCTTCCTCTGATGAAGGAAGGAAGGGAATATTACAAGAGAATGGCAGTACCAAAATGAAAATTCAGTTGTGTTGAAAGTTCAAATAGTCACACATCTTTAACTGATGCAACTGTGGTGGCTTGTGTGGAAGGGCCATTGAGTGTGAGAGTGGTCTTGCACCAGTGTCAGAGTGGCTGTGGATACACAAGAATGTGTGAAAATGGCATGAACACAGAACAAAACCCATGCTTGATCACAATGTATCTGAGTTTGTAGTGAGCTACTGCATATTGTCATCCCTCTGTGAGGCAGCAGTGAATCATTTCCTTGCAGGTGGTCCATTGCCTTTCTGAGCTTCTTTTGCACAACAGACTTGACCGCTGTCAGCATGCAATTTTGTCACAGCAGGGTTTTTTAAGTGGAGGATGAGAGTTAGGCATCAATGTCTGTAGTTGCAGTAAATAAAATTAGTTGTTTTGCTGAAATTTCAGACATGCCTAGAAATAAAAAGAGCAATATTAAGTGGGAAGGCTCAGCTATTCTGAGGGACTCGAACCAGCGGGTATCTGAAGATTTTGGCATTGCTCTTTGAATATATCGTAGTGCTGGAACATTTTGTGCTGCCATCCTTAGAAAACATAACCCACAGATACCCTTACTTTATTTATTGTTGCAGAGAGGGAGCTCCACAAAGTCTTTGAGCTCAATTGACCTTATTTTTCGGCTTGACAGGTATTTAGAGAAGACAATCCGCTCAGCCGTGGAGCAGCATCTCTTTGATGTTCATGGCTCAGGCGGCCAGAGTTCAGAGGACTCTGAATCCGGGACATCTTCAGCCTCTTCTAATGTGTCTGCCAGGCAGAGGAGGCGACACCACAGAGAGCAGGAGGAAGCCCGGAGAAACAGAGACATGTATGAGCCTGATTTCTTTGTTTTGGAAAATATATTTAAGTCTACCCCAGTCATGCCTTCTTATCAAGGCACTGACCTTTGCCCTGAGTTGAAAGTGCAAAGCAGACTGCTGTGCCTGTGCAGAGCTCCAATGCCTCAGTAAGAGCTGGGAAATTTAGAGTTTACTAGATCATGGAGTGTGTCAAAGCATGATAAGGATCTAGGGGGGTTACGCAGTCAATTTTTAATTACAGTATTTGGAATTGGTTACTTACAGTATTTGTTGCATTAGTGGAAATTGCCAAGCAGTTGGCTCTGCTGCCGCTAACTTTTTTTAGATAAAAACATTGGACTCAGCTGCTTCTCTGAATTCACAATGTCTTCAAAAATGAGATTAAGTTCCTCTTTTGTGTGTGAAGGCACAGCTTGTGTTTGGGTTTAGTGAGGAGGCTTGGGAATTTGTCTGAAATTAGAAAAATCTTCCTTTTGATTAATCAGAATCTAAGATTTTTGGGTTTTATCTGCCCTAATTACACAAAGTTGAAACATGACTTATTAGTGAATTTCATTAAATGTCTGTCAGAGAGTAAAGATAATACCTACTTTTCCATTCACGCTCCTCTAGTTGTGACATATATTGTGTGGTACAAATGGCTAAATCTGGCCACCACAGATTTATCAAACTTGTTACACAAGGCACAGCTGTATTTGAGAAACTGTAGCACAGACTTTGCAAGGCCATGTTCAACTCATGTGTTTATCTGTAACACAGCACTAGTTCTTGTAAAGAATGTGTATGCCTCACTGCAATATTGGATTGCTAGGATTTGAAGTTGATTCCAAAATTTACATCTAGTCTCCTGTTGTTTTTTCCTGGGTGCCGAATTCCCAAAATTCAATATTGGATCTGTACCTTGTTATATGAAGCTACTTTTATACAGGTTCATAGCCATCAATACCTCATGATAATATTGCACCCCTGGTATTTCCCAAAATGTGTCAGTGCTGCTCAGTGCTGCTGTACCTTGTTATATGAAGCTACTTTTATACAGGTTCATAGCCATCAATACCTCATGATAATATTGCACCCCTGGTATTTCCCAAAATGTGTCAGTGCTGCTCAGTGCTGCTGTTGTACAAAAAAATCTGTAGTTACCAAAAAAAAAAAATAAATTTTTCATAGTGAATCAAAATAAACTGTAAAGGTGACCTGGGAAATTGGCACTTGCAAGTCACCAAGGGATCTGGCAGGAGCTCTAAAGTAGTTTTTCTTGTTAAGTAGCCCTGCTGACAGGCTCCCCAGGTAAGTAGGTCAGAGACTGGCTAGTGTACGTGTTTGGGAGCATATAGTACTGCAGGCCTTTTCTTCAACGCTGCGTTACAGAGCTGCCTCTAGATATGATTGACACAGTTATTCAGGCTCGGTCCAGAACGCTGGAGCCAAGGATTTAAAGCACATTGGAAGTTTTGAGTGCTGGCTGTGGTCCAAATTGTTTTCCCTGGTTCCCTTAGGTCACATTGCTGGGCTTTCTCTGGGTAAATTATCAAAATTGAGAATTCCTTTCAAAGCATCTTTTTGTTGTTTTTTTTGATTGTCGGTGACTTCATCTCCTTTGCCTTGTGATGGATCACAAGAGGATTTGTAATGTCACAAAATGGAACTACAGGCAGGAAGAGTGTTTATCACAAAATCACTTAGGTGAACTCCCAGGCTTTGAAGATTACATGATCTACAGGCTCTGAATGTGTAATTAGTCTGCTGAAGGGTTTCTAAAAACTTCCACAAAGGGAAATGTGTTATCTTAGGAGTTTAGTCCGAGATTTATCATACCTCTTTGTATCTCTTTTCCACCAACAAAACCTTAGAGATCTGTCATCTAGAAAGCCACTGGAGCCTTCTAGTTTTGTTTTTGTTCTGAATACTTGCCGTGCTGGCACTGTATAGATATTGCAGAGTAACTGGTTTCTTATCACACCAGTCAAGTCCAGATGAATTCTCCTGCTGTTCATGAAAGCAGGCTCTGGAGGTGCACAGCCCTGGGTAAGACAGCCACACAGAGAGTTAGCAAATGTTCCAGTTGCAGTGTCAAATGTAAGCAAGCTGCCTTTGGCCTCTGGCAGGGTAATGAGACACCTTGTGTTTCTCCTGTTCCCATGATGTAGTGATGTGTATGTGCATCTTCACTGCTGGGCAAAGTAGAGGGAAGACCACTTAACAAGTGGTAAATGGAGAGCTCCTGCTGAAGGATCCAACAGGGCAAGATAAGCCCTATGCCAGGCTTCTGGAAACATGCACAAACCCTGCAAGCCCAGAGAGTCCCAGTGAGTGCATCACGTGATGATTGGGGGCTGGCTCTCCCATTCTCTTCCCAACGTAGCAAACCAGTCCTCTGCCCTAGCAGCTCTGTTACCATTGCAGGGGTGCATTCTCTTTTATGTTTTGTGTAATTCCCAAATAGAAATCAAGTATTTGGCTAAAGCACCACAGTCCTGCTCTTGCATTTGAGAGTTATGAATAAGAGGGCAAATTATGCCGTGTCATGCACCAAAGGAGATCCCTGGACCGCAGCTGTGAATCACTTTTCCAAATAAAAAGCACGTGTCTCAAAGGAAAATATGCTTTATACTGTCTATAAAAATTCCACAGGCAGCCAAGGGCTAGTCCAGTTTCCATGTGAAGGCTTCTGTGTGTTGAGTTTAGTGGCAAGTGAATCAAATCCCATACATGATCCTCACAGCTTTCTCACCTGAGGTGTATGCAGCTGGCTTTTGCTCCTCAGTGGGATTTAGCATTGCACAGTGTGTGTTTTTGGCTGCATTGGGAAGAACCAGAGATAGTGGTTTCGTAGGGAATAGGGGATGTTGCCAGAGCTGCATCAGTCAATATGATGTAGTCCTCCATTGCTACCATAAATGTAGCAAGAGAATGTTTTAAACAACCTCTTGCTGTAATGTCCCTTTTCTTTTTAGGGAAGTTGTCAACAAGGAAAACATTCCTTCTGGATTCAGCAGTTTTGAAGATTGCATTCTAGCTGCTCAAGATGTAGAAAAATTACAAGACACCAGCTCTGGATACCTTAGTGAAAGGAATAAATCAAAACGGCAGAAATCCAGCACCAAGCTCTCAGAGCTTAATGACAACCAGGACAGTCCTGTGGTAAGCCAGCACTCTGCACTATTTGATGTCTGTTGCTAGGATGGGAAAAACTTGTTTTATTTCAGTGCACATCTGGTTCCTTTAGGTAGCCATTTTTGCCTGCAGTTCAGGCCTCAGTGCCTATTTTGGACTACGGGAAACACTGGATCCAACACTTGTAACCCTTGTGATGAGACAACTGAGAAGCCATATTTCTGCTATGATAACTCCATGTGTAGTCATTTTCTCATTCTACAACTTTTTGCTTTTTTCTTTTGAATTTGGTGAAGCATTTTGGAAAGCATAAATGGAAAGCATATGGGTATTTTTCCCAGTCTTTCAAAAACCTTGCAAGGAGTTTGGAACCTTAGGTGTAGGTTCTCATGTTCAGGTCAAGTTTATTTTCATATTCCTGCTAAGTTCTGAAACTAAATTTCAAGTGACTACTCTATAATGTGATGGCAGAGGTTTTTATGCCTTTTCTCTAAAGCCTGTGTTTTACTGTGGTGCTTGCAATTTGGAAAGCACTTTGAAGTATGTTGGTCCAAAAGGTGATCCCTCTATCCATCTTTTACTGAGGACATCAATGACTTCGTTATAACGTCGTAAAAATCTGGAATGCTATAGAAATTTTCCAGCATATTCTTGTGTGACCTTCACAGTAGAGGACAGTTTGCCTACTTCTATAAGCTGTAGAATAAAACTGGTTCACCCTTCTTCCCTCTCAGCCAGAGCAAACAGTGACTGGAGTGTCAGCAGCGGAGAAACTGCGCCCTGCTTCAGCGCAGGGTCTGCTTGCAGTGGCAGAAGTGCTGTGGCTGCACCAAGCATGCATTGCATGGTTAACAGGAGCAGCAAGAGCTGTGTGAAAACACTGTCCTGAGCTATCAGTGATGCTTGATTGAATTTTAGAGCCTGTTGAAAGCAAGTTCTTAATGTGACCTTGTATTTGGACTCATTTTGTTTAGATCACAAAATTGCAATGATCTGATGTTCTTACCCTGTGCAGAGATTCTAGAGAGATGGATTTAGTTTTTGCTCTGATCAAAAGAAGGCAAGACGCCAGAAATTGTACACTGTGCTGAATTTAGTAACTTAAATTTAGTGCTCAGTATCCACAATCTTCTCATGTGATACTTCATGAAAGCAGAGCAAGACAGACACATTCACACTTCTGTCTTTGCTTGTAGCAATGCGCTTTAAGACAGGTGAAGGCCTAGTGCTTATGATCTTTTCATCACCTTTTCTCTATGCCTGCGGAGTGTAAAGCAGCTTTAAAGTAAATAAGAATTTTCCTCAGGATTTAGGAAAGGAAGTACTGACAGAAGTGTCCCCTTTTGCTGTGGACCTGAAAAGCATTCATGAAGTCTTCAACTATGCCCAGAAGAAATGTCCTCAAACTTAGCTGTATCCACTGGACTTTACCCTGCCCCTCATTTTTTGATCTCTTGAAGGGCAAAGGCTAAAAGAAATGTAAAATGAACTAATCTTGTATTAAAAACACTTTGACCAAGATGACCAGCAGTGTGGTTCTTGCTTGCTCTGCTATAGGATATGTCAGAGTGGGATGATCAACTGTAAGTATCATTATGAAACATCTTACAGAGAGCATGGTGCTATTGTTTTGGAAGAGCAGAAGCTGCTTTTTAAGTTTTAATGAGTATGTTTATTACATACTTGCATTTCAGAGACTGCCAGAAGGATGTGTGATGGTGTAGCTTTCTTTTGGCTACACCTTTACACATCAAATAATAACCCAAATTAGACTATTTACTTGGAGTATAACATAACATTCACCTTAGCATTTACTAATAGGCTTTTGTCATGTAAACAAGTTTGTGATGTTGTCTCTCCTTAAACACCCTTTTCTGAGTATTCCTTTTTTTCAAAGCCTGAAAGAGTATGTAGGACAGTGTGTGGAAGCTTAGCTGTCTGATTGCATCTGGCTCAAAAGCTCAAGTCAGCAGTGGAGAAACTGTCAGTTCCACTTAGACTCCCAAGCAAACCAACCACAAAGCATTAAAAGCTTGTAATTGCATTTTAGGGACGTGTAGCCAGGTGTCAGTAGGACTTGAAGAATCAAATTAGGCAAGGCTGGAATGACTGACCTGTGTCACCTTATGGGGCTGGAGGTGTAGCAGCAGAGAGGGCTGTGACTGCCCCAAGAAGTCTGTGCACATAGTTGCCAGGGCAGTAACCCACCTCCTGCTATTTAAGAGGGACTTGCCCAAAACCTGGGGTAGAAAGTCTCCTGGACATGTGCTTGAAGTGACCACATGGCTTGTCCTCACTGTACTCAACAGTGTTAATGTTCATAATGGTAGCCAAGACAAATCTCAGAACAAGAGGTCATAACCAGTCGGATTCCTTGGATTCATGTTAGCCCAGCATTACATCTGTGCAGTCTCTTTGCATTCTTACACCTGCTTGAGAAGAAACTAAGGAAACATTTGGCTGGGCAGTGAAGGATTTTCTAATGTGAATGGAATTCTGCTGAAAGGTTGCTGTGGATTTTGCTACCTGCTCTTACAGGAACTGCACAGACCAAAGGATTGCTTCCAAGCCTAGGCTGTCTGTCAGTCTGTAAAACAGGAGCTGGCTGGGTACCATGCAGCACTGTTCTGTTCTGACATTTTGAGGCTGTCTGATGAAAGAGACGAAGCAATGAGCAGTTGAGTTTTCTTGCAGTTTATGGGCAATAAAGCCTGGGGTTTGTTTAGTGCAGTGGGCAGTGGTGTGAGTGTTACATTTTTCCTAGAAATCCTGTTGGATGTTTCTGTATTTGATCTGTTTAATGACCTGCAGCTTGAATCTGTTTCTCATCTATGTCTTACTGCTTTAATATTTACTGAATTGCAGAGTATGGAAAGCTTTAGCTCATCCAAGCCTATAGACAGAACAGGACCTGACGACATGGAAATTTTATCTGAAGAAAGGTGATTTTAATTTTATTTCATGTATATGTATGTTTTCCTTTCCTTGTGGTTGTAGTACAGCCTGAGAGACCTCCCACCCAGGCTGTGGGGGTGACATGTATGCCACAGAACAGCCTACCCACCCCGTTAACTACCAAGCAGAGCTTCATGAGGCACTGTGTGTGTTGTGTGGGCTTTGCCCTGCAGCACATGCCACCAAGGCTCTTTTCCCAGCCTGATAGGAATGTCACTGAAGGTGCTGATGGTGCAGACTTGAAAAGAAATCAGCTGGGGAGCACTTGAACCAGCATGCTCCACACAGGAATGCAGGGCCTGTTTTCCTGGCCTCTGGGTTGGGAATCCAGTCTTTTCCCTTGTGGTTCACTCTGTTGTGAGAGCTGTACAGCCTCACTCTGCTCACCTGAGATGACAATTTCTCTCAACAGTTAACATTTATTGGGATAGTTGTATTGATTTGAATTAAGGGCACTGGAATTAAATGGCATTTTCTTCTCAAATAGCCCCTGAGAGGAAGCAAAAAATTCATAGATTGAAGTGCTGCAGCCCAGAGAGCCCCTTCATTTACTGTGTTAATTAGTGATTGTGCAGGAGTAGCAAAAATATAAAAAACTTTGTGTGCAGAAGTCCTGCTTGTTTTTGTTATGAGACAAGTCTGGTTTTGTGTTTGTAATATGTTGGTTTGTTTTTGTTTTTTTTTTTATAGCAAAGAAAGTGAAAATGATGAGGTTTTTTTCAGGCATTCTCAGGTTGGTATTTTTTGTTGCTGTTTTTGTGTTTCAGTTTTGTGGTCTCTAAATGAGCGTTTCATTGAGCAGAAACAAGTAGTTATGCAAATAGTTTTGTTTTTCACAAGAGAAATGGAGTTAGCATGTACTTTTTCTGTCCCTTACCTCTGCTTTTTATTTACATAGTTTAGGCAGCCTCTCAACCACTGGGTAGTCTGATAGCTTCTGCTTCAGTCCCTTTGATCCCTCCTTACCAAAAAGGATCTCTGAAGTCAGCACTGTGGTTTAAGTGATGTGAAGTTCCCTTATTATTTATTTGTGGCAAACAGGACACCTGACTGCTTATCTGCCAGGGTAGTAAGATTAGCTTATCTCTCTTGATTTCTCTAAAATAATTTGGTATCTTATTTATAATTTCCTAATGCAGCCTATTGCTTTTGAACATAGGTGTCTGTAATCCATTTGTCTTAGTTGATGGCTGGGATGGGTGTGAAGGAAGGAAGATGTGATGTTGATGACAGCAGTTTTTCCCCCAACTTCCCATTTCTCTTAACACACACACATATACTGCTTGCACTGGCTTTATGGTGTTTTCAAAGATTGGGGTTGGGTTAGGTTGAATCCCTTTGCAGTCACTGATTCATTTGGGTTTGCTTAAAAAAACTCTAGACTGCCAAACATTTAAAATACTGGGAAGAGTTGTCTGAGGCACTTCTCCCTCAATTGTGCATCCATTTGAAATGGGCACAGTAAAGCAGCTGTAGCCATTTCTTTGGCTGTCTGGAGTTGACTGAAAGCTGGTAGTATTTTTAAATTTGATTCCTCTTGTGTTTATTAAAAAAAAAAAAAAAAAGCCACTATTCATTTATTGCCTTTGAAAGACTTCATTTCTGGTAGGAATTATGTCCACCTATCAGGAAAGGTAAAAGGTTGCTAACAGCTGAGTTCTGATCAGCTGTGTGGTAGCTGGTAAAATTTGTGGGACCCTGAAATACGTAGCCCCTGCAAAGGGTGTTCAGGGCTGCCTTTGATCACTGCTCTGACTGGGCTTACATGGATCTCCTACTTTGCTCCCAGAGGGTCAGTAATCCCTTGCACTTGCTCGTGAGCTGTTGTATTTTCCAGAGCCTAGATTTTTTAACACCTTGTTCTTCACGTACCCATTTGCACGTGGTAAAGCTGCTGTTGCTGCCATGCCACACAATACTCCTATTAAGCTTTTAAATTAGCCTGGTAGAGATATATTTAAATATGAAATCATAACCTTAAAATAAAATACACTTTAGGAAAAGTTTTAAAGTGTAAAATTTTAAGTGCAGGAGAGGATCTTAACCCAGAGATTGTGTATTATATAGGAATTACAAGGTCAAGAAAATGTTACATTCCTGCAGAGTTGTTTTACATTCCTTGCCCCTTATAAGCCTTTTGCTTAGAGCAGCTTAAAGACATACATTTCATAACAAACAACTCATTCAGGTTGAGGAAGGGACAAGGTTCTTCTTATTCTCTTCTCTTTCTCACCCTGCCTCCAGCCTAAAGCTGTTAGGAAAAGGATTTGGAATTTTTCATAGCTACCAGTTTTGCTGAGTCTCCACAAGACTGTAAAAATACCTTGAGACACAAGCCTCAAATAAATTTTCTTTACTTTTGTAGCTTTCATAATCTGCTCCTGGAAGAAGCTAAGTTCTGGGATGAAAAGCACAGGTTCTAGTACCCAGATTTTGATAAGGGAAAAGTATTTAAGATTCATACCAACATGGCAACAAGTGTAGAGGGGTGTTGGTGTGGCTCAGGTAGGAGGAAGGTAGCAAAGTGGCTGTATTCTTGCGTCAGGTTGTATTCCTAAGATGTGCTTAAGGATGCTTCCTGCTTGTGGCTGTAATGGAAGATTATATGTACAGGAAGCAAGCCTCTTATGTACATTTGATTGCAGTCCATATGTAATTGAACAGAGTACAACCTCCTAATCAGAATTTAAAAGTCTTTCTGTTGCCATTTATTTCTTGCTGTTTGAGCTACTATTTATGCTCAATCTCCATTGGAGCAGGGAGAATGAATGCAGCTGACTTATCCCCAGGCTGCTTAGCTCTGTAGTTACTGGTGCCTGCAAAGCATGGCTGCAGAAAGAGCTTCTAAAAAGCACAATTCAAGTACCTGCTTTGAAGATTTTTTGGGGTCACTTATGTAATATCTGCAGTGAACTGTGACTGCCAACTGTTATCAGCATCATCAACTTGTTGTCCCTTTGGTTTGTAAGAAATAGTGGTACATCCATACCTAAAGCAAAGTAGTTCTCCCTTACTTGATTCTTTTCCTAGACAGTGGCAGCTGGTGGCATCAGGAAATCAGAAAAGAAAATAAGTGATGGGAATACTGAATTATCTACTACTCTGTGGGTTTGGGACATTAATGCAAAGGAAGTTAAACATCTGCTTTCTTGAGTCTCCTGGGTTTGTACCACCATTGTTCTTCAGAACACCTAATGATTTATTCATTGTGTTAGAGCCTACATGAGTGAGCAAGGAAAGGAGAGTAACTGGCTGCAGGCAGGGCACAGGCCTGTTTTTACACACCTTTTAAATATTTCCAATGACTGAAATAACCTCAGGAGGAAGAAGATATCAATATGATCTTTCTAATATATGTATAATGGAAGTGTTTACCTATCTGGGAAATGCCCTTATATCTGCTACAGATGTCTTTTAAGAGTTAATAAGTCAGGAGATTGTACACTCTTCATAGACAGACATTTATCTCTAAATAGCATCAGTAGTGCTGATGAGATCGTATTCTCAGGTTGCTCCCTTTGAAATCGTTAAAATCTACCTACATTCCTCTCCTTCACACTTCTTTGTATTAAAAATAGCACCTATTTTGAATCTTGTTGCTTTATTTCTTTCCTTGCCTTAAAATATCACCTTTAAATACTGTGCTGGCAATTTACAAGCAGTTTATCAGTTGGCCACTGACCAGTCTTTGTTTGTGAGGTACACAGAGTATTTAAATCCTGGCAGGAAATTTGTCAATGGACCTTAGAGAAATATTTAAGTCCTCCCAACTTGGAAGCAGCTTAAAAGATACTGAATGGTGAATTAGCATTTTTCCACGTACAGCTCTCACAATAAACACATTTGTAATCAGATTTAGCGTCAGGCTGCATGAGTTATTAGTGCTTGGCAAACTGTCATCTAGGGTTTCATTTTGTTATAATGTTTCAGAAAGGCCATTTATTGAAATGAACAGGAAATACACACCTTACACAAATACAATGCAAAACACTCTTTACAAATACCAGGGTATTCATCGGCCAGATTTTTAGAACAGTAGAACAGCCCAGGTTGAAAGGGACCTCAAAAGATCACCTGATCCAACCTTTTGTGGGAAAGGAAGCCTAGATGAGATTATTTAGCACCCTGTTCAGTTGCAGGGATTGATGGAACTGAATCCAGATAAAAACATTTATTCATATGATTTGTCTACTGGGCAACTTTTTTCCCTTTTTTCCCTTTTGCTTGTTTTTCTCTGCTTAAAAGGGAAAAGATGCACCAAACACATGATTAGCTTTCTGCAAGTGAAAAAAAGTAAATGTGCCTTAATGGCACGTACTAAGGGTATTGAAGCATTTGGCTGTGCTTCTGGATTCACAAAGAAAATAGGTCCAGAAATGCAGTTTATTTTCTTTTGGCCCGTTTTCTTCTCATATCAGAGTATGCAGATTGTTAACTAGATTTTCAAAATACCTGCAGAGGGAAAATTTGTGTGCTGGCTGCCCGCTAGACTATATTTGAGAGAATTATGCCTAAGCTGTTCTTAACAAATCCAAGTAGTTTATGTAGTAGCATAATCCTGTCTATTCATCTAGCACTGTGTTTGTTGGTGGGTTTATACATATAACACTACATGTTTATGTACATGCATTACACTTCCTTTTCCCTACTGCTCTCTGTGAGGCATTACAGCTAATTTATTTTGGAGTGCTCTCATCAGGCGCTGTCACAGACACGCGCACTGTGGCTCTGGATTGTGGGAATGGCAGGGATTTCTGCATAAATGCACACGACGTGTGGTATGTGCAGGGGGGAACAGTGCTGAGACAAACAGCAATTCCTTCTAGGTAGTACTAGCTGACGAATCATGTACTTGACTGAATTCTGCTTTTTTTTCTTTTTTTTTTTTTTTCTCCCTGTTACTGGATGCTTGTGTGAATTTTTTGGCGTTTTCCCAGAGTCCACACTGCTTCCAGCTGAGATGCCAAACCCTACTGCCGTTTGGATTTGCGCAACACCGCTTTAATACCCAGAGCTCCTCCATAAATAGTTCTGCTCTCCCCACGCCCAGCTAGAAAACAACCACAGGAAATCGGGGAATGTGCAGCCAGCACAGCTTAGCTGGCACTAATTGATCTGAGCCAGCACAGCCTGCATGAGAGCATTCATGTACGTAGCCTGCACTGCTGGCTGGCTGCGGCTGCTGCCTCAGGAGCTCTGCTGCCGGCTTTTCAGAAGGCACCATATTGCTACAGCCTCACAGCAGCAGCAGCAGGGATTTTGTTATTGCTCGAAGGAGTTGCGCTCCTGTAGGAAGTGTACGCAGCCACCCCCTTCCCTCTCCCTGCCTCCCTGCTTCCCTCCCTCCCATTTCATCCCAATCCACTACTGGAGGCTTTCTCAGCTGCATGCAGTTGTCAGGGCAGGCAGTCTCAGGAACTTGCAGTAGCTTTCTAAAGAAGGAAAAATTCAAGGAAGGCAGATGGACGGATGTTTTTACTGGTGTGAGTGAACAATTAGTACACAGGGGTCACCAAGAAAGGGATTTGGAGCTGGAAACATCAGGGTCTGTTTGGATCTTTTTAGTTTAAGGCATGAGCTTACTGCTGCTGTGACTTGCAGGGGTTTTTTCCCCCCTCTGCATCCTGAAATATTTTTTTTTCCTTTCTCTCTCATTTCCTTGGGTATATGGGAACGTAGCTGAATTCAAGTATGAAGATTCAAGAACATCCAAGCATGCCTGAAAACAAGTTGCAAAGAAATCAAGATGCTGATGATCAGGAAAACAGCTTTGTATCTGAAGTGCCTCGGCTGGATTTAACATCACTCTGTGATGACAACAACTGGGAAGGTAGGATTGTGGGGTGGCTGATTGTGTGAGTGAAATGAGAGAGGGAAACAGTGGGCTGGGTCTGTCTTTATGTGACCATGTTCTCTTGCTAAAAACAATAGAAAAGCAACTTGGTCCTAAATATAGAACTGAATGTTTGGAGAAACTGGAAGCAAATACTGAATGGTACAAACTCTAATTGTCACTTAGAGGTGGAAAATGAAATGTTTTATTCTTGAAGTTACTTTCATGTTCTGTTTAGTACCGTTAAGTCCTTGAGGATTTCAAGATACCTTATTTCTTAGTGGCTGTTCAATGGGTAATTAAGCTAGAGTGGCCTACACTTCAAAGCAAAAGGGTATTTCACAGTCTAAAAAGAACTTTTCTTCAATCGCTGTTTGGAAATAATGATTCACACCTGAAAAGCACAGCTGATAAAAAATGCTGTCTATCTGTAACTTTGTCATACAAACAACTTTTTTTGTGTATGCTGTGAAGGAATTCTGATCACCAGCTTAAATAACGATGTTAAATTGATTGTATGTCATATAAATTGCTTTAATATTTATTTCTTAGCTCTCCTCTCCAGAGTACATGCTTGGTTGTTTATACATTTACTCACTTAAGAGTGGGAATCTGGGCAAACTCTCTGGGTGCCATGACCTTCATTTCCTTTGAAATTGAGATGAAATTAAGGTGTCCAGTAGTTTTGGGATCAAACCCTTTTCTAGTTACAGATTCTGTGTCTGTCTGCAAGCCAGAGTTCTTCTGTTAGTTTATGCTTTAGGCGTGAAAGCTGAGTTTTGACAGGGAAGAAGCGGGAAAACACAAGTGTGGTGTTTTAATAAAGCAAGAGAGGGAAAATGTGCAACTAATTAATTGCTCTAAAATAGCAATCTCTGAGGAGCACTGAGAAGGGAAGTTCTCTGCTCCTGCCTCCACAGCGTACGTGACCTAGTATGTTTTGCCTTTCCCTCTAGGAGCTGAGTAGTTATGACACTTCAGGCATGAGTAATGAAAACCTGCAGCCATGGCTGCCTTTGGTTCAGCCAGGCTAGCAGTCACCATGCACAGGAGGGAATTTTTCCATTTGCTTGCTAGGTGGGGATTCCCTGGGTGGAATCACCACACGTGCAGCACGGCTGATCAAAGTGCCATGGAAGGGCTCCCAGGCGGCCCTGGCTGCTGGATGTTTACTGAGGGGCCAATTAGCAGAGCCCTGCAGGGTCTCAAGCCAGGATGAGCATATCTGCGTTCTCAGAGGTGATGTGTGGCTTCAGCTGTCCTGTGAACCTTTGGAAATAATGACTTTTTTTTTTTTTTCTTCTTGTATTACTGATAAGAGTCATATGAATGCATGAAGGGCGGAACACAACTCCTTTCTGTCTGCCAGAGGCTTTCCCATTATATGAAATAAGTTGCTTCTTCAGTACAACTCCCTCTTAGTAGGCATGCTCTTATATTTGGATTCTAGCTTTCTTGCCCTGCAAACATGAGACAGGATTACGGGCACATGTGACTGTGCTTCTCTCTGATTGCTCCTTCCTCCCTTCTGTTCACGTGTATTTTGCAGGAGGAGGAGGTGGGCAGTTGCAAAAGAATCAGCTGTCTGGGGTGAGAGAGAAATCATCTTCTGAAATGCGTGCCTTCCAGAATCACCATTTTGTTGGTGTGGGTGAACAGCAGCAAAATGGTGCCTTCTGTGTCTCAGCAAGGAGAGACTGAGTCTTTCCAGGCTGTGGATACAGAATCAAGCTTGCAGCAGCCAGGAAGAAGAATATCTTAACATCAACTCTCAGACAGCTTCTGTAGCTAACAGCAGAGTCTGTTTTTGAGACTGGCTTTGCAGGGCAGGGTTGTACCACCCATCCATACCTCCAGCAGCCAGGATATCCTCCCTTTCCCTGCCAGCCAACCCGAGTCACTCAGGTCTTCACACATCTCTGCAGGATCTATGCCACAGCTGTGGTTGCATCCCCAACAAAAAAGAGAAAGGACTGTGCCTTCAAATGCCCTAATACTGAGCTGTTTATTGCTTTGCCCTAGCAGATTTGGTAGGTCCATCTCTTGGGAAATTACCCATTCTTTCAGGACACAACTGAGCTAATGTTTGGGGTCATGGTCCTCTACATCATGCTGTAGGAAATACAGACCATGTAGTGACCAGGGCTACTGCTGGGACTTTCAAAAGTGACGTGTGAGAACAATTACAGGTTGAGGACTTGCCTTCAGCTGTAGCTGTCACTGCCTCCAGTCAAATGTTGGGAAAGAGCCTTCAACAATGGACACAAAATTACACAAGGCAACCTTGTCCATTGACTAGCTCTTATTTGTCACTCAGGCAGGCTCTCCATCATGTAAAGAGCAGAGCTGCCTTAAAAGCCCCCATTCAGGGGCACAGAACTATGATAACTGCTGCCAGGTGAGCTGGCAGGGCCCTGTGCCCTTCATGTTACACTAGAAGTCATTTCTACCAGATTATTTTTTCCCATTATTTTCACCTCATAGTCAAATCTGTACAGGAGGAGAGATTTGCTGTATTTCTCCAGGCTGTGTTCCCTTTACCTAAAGCTGAGCACGGAGAGGACAGAGACATTTTCTCCCTGCTCCCCGCAATGCGTAGCCTCACACTTTGCCATGTGCCCGCCTTCTGCATCCCACTCACCTGCTAAGTATAGAGGCTTGTGTAGGAATCATCAGGCTATTGATGCAGCACTCAGGGCGTGAGCAGTGCCCCAGCAAAATTCAAGGGCTGAACTCCTTGCCTCAGTGCATTTCCCACGTCCTGGAGTATTTTCCCGGTGTGCATTTGGCAGGTGTGGATCAGGGAGTTTTATTGGCCTGGATGTGGACCAAGCTGTCCCTGTGAACTGGGATGTCATGTTTGCCTGCTAAGCTGGTCAGTGGCTGCCAGCTGAGATGGCTTTGGGAGCAGGCATGTTCAGAGCTGCTTCCACGGCTAAGGTTTCTAATTGTTGTGGATTACGTTTGAATCGGGTGCAGTGACTGAGGAGAACAGAGTGTTCTCTCAAAGACCAGCACTATTGTGCACATTTCTCACCAAATGTTTCTAATTCAAGCCCAGAACTTGCTATCCTGTCCTCAAGGAAAATCTGGAGTATGTTGCTCTCCATAGCAGCGGCTGGCCTTGTCAGCAGATTGGGCTGAGCAGGCAGCTCAGTAAATCAATATGATGTGTGATTGCTGCTAATGTCACCCGATTACTGACACTTTAAAAAAGTTCTGTAGCTGAGATTTCACATGGAGTTTGCAGTAAAAAGCACTTCTGAAACAATCAGCTGACATTTTTCTTCAAGCTTAAAAAAATCCAAAAAGCAGAAGTTAAAAACACAATTTGAGTTCAAGTATTGCAGCACTTCACCCTGAGGGTGAAGCTGATCTACAAATAGTTTTGACACTGACTTAATTGATACTTTCCCATGGGAGAAACCCAAAGTGATGCAGAAAAATCAAGAGTATAGCAGAAGGGAAGCTGAATTTAGTTTTCTTTTTTTCAACACCGTGGACTTAGATTGATCAGTGTATTTGTGTGTAACACTCTTTAGCATAAGAAATCAAAGGGGGATGAGGCACAATCTATTTTTATTACGAAGTATTGAAAAAAAATTGCATTGTTTACTGAATAACATCAAAATATTAAAATTCTATTTTTGTTTGTTATGACATGCTATAAACAAAATACAAAGCTTGCTTGCTAGCTGAGAGATGTCATCTCACTCAGTGAAAAGGTGTGGTAGTGCTGTATTTGGGCTATTCTTTTGATTTATGTAAGAAAAATGCCTGCTGATGTATTCAAACAAGGATATTTTCATAATTATGTATAAGATGAAGAAAATAATTCGTTACTCAGCTAGTGAATGCTTTGGATGAGGTTTTAAATTACTTTATTTCATTATGAGAGGTCTTTCTGGAGCCTTTCAAGTGGCATTTGATACTGGCATCTCAGGTGTTTTAATGAGTTTAGAGTTTTTAATCCCACTGGACCTACTAAAATTCTCAGTAGCTAGGATTTGGCCTTGTTTGTTTGACAGATGGGTGTGTGTAAAAGCAGTGTGAGCAGCCTGTACGAGCTGTGTGGCTGCAGGGAGGGAAACAGGAGATGCCTGTGGCATTTTGCTGGCTGCACCTCAAGTGGTATTTGTGTGTAGACACCCCTCTGTTGGCCCTGCAGCCCCCAGTAACCCTGTGGCAAATATGCAGTGTAGTGATAAAAAAAAGACAGGTTTTGTCAGCAAGGTGGCTTGGAGCTCACTAATAATACACCATTTTGATATAATAAATCTTTCTTCTCGTGTCAAGCACTCAATGGTTCAGGTTTATTAAAATCTCCAGCCCTCTGTGCAGCAGGTTGGCAGAGAGGTTGTACTGCCACGGGCGATGCTCTGTGTGCCTGCAGAGCTCTGCAGAGTCACACCTGGCAGATGGCTGACAGCTTTGTTGAAAGATGAGCTGGTTGTGGGATTTCGAGAGGGAGAGCAGCACTGCTCTCCCTGCTCACTACCATCTTAGAAAAGGCATGCCTGAAAGAAATGCCTAGAGAGTCTCACCAAGGCATTACATATTTTTTCACCCTTTCTCTGCACTGGTATGATCATGGTGGCTAAATACTCCCCTTTCTCTCTCTTTTATTTTTTTTCCTTCCCCATAAAAAGTTGTCATTCTGGAAAATGGGGGGAAAAAATTATACATGAAAAGAATGTGGAGGTGAAAACTGATAACTGATAGAAAACTAAAAAACTGAGAGTTTTCCCTGAGCAGGAGAGATCTGTTCAGTACAGAAGAAGAGTAAGTGTAACCACTCTGTCAAGTCAGTGGCAAAGAAAAGGTGAAATGTTTACAAACTCTATTGAGATTATTCAGTTAGCAGAAAAGGGAAAGGCTGACAGCATTAATCATGATAGTGGATGCTTTAAAATTGGACTTCATAGCAGATACTTCAAAACCATTCAGTCCAGGAGTTTGGCAGCCTTCAGAAAAAGCTCAATGCTTTGATAGCTGTGTTGGCTAAATGAATAACAAAAGATATTATGCATCCTGTTAAAGAGGAATTAATTGATTGTGCACTGTCAGAAAAAGCAGCAGCTTACCCTTAGTGGGTTCCTGTGTGTTTGTCTGATCCAGCAATTCCAGAGGTTCCAGCTGAAGGGCTTGGCACCTGGCCAGCAGGAGAGGGAAGGCAGTTGGACTGCAGCTCTGGTTCACTTAGTGATCTGATGTAGATAAAATTGGTAGTTGCCCATATCGAAATATGTTCCTTGATGAATTGCTGTGTTGCTCTCAGGGGTCTAGCCATTTTGTGTCTAGTTGAGGTTTTGTCTTCTAAATGTATTTGGTCAGCAAGGGAAACAAAATTACCCATAGAGTCAGGCATTCCAGGAGCAAGGGTTAAAGAAAGCTCATTTACTATAGCAGCCATTTCTTCCATCAAGTCTCAAATTTGATTTTTCCTTTTAGGACTATTTTTTTTCTTCTCCTTTTTAACGCTTTCTTCTTTGGAATGGGAGTTTCTGTTTTGAGGGAGTATTTTGAAATCGACAAAATAGAAAGCAGACACTTCTCAGTCTCAATTAGATTACATAAAGTGCTTTGCTGTCTTTTGGGGTTTGATCAGAGGCTCTTGGAGCCATTGCAATTCCCTGAATGTCGCATGCTATCTGGTTTTAAATCCGCCTTGGACAAAGTCACATACACCATGCATGATTAATAATGGCTTTGTTAGCTGGTGTGGTAGGAGCTTAATTTAGTTACTGCTAAATATGCCCGATTTTTTCTAAGCTTATTCCATCTATGTAAATCCCATGGAGGCGTTATTTAACAATTTCCAGGAGGCAGTTAGGTTTGTGGGTGAAAGATATTCAATCAACTAGAAGTGAGAGATGTCTAGAAGAATTTCATACATCTTTTAACTCTCATTCCTGCAGGTCAAATATTTTTTTTTTTCTTTTGTATTACCCTTTATTTTGCTATAAAAGATCTTGTGAGACCCTTCCTAAAATCATGAGAGATTCAGGGAAGTGGATGCAAAACATTTCAGGTATTAGAAAATGCCAAGGCTGAACAGAGCTTAGAAAAACCCTTTTTTCAGAGATTACCTGAAGGAAGTTCAAGCTACATAAGCCTTCCAAACCATGGCAAAACTGCCTACCTACACTTAGGGCTTGCACCCCATGGAAGTAGCCCTGGTGAGCCAGGCTTGTATGTGCTTCTCTTACCACAACACCTTCGAGCAGCTCTTAGGCAAAGAGCTTGTGCAAAAACCTCCTGTCACCCCTTTCAGGGTAGCACATCAGTGTGCCTGCAGCACCAGCCTCTGAACACAGGCATCACCATTTGTATCCATGTGCTATGGAAAAAGGCAAAACGAGGAGAGCATCATTGGAAGATGTGCACAAGCCAGGCGGCACTGAGCCCATCTCTGCTGATGATCTCCCACTCTGAATTCCAGAGGGGGAATGTTAAACATCACAGAGGTTCTGCAGGGGAATCCTCATGCAATCCACTCTGAGCTGTGAAAACGGTAACCTTGTTCAGCAAAAGGAAACACTGCTTTTTATTCATAAACTGATAACTTCAAAAGCTCCCTCTCTTTGTGAATGAAGAATAGGCCCACTAGGCACAGGAAACAATTAGTCTGTAGCTCTGGGACTGGTCTGGGAGCTTTTCTGTAAGGTTTTTGTTTTGTTATTTGACTCTAGAACTATTTGTTAGATTTAGAAGTTCAAAGCCTGGCTCTTAGCACCACAGGATTAGACAGTTTAAGTAGGAGCATGCAAATCAGCTTAGTAAACTATCTGAACACAAAATGTTAGAGTCCTTATGGTATCGGGAGGGAGTGATCACAAGATTGAGGCGATTGCTTTCTGTGGGCTCCATTACGCTAATCAGCAGTGCTAAATTGGGTTTCCCTTTCTCTCCCACTCCACCACCTCCCTGTACAACATTGCTTTTACTTCTGGCTGATTAGGTTGTCCAGGGGGCTGAAGATTTCCTCACTTTTCTACCATGCTGTAAGCGGCAGGATTGCATGTGAAAGGGAAAAGGGGAAACTCAGACCATATTACTATAATTGTAAATATGTGGGTTAAGCACCCTGTGGTAATGTGAGGCACCTTTTTCTTGAAGATTAGGAGAACCTATGCTTACTCCTAGGCTTTGAATTTCCAGTAGCAGGCAACAGGGTTGATTGGAGTGCCAGGGCCTATAGGAGAACTATTAATACACTATTCATTTACAGCATCTGTACATCCTGAAACTGAAAAAAAATTCATTCTGGAATCCATTTGCCTCTTCTATGTACCATGTGCCAGTAATGCTCTCTGTTTAGCATAACTTCTTCTTCAAAAGTGCTAGCTGGTAAATGCCTCATTCGGTGTCAGTCCTGGTCAGTTTTTGAGTAGTTTTCTGTTGCACCTAATAGATGACTTATATTTGCGTAGGTTATCTGCTGTGGCCAGGCTTTGTAATGCTTTGTACACAGGGCAGATGGGAGTAGTGACCGGAGAATGCCTGGCGACAAGAGTCACAGTCCAGGACGAGCTGGTCAAGGCTTATTAGAAAGTTACCTGGAGTCTGTCTTATGCATAAACAAACTTGATAAAACCAGCCTTTGTCTTACTGTTCCCAGAGCCCATCCCTGCTCTCTCCTCATGGCAGCGAGACAGCTTAGACTCAGATGAGGCTCGCCTTTCCCCGCAGGCCGGGCGCTTGATTCGCCAGCTTCTGGATGAGGACAGCGATCCCATGCTGTCCCCTCGCTTCTATGCCTATGGACAGAGCCAGCAGTACCTGGATGATACAGAAGTGCCTCCTTCTCCTCCCAATTCTCACTCTTTCATGAGGTGGGTTGTGATTTGCCAGTGCTGACTTCCACATGCAGCTGCAAAGGTTTTGCACAGTTGCGTCTCTTTGGATTGGCTGTGCTGCGTTGAGTTTCTGTCCCTACTCACAGGGAACTGATATTTTAAAAGAAGTTCTTTGCAATTAATAATTTCTGGGTTTGTGCATTAATATCTAGGGACTTGCTGAAAGAGACAGAGCATCTTTTGCTATCTATCATTGCAGATAGCAAAGAGCAGTGACAAAGCATTCTCACTTTTGTGGGCCTTGCCTTTATTCACACAAAGTTGAAGTGGTCTTCTGTGTATCGAGATGAACTGTGGCTGTTTGGATAAGCTCTTCCTGCAATCTCTGCTCTTGGCAGGAGACGGAGTTCGTCTTTAGGGTCTTATGAAGATGACAGAGAAGACCTTACCCCTGCACAACTCACCCGGAGGATTCAGGGGCTGAAGAAAAAGATCAGGAAATTTGAGGACAAATTCGAAGAGGAGAGGAAATACAGAGTGAGTCTCTAGGAGTTAAGCATTTATGTGGAGATGTATGCATTAGTAACAAAGGGAGGGACACCAGGAAAGTGGGTCAAGCATACAGAGGGACACCAGGGAAATATGTCAAACATACAGAGGGCTTGAAAGCTTTTATAACGAGGAAAGGAAAAGGCAGAGGACCCCCCTGAAATATGGATGCACACCAGACAAATTACCCTTCCAAGTATTATGCAGTGTCCATGCAGCACAAGAGGGGATGGCTAATGAACTCAAAGGATTTTGACCACTGCTTAAGACTGTGTAGGAATAGCTTTGTTCAACTTCTGTTTGTTTGTTTATTTGTTTAACTTCAGCATATGGGAAGCACAGTTGCTGATCTCATTTGCATGATGGTAATCCCAGGACACCTGTGCATTGCAGAGGAGAGAGAACAGCTGTCTTCACTCCTGAGCAAGGAGCCACAGTCAAGTGCTGCTGAGCAGCAGAGTGTGCTGGACTCTTAATTGTTTTGATATGCCCTTCTGATGCACAGAAAGCTTTGGAAGGAACTGTAAAGCTTTGCATGTGTGCGTCTTTGGCTATCTAAATATCAAAGAATTGTACTGGAAAGATCTTGCCTGCAGTATGAAAGCCTGAAAAAAAATGCTCAGAGCTTGCTATAGCCAAAAATTTGGGTTGTTTGATATCTTTGGATGTAAAGTAGCCTTTGGTGTGGATACCAAAGGATTTTCCAACTGTTCATGCTATTTTTCCTCTATTTTAGAGGTACCCTCTTGTTAGGAAACAAGAGATAGACACAAGGATTCCAGTGTGCATCCGGCCTTCTGAGTCACTCCTACAACTTAATCATGGGCATCAAATGTTTTATGTTTTCTAAAAGGAAAGTCCATTTCATGATGCCCCAAAGACAGAGTGTTGTGACAGGCAGGACCAATTAAAGCAAGGTCTGAAATGGGCTGGTCAGAGGTGTGCAGCTGCCAGTGAGAAGTCAGTGCCTGTGCTCTGTGCTGGGTCCAAATTCCATTGTACGCTTTTGTGCCACATACTTGTTTTAGTGGTGTTTAAACCTGGTGGTTTAAAACAGATTCAGCATGGCTTTTCTTTCCTCCCAGCCTTCCCACAGTGACAAAGCAGCCAACCCTGAAGTGCTCAAATGGACAAATGATTTGGCCAAATTCCGAAAGCAACTTAAAGGTGAGCAGCTGCCAGTGGTGCACCTTTGGGGAGTAGCTCAACTCTGCCTCATTTAGATTTAATGTGAGGCAGTAATCCTGACACTGTCACATTTTAAAAATGAAAAATTGCTCATCTTTCCCTGTTCAGAGTCAAAACTGAAGATATCAGAGGAAGACCTTGGCCCTGTTGTGCGTCAGCGCAGCAACACGCTCCCCAAGAGCTTCGGCTCTCAGCTGGAGAAGGAGGATGACAAGAAACAAGACCTGTCAGATAAATCTGCCAAGCCTGCCGTGGAAGTGACCCTCGACTCCATCCAGAAGAAGCTTCAAGAGAAACGAGCAGAGACAAACCGACCTGAAGACATTAAGGTACAATGTAGACAGGTCAGATTTAGGCCCTTAAATGCAAGTAGGTTACTTGTGGCTGCACAGTCACTTGTGAGAGCATTGTGGTCTTCTACATTTTGGTAAAAAGTCTACAGCCTTTAGTCTGGACTCAATTGCTTTAGTTCCTTTCCCTCTGTCTTTAGTATCTTGATTTTTTTTCCCCTGAGCTCAGTTTCTAATGTATGTCATCTTGTGTTCTTTGTCTGACTCTTGTATATTCCCAATAATGTTTCTGAGCTATTGCAATTTTCTCCTGCTTTGTGTTTGGCTATTTCTATTGTTACATCCAAAGGTTTTTGTCAAATTCTGGGTCTTCCAAAGCTTCTGGAGATTGTTATCTGTTTGCTTCTTGTTCACTCCAAAACTGAATATTACTCTCTCAGGGTGTGAAACTAACCTTCAGAGGTTCACATTGAGCTCTGTTAGCTGCTGTTATCTCTGAGGGTTATCAGCAGGGAGGTCTTCCTGTCTGATGTTGTGAGCTCCTGAGGTTTGGGCAGCCTTGTAAATGAAGTACTTGAGTCTGCTGACATGTAAATTGTGCACTGCTGTATAAGAGTGAGGCAGACAACATTATCTTTGTTTGCTAGATCTGCAGAAGAAAAACATACAGCATGTGTTTTGACTATTTTCTGACTGTAGCAAGAATCCTCAGCCCTGATCACTTACAGAGGCACTGTGATAGTATTTGGTGCTGTGATAGGGAGAAAAGGCTCGGTGTTAGGGAAATTCAGTGGGGGACTTTTAGCCAACTTAGAGAATTCTTCTCTAATTGTCTTCCCTTTTTATTTTTTTGGCTTTGTCCCCTCTTATCTGCTACACCTTTTCACTCCATAGCAGACTTAGGAGAAAGAGATAATCTGCACTTCAGTTCTTGGTAAAGTTGTTTGTGACAGTCAAAGCAAAGTTGTCAAGCTTTACAAGAGGTACTGGAGTTTGTCTCAGATTTGGAGAAAAAGAAAGGACGTGTTGTGTTGTAGAATTTCTTTTTCAGATCTTAACTGAAAAATTTCCACCATCATTAAAAGTTGCATAGTGTTTTCTCAAAGCACACTTATAATCTGTAAATCCGCTTTAGGTACATAAAATACCTTCATATGCAAAGTTTGTAGGTTTAATGTGCCTGCATTGAGCATAGGGTTCTACTCACATTAACAGTCCCTTTGGCAATATAGCTGGGAAAAGACAACTGGAAGGTAAAGATGAATCTTTAAAATGTAATGATGGTATGACATGACTTTGGTTATGGCACAGATCAGTATTTATTGAGTCCAGGAATCTGACTTTTTTTTTTCCTCCCTTTCCCTCTCTCTGTGCTACTGTTCATAGGACATGACAAGAGATCAGATAGCAGCTGAAAAAGTGGCTCTCCAAAAAGCTTTGCTGTATTATGAAGGCATTCATGGCAGACCGGTACGTACTGCAGGGTTTTTTTGGGGTTTTTTTTCAAAGTACATCTTTCTGTGTCTTTGTCTGTGGTAAATGATGCCCCTAATGCCCCTCTGATGTCAGGTCACTAGAACTTCTTGCTCTCCAAACCACACGTGCACCCTCTAATCCACCTCCCTGATCCTTCACTTCCGCAGCTGCTGAGGAGCCTGTTCCAGGCAGGGTGATGTCCTCACACAGCACTGGGCTGGACAGACACCTGCAGGACAGAGCCTACAGGCTGAGTGGGCATTATTTTGGCACTGTGCTCATCAGGTTCCACAGACAGGCAATTTGTGGCCCAGTGGACAGTCCACATGGGAATGTTTTGCATGGTCCCCCATCCAGCCAGGCAGTTTGCAGTTTTCTGGTATCGATGGTATAAGGTTTCTTCTACAATTGATCTTAGCAAGGCCAGCTTATTTGTGAAGACAGAGATTTAAGTTTTGTCTCCTGTTGATTCCTGCTGTGGCAGAAACACAGTGGCTTCCAGGCCATGAAGTTGGCTTTTTATGAGTGCCTCCTTCTCTTTCACTGATGACATTATAATCTTTGTGACCAGCTGTATAGGTAAAGTAACATAATTTCAGAGTGCTGCTAATCCCCTGAGCACTGGCTTGGGGGCAGAAAATTACTGTTTATAAGGAGTATTTGATTGGTGCAGCTCACAAATCTGTCATTCTGCTGCTGCTGCATAAGATTCCTGATCTTTTCCTTCCAAATTATATCTTTCTTTATCGTTGTTTAAAAAAAGTCTCACTAATTTATTTAAATGCCTTTCTGGAATGCTAATATTGTACAGTCACAACTATATTAGAAACTGAAAATGGCATAGTTACCTGAAAGGACAGGTAGATTTATTCTAGTGTAAAATAGAAAAAGGGGAGCACAAGGGAATCTCTGTGAGACCAAGTCTTTTTTTGCTGCTTTAACAATTATATAAATCAACAGTTGGCATCTTACTGAAGTGAACTCACTTCAATCTGTTCAACAAGATAACAAGCTCAGAGCCTATCTTGTCAGCATACTTTTATTTCCACCTACCTTTTCCAATGCTTCATTTAGACAACTGCTTTTTAATTTTTTTGTTTTTAAGTAAGCTGTCTACACCTGGCAGCACTGAACTGCATGGCAAGGAAGACTGATCAGCTTTTGCTGTTCCCAGCTCCTGGCAGTGCAGCAACGGAAAAGTACTGAGAGCTTGAGGAGAATGCAGATAGTTCAGCCAAGTTTTTTTTTTTTTCCCCTTAAAGATATTTAACTAAACAAGAAAAACAATGGAGCTAAGATTTATTGTGAAGCTGGATCTTTCTGCACCAGTGACAGATGAACCTGCAAAGGAACTAAACTGTTTTAGTTAAGCCAAAAGTCTGTCTGTGCAGAAATTCTTGAGCTGCTCTAACAATGCAAGCAATGGTCTGTTCTCAGCTGCTGCTCTTTTGCCCTGTGGAGTGTGCCCCAGAGTTGTGTCAAAGGCTCCATTATTCAAACAGTCTCTTTGCATTTTGATGTTCTCCCAAAATATACTCAGGTTTTACTGGTCTTACTTATGTTTACCTAATGAGACAGTGTGCCCATGTACTAAACATTTACTTTCAGAATGTGCTTGGTGTAAATGAGCTGCAGGGCAGGCTCAGACTCCATACACTTACCTTCCAATGCCTATATTAATTCTCTGTGTTGCTCCTCCACACTGATATTCAGACACTGAAGGATGTTGTTTAACTTTTCCATTTTTCAACATACCTAAGGACTTTGTACCCATTCCAAGGCTTATGTTTATTTTTCTGTACAGAACAGTGCTGTTAATCAGCTTTGAAATGTTGTTAATTGAAGGTTTGATTCTCAGCCTCAACATAAGCCTCATCACAGTCTTGAGGTTTTTTTAAGTAACAGACAGAGCCAACAGTAGTGCTGTACCTCCTGTTCCACAAACTGCTAATCTTGTAAAGCTAGGAATAATATTATATATATATTTAGGTTACCCAGTTTCTAGTTGTATTCTGAATGGGTTTACAGAGAAATGTCCAAAGTTTGTGGCAACGTGCTAGCCAGTGTAATTAAGTGCAGGCACATCAGCACAACACTCAGCACAAAGAGGATGGGGTGAATTGTTTGATGCTGCTCACATCCCTCTAATCCACGTGAGCTGCTTACTCAATGGACAGGCAGCTTGAGGCTGTCAGGAACTGGAGCCCTGCTGTGCTTTGGAGGTCTGGGACATTCAGCCCCCAGAGCTCAAGACTGCCCATCTGTATTGCCACTTCCCAGGCCTGGGGGTATTTGCATTGAACCAGGAAAGGAATAAAGATCTCCCTCCTTTTCCTCCTTGTTCATCTGTCCCCAACATAGGGAACATAGGCTTAGTTGTCAGGTGGAAGATGGATACTACCTCCAGATTCTTAGAGTTCATCCCTGCCATCCCACTCCTGGCAATACTTAGAGCCTTTCTGCCTCTCACAAGCCAAAACCATCTCTTCCTCTGGAGAGAGGATGTAAAAGCTTTAGAAAGATTATGCCAGTGAAAGTCAACTGCAGGCAAAATAAAAGGTAGTTTAAAATTGCCTCCCTGTCTCAAGCTGTATTCCCCTTTTCTTCTATTTCTCTTGTAGAGACTGCACAAAGCTCCCTGGGGTTATGCTGTTGATGTTCATTTTTATATGACAGTTGTTCAGGTGCTCTGGTGATTAGCAGCAAGTAGAAAGGCATGACATCAATTAAAGCTTCCTCATAAGAGCTTTATAATCTAAAGTTAGACAAAAGATCTGATGGAAGGACACTTATAGGATGTGGGTCAGACAGTGCTGAATGATGATCAGGTTTTGCTGAGGATTTTGTTTGTTTTCTAATGTGCTGTAAGAAAACACTGAAGAAATAAAATCCACCTTGAATCTGAAAACAAGCCAGAAATGAACACACTTAGTTTGTAATGCTTTCAAAACTGGAGAGGGAACACAACAAGCAGTAAGGAGGGTGGAGTTGAGGACAGAGCAATATAAAGAACACCTGAGGTGAACATCACAACACTATTCTCTCTTCTTTTTGCCACACAGCCCTGGTACTTTCATCCCTTCCAAGCATTGCAGTGCCTTCCTTCCTGGCAAAGTGGCTGTGAGGAGGAATGGAGGGCAAGGTTAGGGGCTGAAAAGAGGAAAAACTGCTGGCTTGTACAGGAAATTAGGAGGGATAGCAAAGCCAGAAAGTCAGCTTTTGTGAAATCCATAGTTTACTGTACTCAAGGGAAGTCTCCCCACATTGCAACATCCAGTCAGTGCAGCTGCTTTCTCTTTTAGTGGGTCATGAACACAGCTATTGACAGCCAGTCACAGGAACAAGGATGGGGGAAGCTCATCTTGTGCTTGTGATGGCAGAGACTGCAAGCACTGAGTGCTACCTCTGGAGGTCATTTTGTGCTGTGGACATGTGATCCCTAATTGGTCATTTGAACCAGCTGTCTCTCACAGCCCCTTTACAGCCCCACACAGCTTCAGCTGGCACCAGGCACAGGCGATGCGGTGATGGACAGGAGTTTCAGGGCTACTGCTGCCCTCCTGTCATCCTCATACAAGTCTCTTTCAAGCCCCTCAGGCTGAGGGTGATCACAGGCACGTGAGTTCTAGAGTGGAGTATTTGTTGCAGGCTTCATGGGTGTCTCCTCTTTTTCCTTTTCAGGTTACCAAAAATGAACGGCAGGTGATGAAGCCGTTGTATGACAGGTATCGCTTGGTCAAGCAGATCCTCTCCAGAGCCAACACCATCCCTATTATTGTGAGTAGAACATTCTTTTGTGGGCTGTTTCTTTGGTTTCAAGCTGAGGAAGCAGGAATCACCACACTTTTGCATACAACACAATCACAAGTCCCAACCTCCCTTATCACTCAAAGATCAAGCAGATGAATGAATCAATGACACACTTCATACTGAATTAGGGCAAAGCTGGTCAAGGGACTTTAGTGCCCACTTGTGAGCTGTGGGCCACATCTCACCTTGTATTGTTTCTTCTCTTTCTATTGGGCTGCTGCTGTTAATTTCATCCATCTTCTGTTTGGCTACAGCCTCACTTCTTTTTCCATACCAACCCACGCTGAGCTGTAGGTCTTCCATGCTGCTTGGTTCCACAGGGTTGCACGTACAGGGTTCCTGTACACAGGAGCACAGACTTGAGTAGATCCCACAGGAGAGGCCAGGCCTGTGCCTGGCTGAAAGAAAGGGCCCTCAGTCTTCTAACATTTAGTTTGTATTAAAGAGATCCTCTAAGTGGTAGATATTCCCTCTTTCAAGGTGGTGCTTTGCCACCAGCCAGGAACCCAATACCACCCCTCTAGGGAGAAAATTCAGTCTTTAATTTTAGACAACTTGTGTAGTCCAATTTTTACGAATTATTTAATCTAAAAAGCCCACACAGAATACTTCAAGCCTGTCTATGGAGAGTTCTTTTATCAAAGTTCCTGTTTACTCTGTCATGCATGAACCTTTTTTTGCTTTTCCTGAGCAGTGCTCATGTCCTGCCCACCTTCTGTAGACAGCCAGTGAAGTGAATATGTTGGTACAGCATTACCCAGTGCAGTGTCACTGAGGAGTGGGGCTTTCTTCTGCAAATGCTGGGAGGTGTTCCCAGTCCTGCATTTAAAACAAAATAAAATGCTGTTCCTCCTGGAATATGCAAAACTGTCCCCAAAATATGTGCTGTAAAGACAGTGCTGGCAATCAAGGAGGAAGCTGTGTAGGTGTGCATGGGCAGTTTAATGCAAAGCTGTCAAAGAGAGCCCAGGTCCTGTAAAGACACAAAACTAAAAATCCACAGAGGCTAGCAGAGGAGAGATGAGACTGGATTTTTTCCCAGTCTCTGAGTGAGAACTCTGAGAGGTTCATAGAGAGACAGGATGCATTTGAAAATCCACCTCTACATCAGCAGGTACTTCAGTGGGAAATTAAGCTCCTGGAAAGCAAATCTGGAGAGCCTGGCTGAGCTTACCCTGTAGCTCTGGAGGGTGAGCCTAATGCTCTCTGTATGTATGGGCCATGGGCTGGGGATTATTTTCTTGCAGCCTTTGCCTTGTAGTCACTACCCAGCTAATAATCATCCAAAAAGAGACTTTTTAAAAATTAAAACAGATTGGCAGTGGTGTCCTTTGCTAAGCAGCATCCTGAGAGAAAACAGCCCAAGGTTCAGGGGGTTTGCCAGGCCTGTTTTTCTTCCTTGAGAAAGATATTTCTCCTGGTGGTCCAGCAGTGAGCTGAGAGTGAATGTGTGGGTGAGAATGAGCTGAGAGCAGGTGGTGGAGGAGAAAGGGGTTCACAATGTAACATACTTGTTAACACTGTCACAGGGTTCCCCCTCCAGCAAGCGGAGAAGCCCTTTGCTGCAGCCAATAATCGAGGGCGAAACAGCTTCCTTCTTCAAGGAGATAAAGGTGAAGACCTCCAGCTGCTAACTAATTGCTCAGTTTGCATCAACTTTCCCCTTATACCAATGAAGCAGAATGGTTGATTGATTTTTTTTTTTTCATCAGTATTGATTTTTTTGCAGTGTCCTCCTGAAAAATCAGTAGCTGCTTTAAGCCTCGCCAATTCTGATCAAATTCTTCCCCTGTTGTAGATAAGACTACAGTGTTTCCTTGGCTTTGCATTCTTTCCTATCCTTCTCCTTTCCCCACCATCTGCACATAATATATTTTATTTTGCTTAAAAAAAAAAAAAATTAAAAATCACAGTTACCCATGTACCTTGCTTTTTTTCTTGCTTTCCTCTTGTCTTTTAAAAGACACTAACTTGTTTTGCCATAGTTTCTCTCACTCCCAGGCTCTGTGGCTTGCACACAGCACCGTGGCAGGAATGAGCTCTCACAAAACTAACCCTCGCACGTGGAGCCAGCCAGGGCACTTACGGGATCCTTACCTGCTCCCCTCCACTTGTTTTATCCAGGCTCTTTTTCACCACCTTGTGCAGGGTGTTTTTAACTTAATGAGGATGGGAGTAAGAACAGCTTGGTTCTGCTAGTTGATACTTGGTCAGATTTAGATGGCAGGATTGTTGTGTTTCTCCTTGTGCTGCTGTGGAGTAACAATTTTGGGTGGGGAAGATTGCTGTGATACCTGAGGAATGAAGTCCAACAGCAGACCAGGACACACAGTGTGGAGCTGGGCCCTGGCTTGCTTTCTTGTGCCCTTGCAGTGTAACAAGGGAGAGAAGTGCTTCAGCAAATTTGGATCATATTTCTGTTATCCAGCCAGAGCTTGGTTAAATGTAAATACTGCAGACTTAGAAATCCAAGGTGATTGAGTCCAGTGGATTGTATATTAATGGACTATTCGAGGCACATATTCTTTAACACCAGATTGCAGATTGAAGATGTTAAGCTGCTGTTTGGAAGCTGGTTAATGATCACTGAGCTTCTTATTTTCTAGATAACCGCTGGATCAAATCTGCAGTACTGGTCTGGTGGGGAGTGTTTTTGTTTGCTTCTGTTTTTTTCTTTTAGTGTGTCCTTTTTATCTCCATCTCTGCTTGCACCCAGTGTGAGAACTTAGAGCTGTCAGTTATGGTGATCTCTGATGGCCAGCACGGGCTGGTGCTGTGCCAGGGCACCACCAAACCAGTTCAGCAGTGTCCTGCAGGGAATACAAACCTGGAGGGGTTTCTGGCAGAAGATCAGGATGACAGCCTTAAGCCTGTTAACATGATGTGCCTATTAACACTTAAATAGGGCTCTGTGAAGCTGCATCTGGCAGCTTTGTACTGAACTACACTCAGAAGTGAAGAGAGGAAATTGGCAAAGGCCCCAAAACTTAGCTCCTGCATAGGTCCACTATGGACAGGGAAATATTTGACAGGCTGCTGACAATGTCAGTATTTGTTTGTTTCTGGGTGAGTTTTTCTTAAAGCATTTAGGATAGTTGACTAAAAACTTGAAAGGTGTTTTGAGGTGACCTTATCAAACATTTTAGTAGAGTATCTTGAATGTTGTGTTGAAAAAATCGTTTGGATTCTTGCTTTGTGGGAGTGCCAACCATAGGGTACTCTGAGGATTTGACATTTGTAACTCTGGGATGCCTCATGATTGCCTAACAATCCAAGGTGCATGCTAAATGAATCTCATGTATGAAGATCATTCTGGTTCAAGGTCTAAATGTTGCTGCAGGTTTAAAGTGAGGTTCCTATGTGAGACTTTTTAAAGGGAAGGCTTTAGAGGGCCTTTTCTGTTGGAGTTCTGGCTAAGAATCCTTTTAATTCACTCCTTTGAATTTAAGAGCAAAATTATTTCAGAGGTCTTGTGACAACCAGATGCAGTGTCTTGGCTGTGAGGTCTGAATGAAATTTCTACATTTTCTTTTCCTCCTGTGGCCTCCCATTGCAGGAGGCTGGCTCCTGAGCCAGGCTCATTCTATTTATGGAGAAAAACCACCTTGCATCTGTCCTCAGGAGCAGCTTTGTCACACTGCTTATGGGAATTGTCCCTTCGCTTTCTTTCCAGGAGCTCTCCCAGAAAAGGGCATGGGAGCTCCTCCTTTGTTGTCTGAGAGATTCCTCTAAAACAGAGTGTGCTGCTTTTACGGCTTAGACTGACTTATAGCAAATCCTCCTCCACAGCCCAGCAGGATCCATGTTCTCCTGCTGCAGCCCTTGCCAGTTTGGGCAGGGTGGCATGCCTGGGGACAGGGAAATGGCAGTGAAAGATCATCTCCCCTCCCCAGTGCAGCCTGGAGTTGTTGGTAGGGTTTAAGAACAGGTCGTGGCTGCTGGTTTTTGCTTTCTGTTTAAACTGTACAATTGATGTCTGGAGAAATGGGTCTTGTCTAATCATGTGCTAAATATTGCTTCCACTTCCACAAATTCCCCACAGATTTTCCTAAGATGCATTCAAACTTTTCTATATCTTTTGTTATTATTCTTACTCAAAACTTCTTCACAGATAAAGTTTTTTTCACCCTCCACCCTCAGTCTTGGTTGTAATTCTCAGCCTGTGGCTTTGCAATGTATCGTCATGGCCTAGAGCTTTAACTTAAAAAGAAAACTCTGGGCAAATTACAACTTAATTTAAATGTATGCATTTTTAAATCACTGAGGGTTTAATGGGACTAAGCTGGGTCCTGCTGTTACCTTCTCCCTCTTTGCTTGAAATATGGGAGCAGTCTCTTAGGAATAATTGAACTATTCACAAGGAATTACATGAAAAAAACAAATCAAGAAAATGTCTGCTTTTGATCCTGGTGCTACAATATATTTTTGTCTTGAAAGCTTCAGTCACATTAGCCCCCAAAAGTTTTAAAGATCTTCATGTGCTTAGATCCTTCCTGGCTAGAGTTACCTGGCTGTAAAATAAACACATTTACACACACATACATACATGCATATTTGAGAGATTTAGTGTCCATGCTGGCATTTGCTGCTTTCTCTAAGTAGCCTTATTCACTATATTAAGGTTGAAAACTGCCTTCTAGAAATGTCTCTGTACATAAGAGACTGGGCCTCATTCCCTGATAATTAAAATTATTTCTGGACAGTGTCAGAGGACAAGCCCTACTTTTGAGAACACAGTGAACTGGTGAATTCCAAGTGCAGCAGGGACTTCCAAATCTCATGCCTATAAATTTTGTAAAAACACTAGAACACAACCAATTCATCAGTGTGCATTGAGGAAATGGGAAATTGCACCGTGCAGACTTTCCAGTCCAGTTTTTAGTATATTCCAGCGAAATGGTCAGAACTGGTGTTTGAACACGTTAGCAGCAGAAATCCTTTTACAGTCAATCATATCCCACATTTGGGTAATTGTAAGGCTCATCTGAGCTCACTGATATCACTGTATGAGCATTTGAGATCTTGAATTCAGCCATTAGAGAGAGCTGTTGAGCTGCATCTTTTGAGAGAAAAATCCCCATTTTAACCTGGCAGTCTCTATGCTGGGAAATGTTTGCAGAGAAATGCAGAGGATGTGCTTTGGACAATATACATAACAATTGTAAATGTTATGCCAGAATACATAACCTAAACAAAGCAACAGGCTGCTCTGAACCCCAGGTATTTTTTTCACTTAGTTGTGTCGCTGTGGGTCTCCTTAACCAATCTGAGTTTGTGGTGGCAATTTCTCTGTCATGCTTTGGTTCTAGGGTGTCTTACTGATGGTCTTCTGGTGTCCTGTGTATTGCTTGGCAATTGGAGTGTTTGCTCTGCCTTTCCACTTCTTGTTCCCGAGTGCATGAGGTGAGAGCAGCAGCCTGTTCCTGAGAAGGGAAGCAATAACCTGTCTTCTTGTGGGGGTGCTCTGTCCCTCTGTGTAGGAAGAAGAGGAGGGGTCTGAGGAGGACAGCAATGTGAAGCCAGATCTCACAATCACCATAAAAACAGATTTCAATGTGCGCAGCTTCTTGGATCAACTAGAAGATGATGCTGACGGCTTTGTTTCCCCCGTGGATGATAAGATGCCATCCAGGAGCAGTCAGGATATGGGGCTTTCAAATCTCCATGAAGCGTCCATGTATGTTGAATTCACAGGCAACTGCAAAAAGTTCTTGCTAAGATAGAATGTTACTTGTCAGAAAAGTGTCTGAGGCTTTTTTTCTATTTATGATCTGAGCCAGAAGTTTTCACGTTTCATTTTTAATGCCATAGATCCTCATAGGAAAGGTTTTGGGGAAAACCACCCTGTCCTGATACTGGTACTTAGCTTATGCACCATCACTAAATAGGAACTCCACCAGTGGCAAGCCTTTATCATGAAAACCCTGCACTCCAGAAGGTTTTTCATGTTTTGGAGAGGTCAAGTGGAACTAGCTTTGCTAGTTTCAAGTCTGGTGCAAACACGTGTGGGTGTGTGACCATTGAACTTGATCCTATAAAAGTCACGAAACCCAGACCCATCTGCTGGAGATAAGTTTCATAGGAGTTAGTGGTGAAGTGTGCACTTGACTTCCTTAGAGGCTGCAGCTTAAGACTGTGATCATTTTGCTGGACTAAATTCAGAGAGCTTTTTGTTTCAAGTAATGTGAGGCTGCCAGAGCTCCTCACAGGAGCAGCTCTATTGCTTGGCATACGTACAGCTAAACATCTGTAGGTTTACTCTATGGTTCCTGTTTTCATTGCCTATGTATGGATAATCTCATTTATCTTTAAACCCAACAGCCCTGAACTGTTAGAGCAGCTCCAAGAAGTCAGGGAAGAGAAAAAGCGAATCAGAAAAAAATTGAGAGACTTTGAAGATAACTTTTTCAGACAAAATGGAAGGTAACAATTTCTCAGCTGCCTCTCTGTTCTTCAGCTACTTTTAATCTGTTTTGCATCTACAAAGATCTCCAAATATACAAATATATTTGAATATATATATATATACCTGAATTTAGTATTACTTATTTCTTCTTCACAATCATTATCATTGCTTTACCCACATTCAGAATGGTGGGAGAGTTATTCAGTGTTAAAATAACTAGTTTTTTTTCCCTAGTGATTTCTGTTCTATTCTTGCATGTCTGTGAGGTATTCAGACATTAGTTTTATCAAGTATTTCTGCTTTCGTGTAACTGTTTTTATTGTTTTAAGAAAATGTCTCTCATTAACAAGCTGATAGAATGTTTTCATATATTCATACTCTTAAATTATCTTGTCTGTTTCTTGCCACCAGCCATCATCCTTAGGGGCTTTTGTAAAATCACTGAAAACTTAAAATTTTCCTGTAAGCCAAGAGCAATCTGATCAAATGCCATCTTTCTTTTAGCAAGTGTGTCTGTTTGTGTAAGTGCTGTGGTGCCAAGCCGGAGGAGGCCATATTTTATTTTGCCAGGCTCACAGGTTGACACTCAGATGGCTCCTGAAGTGTTTTCCAGCTGTTCTGCAGAGCTGGTGATTTCAGAGAAGCAGGGCATGTTTCAAGTAGGATTTTACATTTGGAACTGTGGAGTTGTGCTCAGCCTCAGCACACAAGCATCCCACACTTTGCTGGAGCAGCTTGTCTGCCCCTTTTTGTTTGTTTGTTTGTTTTTGGTTTTTTTCCTCTCAAAGGATAATTATTTTGGTCTTGTTCCCTGATCAGGAGTGGAGGAGAGGAGCTAATTTGTAGGTCTTGCTGGTGGGCAGAGGGAGGCTGCTGAGGGAGGCTTCCTGTTACAGAAATCTTCATGGTCTGCTTTCACTCCCATTAGGAATGTGCAGAAAGAAGACCGCACTCCCATGGCTGAAGAGTACAATGAATACAAGCAGGTTAAGGCCAAGCTGAGGCTGCTGGAAGTCCTGATCAGTAAGAGAGATATTAGCTCCAAGATCATGTAAAGGAGGAGATTGTTTTTGCCAATAAACAAAGAGGAGAGAGCACCAAAAGGACAAATGCATGAAGTGGATGCAGCGGGAGCCTGACTGGGAGAGCTGAGGAGCTCCCTGGGAACTGAAGGGTCATTCCCAGAGGTGGGAGAGGGAGGAAAGGTGGATTTCTGTCACTCTCTACATTTGCTGTTGCCCACTGTTTCTCCAGGCCTGATGCCCAAAATGGAGTTTGCCAGTGTACGAGGCACAACACTGCACTCAGTGACTTGCACTGAAGGGATTCTTCTGTATTGATTTGCTTACAGATCCTGTAACATTTAGAATATCGAACCCAGCCATGCTGTTCTTTTCTTTTTTTTTTTCTCCTAGAATATTATAGCAAGGGGAAAAATAGGATTAATAGTAATGAAATCATCAAATAGCTTCTACTTGAGTTGAACAGACAAGTGCCCTGACCAATCTCATCTTAAGGCACACGTCTGGCAGCACCAAGACTGTTCTCTTGTAGCTACAGTAAAGATTTGCTCAGACTTTTGACCTGTTTGGAGTCCAGCATCTTCTGCTGCTCTAGAGAAATGCTGTAACAATCTCCTGGTCATCAGCCAGAGCTGGTGTGAGTTGCAGTTTTGCCTGGGTTTGAGTTGGGTTTTCTTCCCATATTTTTGATGGCCAATTCAACTGAAGTAGAATTAAGTACCTGCATGTTTGGGATAGTAAAGAAAATGAGCCATGCAGCCAGGTTCTTACCAGCTTGTTCTGCTTGGAGGGTGATACTGAGACCTTCTGACCACGTTTGGGCAACAGGGAAGAGAAGAGGTTATAAAAGCTTTAAGTCAGAATCCCTTGGGATTTTAGTGGTTGGGTAAATATCTGGTGTCAGATGTGTGGTAGGTATCTGGAAGACTCACCCCATTAGTACGTGTGCTTTATCATGATACAGACACCTCAGCCCAAACTGAACAGTCCACACGGGTGTCCCACAAACTCACTCACCTAAATTTACTTCTTTTGTGCACATCACCCATGTGTGGGCTGCAGCAGCATCACTGATGGTGGCAGTAGAGGATGAGCTTTTCTTCCCAGTGTAGGAGGTATGGCTGTTACAGAGGATACCACAGGGAACTGAGAGCATGGAGCTGTGCTCCGCCTGTGGAAAGGGCACCTGTCTTGAGTGCAAGCTTTGACAATTTACTGTTTCCAAATTTTGTTATGGCTTTCAGAAAAGAAAGTCCTGAGATACCTGAATCAGGTGCTCGTGTCAAAACAGGTGCTGCCTGAAGGAGAGAAAGGCTCTGAGTCCAGGGACACCCAAGTCACTGAGGGCTCGCAGTTCCACCATCCTGGGACACCTGGGGTAGCTCTCCCACTCCAGAGGCTTCTGTGCACCCCTTGGTCTGCCCTGAGCCAGGGTCCACCCTGATACCCAAGGGAGGGCACTTCTGTAATGCATTCTTCAGATCCCCAGGGGATCATTGTCCCGAACAGAGGCCAAATAGCCAAGATGAAATCCAGTGTTGGTTGTAGCCAGGCCTCATGCATGTCACACCAGAGGAGCCAAGACTTCCAGAACAATTTCTCCCCCTTTCTTCTTTATTAAGGGCAAGTGGGCTCACAAATTTATTCCCTTTCACTTGCCATGTGTGCTGTGTGTGTTCTTGCCAAAATTGCTGCTGTTTTGGTCTCCTCAGGATCCCTTGAACTCTTCTAAAGGTGGCCATCATCTGCAAGTGCCCTTTGCTGGTCAGGGTGAGTGTCCTGGTTTAGGGCATATTCCCCAACTGGTTCAGGAAAAGAATTCCTTGGAGAAAAGTGGAAACACCTGTTTATATAACAAGCAAAGCACCCACAAACGTAAAAAATGAACAATACCAAACAATAAAACCTCTCGTTGTTGTGAAGAGATGGCATATTCATAAAGTCCTTTTCATGGGGTGTAGCTCAGCTCTCTGTGTGTCTCTCAGTCCCTCTGGTGCTGGAACTCCTGGTGTTCTTCTGAGATTTCCAAAACAGTTTTAAACAGTTCTGAGAAAAGGAAAATCCACAGTCCAGGGAACTTCTCTGCCTCAGCTAGTTAAAAACTAACTAAATAGCAAAAGAGAGCTCTGTCCTGCTGTCCGTGCTGCAGACAACACAGTCCAGGAGCAGGAATGCGTGGGAGTGAGTGCAGGTTCTGAAAAGAAACTGCATTCTTCTGCCTGCCCTTCAGTCTTGCAACCAGCCTTAAAGGTGCAGAACTTAATACCCAGCATAAACAGAACAGACAACTGGGGATACAAGCATCATATGGTCACCCCAGGACATCTGGTAAGGCAGGGATGTCTGTAGGTGAAAGCACTTGGGATGGGGACTCACGGATTGGTTTGGTTTTTTATTGATTGCCTGTTCCATATAAAACCAGAAAAGACTGAATTTTGTATTTCCAAACAGTCTGGAGGACTTGTGTGTTGACCTAGGGCTTGGCTTTTCAGAGGTGTGGATCCCATCTCCTGAGATGGGATCTCCTCTGATCCTTGTGGTATGTTACCTGGGCTGACAGATTGGCTCAAAAAGTGCTTTGGAGGGAAGCCTGAGCAGGGTAAACTCCTGTCCCAACACAGGGCAGCCCAGGAAGCCAGAGCTGTGCCTTTGCCTGCTCCTGCAGGCTCTTCCTCTCATTGTCAGCTCTCCCCAGTTGTTTTAGGGAAAGCAGCTGGGGCAAAAGCTGGCTGCAGTGTCACTGTGCTGGTGGGAGTGTGGGATGAGAAAGAATGCTGGCTTACCAAAGGTCCTTTGGCTCATTTTTATATTGTTCAGGCCCAGTTCAGGAAGGCAAAGGCCTGGATGGAGCATGTGCCTCAAGCTGGCCTGCCTTTGGGATGTTGCTGCTTTAAAATGGAGCAAAGCTTGTGTGCTTTGCTGAATCTGGGCTGGACACCTTTAAATGGATGAGAGAAGCAATTTCTGCTCTTTTTCATAATCATGCATTTTTTCAGTGGGCCGAGGCTTCCCAGGAGTATGTTTTCTCTGCTGATTTTTAAAAGCCTGTTTGCACTGTGTACTGATAACTTACCTGTTTTGCTGATGTTAGGGGTTACAGTTTCTTTCCTTTTGTTCCTTTTTACTTAGAGAATTTTTTACCATAAGTTGCTAGGAAACATTAATTATTGGGTACTTCAGAAAAACTGTGTACTTAAGAAAAACATAAAAAGTGGCTGAGCTTAAGGGAGGAGGGCATCTAGTTGCACTTCACTTATCTGGGAGTTTCTCTGAGGGGCAGAGATACCTCGAGAATTGAGCAGGGAAAAGACCAACTACAATGAGTTCAATTTTTTTTTTTTGTTAGGAAACAAAAAAAAAAAAAGAAGTTGAGTTNNNTTAGGAAACAAAAAAAAAAAAAGAAGCTGTATTCTATACATATTCTCCAACAAGTAATAAGGGAGCTTCTCCTCAAACTAATACATGGGATAACACACATCCACAGATGGATATATATGGATATAGCTGCTATAGCTTCAGGTGTAAGACTGTACAGCTTCCTGTTCTATGATCACAAGGAAGTCAGGAGGTTGGGGTAAAAATAGTACACATCACAAGTGTAAAAAATTGAAGATAATGTACAAAGGGTCCCAAACCTTCCAGCCAGAGTCAATCACAGCTATGTAACAGCACAGTCTCCCAACAATTCTAAATAAATTCTTCCTTCAAAAGGGCTTTCAGGGATTGCTGAGTTTTGCATTGTTACTTTAAACCACCACTATGCTTAATGAACTAAGGCACTTAAAAGAATAAGCTTTACTATATACATTTAAAAATTGAGGGAAAGTTATCTAAAAATATGCGTTTGAACTTGACAAAATGCTCCAGGGGCTCAGGTTAGAAGAATACCTCCAAGCTGTGCAGCAGCTTGTTAACAGAGACCAAACTAAAATACCTAAAGAGGAGGAGCCAGCCCAGAACTTTACCCGTGCTGCTGGGCTGCTCCCAAAACTACACCCATCTCCTTCTAGGACACTCAGTGTATTCCAATAACAAAAACCCAGATCTGCTGACAAGGAACAAACATCAGATGGGCCAAACACTAAAGGGGGACAGGGAACACAGGCCAGGGCCAAAAACAGAGGGACTGAAACTCGGACAGAAACTCACAGATAAGAAATGCAACCAGATGCCCTCCTCCCCTGAGCTTGGCTACTTCTTTTGGTTTTCTTAAGTACTCTGCTTTTCTGAAGTACTCAGTGATTAATATTTCCTTATGCAAGTTATGGGAAAAAATTCTCTTAAGTAAACAGGAACAAAAGGAAAGAAACATAACCCCTATGCTAGTTGGAAAGCAAACCAGGGGGAGATCCCAAGTCAGAATTACAATTTACTAGGAAAATGAAAATAAAATGCAGTAGTACAAAAACACTGACGTAGTCAGAATCCAACCTGACACCCTGTGGGTCAGGGTGTTGGTAGCAGTCCCATTAAATGGTGGCTGCAGTCCTCCTGGAGTGGCAGATGTGGCTCTGTTGAAGCAATAATCCTGTCAAAGGGTGTCATTTTCCTCTGAAGGTCCAGTGGTGATGTAGATGGGCCTGGTTTTCCTCTGGGAATCCAGCAGAGAAAAGGCTGGCTTGGTGTTCCACATCTCAGATTGTGTCCAGGTAGGAAATGTTTGGCTCCTCCCCCTGGATGGAGCATTTCCCAGTGGGATGCTGTAATTTTATCAATGAGACTCAATCTCAGAAGATCTCTCCCTGGAGGGAGGATGGGTCGTGGAAGAGATAAAGAAACTGCCCCAGCTGGTTTCAACAGATGGTAATGGAATACATACTTTTGGTTACATTTTGCATTGCAGCCTAAGACACCCTCAACAGCTGGGTTTTTCCCGTGACAAATCTTGATAAATGATATGTAGAGAACAGTCCCTTTTAACTGAAGAGATTGTAGCGTTTCCTGATGCTTAGTTATTGCTGTTTACATGGTATATTGCTAGAATTTCAGATAGTTTCTATGAAATGTAAGTACAGTTATGCACTTTAGAGAGTTTATATTTTTGAACTTTGAAAACTAAAAGTAACAAAACCTATTAATGGAGATTGTACATTAAAAGAAAAACACCAAGAAACACACCTAGCTATCTCTCTTTTGAACTGTTCTTTTAAAGTCCTTCCCTGCGGCAAAAACAAAGCAAAAATTCAACTGCCTCCTTGTGAAAGGAACTGCTAGAAAAGATTATCAGAGAGAAGCAAATTTTAAAATTCCAGACCTGGAAAGACATGTACCAATGCTGAACTTGGTCCTAGGTTTGCAGATGCTGTGACTCCCAAACCTGCACAGGAGGAAGACTCCTGAGCAATAAAATATTATCTCCCACAGATGATTTGACTTCCCACTGACTGCAAATAACCAGAAATTATGTTTGCCCCACCAAACCAAGTCAATCCAACAACAGCTGTGCATTTTGCTTGATGATTTGTCTGTGCCAACATCAATGATTATTGACTGGAGACCATTAAATACAAGACTCTGCTTTTTAAAAGGTGTGAAGTACTATACAAAATTGTACTTTATGTGATATAAATAAGCTGTTTAGTGTAAGACAACCTCTTTCCATGTCACTAGAACAAAGCTGTCTGCTGTAGGATGGCAGTAGGGTCTGCTGGGCTTCCCATCCATGGGGGCCGCCTCAGACACGTGTCTGTTACCACATTGTGGTATAATAAATCATTAAAATGTAAATACTGGCCATGAACGGGTTGTGCACAAAATATGATTGCAGGAGTGAAAGATAGAGGGAAAACTTGTCATTCCAACAAGTTGCATTTGGTTTTATTCTGTTTACTCCTGAGTAAACAGTTGAGTAATGGATATTTCTGTTGATGGTGGAGAAATTAAAGCCTTTTTCTTTTAATCATTCTGCTGCTACATCTGTTGTTATTTTTGGGGTGTGCAAGTTTCAGCGGGTAAGTGCTGCCAGACATCCTCAGCCTGAGGATCTGTCTTTGGAGCTGTTTGCAGGTCAAGGATTGAGTGCTGCTGAGGTGAGAGCTGGGCAACCAGACCAAAATTGTTACAGGTTGAGTCAAAAAAAAGTCTTCAAGCATTCCAATATCTGGAGAAGTACAAAGTAACCCACAGGTGGCAGAAGGGGACGAAAAGGGGCAGAGTGTGCCTGGTGCAGCTTAATTACTTGTGCGGATGCCCTGAGCAGGATTTCCTGGGTTCCTCCTGTTTCTCCCTCAGGTGTTCACTACGGATTTGGAGCCTTTGACTGCCACAACATGTGGTGTCAGAGGCCCTTTGCTAGGGGTGAAAGACACAGAAGTTGGCTCTGAGAGTCCAAACAGCCCAGCCCACACCCCCACGGCATGTCTTGGTGCCCTGCATTTAGAAGATTCATGGAAAAAGCTCTTGCCCTTGGAGACTGGAGTGGATTGACATCTCCAGCCCTTGGAGAGGGCAGTCAAGTTTCACCAACCTGCATGGTCACTCATAGCATGGAGAGTGGAACCTCCATGGTCAGCAAGTGTACGATCCTTGTGCTTCCCTTTGGACACCTGCGTGCAGGGAACCAGCTCCTAGAGTAGTGGATATGTACATACATCAAACAATCCATAGTTCTGTGAATAACTTGGTGTATAGCAAGTATTTGGGTTGGCTGAGTGCAGAAGCCAGTACCAGGGTGGGTGTGGGTGCCTGACTGAAAAAAACTTTGTTAATAATCTCTTTTCTTCAGACTGCGTTTGGTGTACAAAAGCAACTTGGGAATGCATTCCCAGCTAATGACACCTCCGTGACTCTGCGCTCAGGTCTCTGTTTTCATGATTTATGTAAGCAAACTGAATCAGTGGTGTCCTTTTAAACATAAATGGATTGAAAAAACATTATGTGTACACTTTGTATTTTGTATAAAATGAGAAAACACAACTATTTTGACTGCAGGTGTTTGGTGACAGCTTCTGTTCTGTGTGGGATGGCTCAGCTCAATAAAGTGGCTCATAAAGTCCTCAACAGCCCTGGCTGGCCCCTCCTGCCTCCTCCTCAGCTGAACAGGGCTGACACTTGCTACTGGAAAAGAGATATGTGATGTATGAATATAAACATGCACACATTTTGAATTTATACAGTATATAAAAAATATACACACTTACCTCTGTAGTGTAGTACATGTTATCTACAATAATGCAATACACTATTTACAAAATATAGACTACACACATTGGATACAACAGTAGCTAGACCTTACACAGTAATACAGGTCACACAGTGATGTGCACACATTACATTGCATATAAGAGGATATGTGCATATTCCTGTGTCTACCAACAACTCATCCACCTAAACATAAATATGTGCAATATATGTGTCTAACCACATAGGCATTTATGGGGGCTGGTGTCAAGTCCAAGCTCTTCCATGGAGGACTTCCCATTGTCTGAGACAAGGCAGGGGGAGAGGCAGTGCTGGTGCCTGGAGCAGCCTCTCCTTTGCTTCCTGACATGGAAAGGCAGCCACTCCATCAGAATTAAACATCAAATTTATTGCATAATACTGTACTATGTACACACACATCGAAAATAAACATTTGATATAATTGTATATTTGTCTTCAATGCTGCATTAGAAAGAGGCTGGAGGGCTCTCGATGTAGCCCACAGCTTGTCTTTAAAAAAAAAACAAAAAAAAAACCCAGAAGCCTAAAACCTTTTGTTACGAGGTGCAAAGTTCAATACTGTAAATTGAACATGGTGCATAAATACTATGTCCTAATAACAAGTCAATGTCAAAACCACCCTAGGCTTAAAATGAGATTTACATCAAGATCTGAAAAATGGCAGGGGAGAAGGAAGAAAAATCATTCAAACTTCACTTAATGGGGCAGTGAGACTGAGGAAAAGAGGACAAAAGCTCTCCAAGCATACAGGGTAGATTTAGGTAGTGATTTTTCTACATTTTCAGTCTAATTCATACCAACTGTCCTTCAGGCCCCCTGGCAAAACAGCTGCCAAGTGAGAGGGCTGTTCAAAAACAGCAAAGTAAGCCTAACAGCAAAGATCAAACCCATCTCCAGACAGGGGGCTCTCACTCAAATGGGGACCTTCTGCTCCTTTCTGTGACCTGATGAGACTGGAGAGATTGTACACCCCTGCCACACTCACACACCCCTGCACCCGCACATCCACACACACAGCTCCTCTGGACAAAGGGGGCAGCAGGAAAAGCAGCCACCTCACCTTGCACTGGAGGAACAGGGCTGTTGGGATGGAAAAGGAGGGCTGCCCACCCAGCCAGACTGCAGACTGGCCAGGACAGAAACACAACACGAGGGAGACATTTAGAGAAACCTAAGACAGATAGGGTTTGTCCTTCCACAAGCCTGAACACAAACCCCACTCCAGAGGGATTCTGAGGCTTCTTTGAGAAGCTTGGAAACTCAAAACAAGTAGGAAAAAAAAGCCAATCTCTGTAAACTACCATATTTTCCATAGACATCCTGGTCCAAAAAGACAGAACATCACTAATGCACCAGTCTGGGGTCACAAATGACATCCCAGCCCAGCACCATCCATCAAGGACCAAAGGGCAGAGGAGATATTTCCATTCAAAGCAAGCAAGAACCAGCTTGCATCTCAAAAGGGAGGAAAAAAGGGTGGAGGGAAATCACAGCTTTTCAAGGAGGAGATCACTATTTAATCCTCTTTCCTAATGCAAGGGACATCAAAATATTTCAACTGAATTAAAAGGAGAGGTAAGAGTGTGTGTGTATGGAGACAATAAAAGCAAACTATAAGGAATTGCCAGGAGGGCAGTGATGTCAAGTTGGAGGGGAAACAACAGAAATGCCCACTGAATTGGTTTTGTTCAGTAGATGAGAAAATTCAAAGCATGAGCCTCTCCCTGCTGAAGCCCCACAAAATGATGGCAGCATCAGGCTGAGACTGCATTGTCGCTATTATTATTATTAAGATTTAACCCCCCCACCACAAAAAAAAAAAAAAAAAAAAAAGAGAAAAGAAAAGGTTCAGATCTATTCCCTTACAAAAATAAAGGCCGAGCCCCTCGTTCCCCTGCTCAGCACCCAGGAGTCTGCGTGGGCTGGGGCTCAGGCCAGGCTGAAGCCCTCGTAGTGGTCGATGGCCTGCACGAGGCGGGCGCTGAGGATCTCCTTGCTGCTGTACTTGGGCAGGTCCAGCAGGTTGTAGCAGGTGTGGGCCACGGGCAGGTACTGCTCCCCGCTGGGCGTCGACTGGATGATGATGCGCAGGCTGGACATGCCGTAGATGGGAATGCGGTCGCTGCCCGTCAGGAACACTGCGGGAGGCACAACAAGGCCGGGCAGGGGGACAGGTGAGGGGCCTCCCACCAGGGCAAAGTTCAGCCCCAGGTGGCTGCAGGGGCTGAAACCCTGACTGGGCTGCGTGCAGGGCCTGGCTGGATCCCAGGGGAGCCGCAGCACAGCACGGCCAGTGCCAGGCACCGACACCGGCCTTTATCTCTCCAGCAGTCACAGACTCTGAGTGGCTGAGGTTGAAGGGACCTCTGGAGGTCCTCAGGGCCAACCCCCTGCTCAAGCAGGGCCACCTAGAGCCAGCCACCCAGGAGAGAAGGGAAAAAGCCACAACAGAGAGAAACCCCAGCTCTGACTGGCAAATATCATCACTCACTCTGGATCACGCAACTCAGTGCAATGAAGCTCCGCAGCCACTCCCACCCAAGTCTTTCAATTCCAAGAGATGCTGCACCACTGCAAGATACTTACAGAGAAATTTCTTCTTCTTTTCCAAGGGAAATGCATGGAAGGTCTCCCAGAACATTCTCACAGTTGGGTGTGTGGCAGTGTAGTCTCCCTTATAGATAGCACTCTATTAAAAACCAAAATACCATGTTTTCAGTTTGCACTAGAAAGCAAAGACTAAGCAGAACCCAGACCTGAACTTTTCTAGTATCTGACATCAGATCAGTGCCTGACAGCTTTGAAAAGGACCACAGGATGGGTGATGGGCAATGGCATGGCTCAAAGACCCAGGAAGGGCTCTCCTGGCAATGTGAGGAAGGCAGACATTAGCCTTCTGCTTTTCAGCTAATTACAAATGTGGAGAACAATTCTAGAGTACCTTTCCACAGGCTGAACTCATGAACAGGATCACACACTCTGCACTGTGACTTACTGGTCTACGGATTTTGAGTGGATACAACCCTTTCTGGGTGTCCAGACTCCCCTTTGAACCCTTGTGTAGTTTTTGCCCTTGTGCAGTGGAGTTTTACTATAGGTGAAGATTCCCTTAAGTCTCCTGAAGGGTCAGGTCTCCTCCCTTCGATCATAGATTTCATCCCTAAAAAAAGCAGATGGAAGTCCTTCTCCCTGTCATTCCTCATCCTGAATTTTCTCCCTGAGCTTTATCTGTAGCAGTGAGAAGGTTTTCATGTCAGTGACAGCAAGGTGTACAAGGAGCACAAAAAAAAAAAGAAAATGCATCACGGCTTTTCCCATCTCCTGACAGACTAATGCCCTTCTCATGCAACTGCACAATCCTGGCACCTGTGCAATGTAAAAAAGTACAAGAGGGAAGCTTTACCTCCTCCAGCTCCTCCCAGTTGTAGTTACTGTTTCCAACTATCATGGCCCTGAGCTCCGTGGGCTGGAAGAGTTCCAGGACCTTCCCACCACACACTTTCAGGAAGCCAGTGGAAAAGGCTGTGTACCACTCTTGGATGGAGAGGTTGAAGATGTAATTTACGTAGGCTTCCACAAATTCTTTCCTAATGCATTGAGAGAAAGCAGGCAAAGGAAAGCACTTTCAATCATATGTCTAAGCAGCAGCACTGCCAAGTTTTCCTGCTTCTGCTTGTGAAGTGTTTTGCAAACATTGAGTCTCCAGCAGGCTCAACCCACTGCCCTCCTCTCACCAAGTCACTGCAACAGGGAGGGTGTTCAGCAGCAAGTGCTACCATGTGTCTGCTTATTCCCTGGCAGTGGAGGGATGGGAGGACCCCCAAGGTCTCTACCACCAGTAAAGCTGAGTAGGTTACCACTGGAAGAAACATTTTGGCCTTCTGGTGGAGGAGTTCTCACCACATACTCTATACAAAAGCAGCGAGGAACGAGAGAGTAAGTAAAAAGGAATAAGGAAGCAGACTAACAAAAACATGGAGTAAGAAACATATACCAAAAGAGGAGCTATTTTCCAGTGCATTTGTTTTATTGTCATTTTCCCCATAGTCACCTGAGCATTAGGGAAATCCAAGCTGATTAAGCACTTAACTGTTGCTTAATTCCTCCCCGGCTGTTACGGTCATGAACCCTGCATCAGGAGTGTTTTATGAACTCCAAAGGAGAAAGGGAAAATGCAGCCATTTCCTACTCTGCATGTGCCTCTTACAGCAGTCCTGGGCGCTCCCCAGTTCCCAATGAACTCCCCTCACACGGGAAGGGCAGTGCCCACAGACACACGCACACAGCAAACTATTCAGGCCATAGGGCAGCAAATTGGTCCTTGGCCTCTAAACGTAGAGGTGGAGGAAGTCATTAAGCACTGTAAGGTAAACTGACAGCCATGTCTAGACTTGGATTTAGAGGTTAGCTCGAGTTCAAAACTCCAGTCAGGATAAAGCAATTGAATTTTGGAATGTTAAGCTGGTGGAACTACACACTAGCCTTTCTCCTTAAGGATTTTCTTCCCTTGTTTCCTATCCTGACTTAACAAACAGTTCCAGTTGTCAACCCTGAAGCTCCACCCAAGTGTTCTCAGCTAAAATCTTTGTTCCTTTGTACTGGATGCTGGATGGCATACAGTAAAAAAAGGCAAGTTTTCTTTTAAATGTACATGCCCAACCTCAAACCCTAAAGGGGTCTATAACTGGCAGTTTTATCTTTCCTTCACTGTTGCAGGGGTAGATTAAACACTCTGTTTTACCTGAAGTCCATGTTCTCTCTGGAGGGAGAGAGAAACCCATGTGGGTTTTGCATGGAGGCAGCTCTTTAGCTGTGTAATTGCACCATTTTGGGCAGTAGTAAAGTAGGTAAGAAGTAACACAGACAAAGCTTTTTCCATGGCAATGGCTTTCAGACACATTCAAAACCCTTTTAAATAATCAGATTAATAGGAAATTACTTCATCTCCAGCCTTGCCAGCAAGATCTTCAGCAATCCTAGTACAAGTCTCTAACCATGCTGCTGAGCAGTCACTGGATCACAATGTTTTGCCAGCAGAGAAAGAATGTGAACACTGCTTCAAGTAATAGAAGGCATTTGTAGAAATCCAATTACAAGATTATGGGAAGAAAATAGTTCAGCAGCTGGAAAAAAAAAAAAAAAAGAGGGAATGGTAGCTGTGCTGGTAATAACTCTGGGGTGTTCAGTCAAATGGAAAGGGATCCAAGTACAGCAGGTCCTTCTGGCTGTGATCAGAGAGGGGAGTCAGGGCGTGCTCAAAGGAAAGCTTCCGGCTCCAGAATTAGGAGTACAAACAAGCCTGCCAGGCTCAGTTTTGTTGGTCACATACAGTTCCTCTCAGCCATCAGGGGTATTAACCTGGGCCAAAATCACATCTCCAATGTCTACACAAAATAAGAAAACTATCAAGGGTCTATACAGGGGCCTTTTATAAGGAAGATGTCAATCCAAGTGCATGGTACATTTTCCAAACATTGGTGGAAAGATTATGAAAACTTGATTTTTGTTCAAATGCCACTCGTGCCCAGTAACTTTTGAGCAACTGTTCTTAAAATCTGTTCACAGTGACTGCTAATTACCCTCCACATTTCCCTTCAGCCAGGGTTTCTGTGGCTCATGACTTCACCACAAGCATTACTCCATCCCCACAGGAGCCCCACTTGCCTGTTGTCCTTCTGCACCAGGATTTTATCTCCATCTTCAATCAGGTTCTTCTGCTCTGTCACACCATAGCTTTCCCTGCAGATCTGTACAAAACCAGGAAATTAATTTTACCAGAAGTATTTTCCAGGGCATGTGTCTACAAGAAAGACAGAGTCCTCTTAGAATCAGACTGAGGACTGGCATGTAAAGGGTGGGCCAGAGAAAAGGGTAGGTGCAGAAACTCCTGTTCTCTGCTCCAACTACCTTGTGTGCTTCACCATCCTCCATCACCTACATTTGCTGTAGGACTGCTATTAAGTTGAAATGTGAACTTAGAAAGAAATAAAAATTATTTTAGGTCAATTTCCTAGAAAAAAAAAACAAGAGTCTGATAACTAAAAACCTGGTTTTAACTAAGCCCACAAGTTCTGGCAATAAAAAGGACTCCCTTTCTAAAAGAAACTCAGTGGGTTAGTTCATCCTCTCTCACTGGAAGAATAAATGACACAGACATTTTCCTGCTTTTGCCAGCCTAGGATGGCACCAGTACAAACCTACACTCTGTACACTAACTGGTTACCTGAAAAAAATGCAAAAGGGTCAATTTTCAAGTTGCCATAGACAAAAGAGGCCCTTGTGTGTGAAAAAGAATTTGGAGAAAAGTCTCTTGTTACTTGTTACTTTTTTTTACACAGCCTGCATTACTATCACTATGGTTTCCTTGCCTCATCCCAAATTACAGCTCAGTTCTGCAGGAGACACAAGATGCAGGTGTGACTCAGAGGTAAATTTGATCTAAGGGAGTTTATGTGCCCTCATTCATACAAAAAGGAAATGGGCACCACTCTCCTTGCTCAGCAAGGTTCTTCACAGTGTGAGCAGTTTTATGGTACCTTGATTTTACCCCAGGGCAGACCTTGGACAGAGTCCAAAAATGATCCAGATCAAGATGAACCCATCACTCAGAACCTGTCAGATCATCAAGTCTTTAAACAGTGACAACAAGGCAATTTTGAAAATGACTCAGCTTAATCTACTTACTAGCTCAGTTTTTAGGATCACATACATACAAAAGAAGAAGGGAGTTGACAGCAAAGAACATTTTACCATTAGCATGGGCTATGTGCTGTAGACATTTGGAATAATCCAGAATACACATGAAAATACAGATGGGCTTCAAATGTACCATAGTAACCAGAGAGTTGATATATCAAATGTGCCTTACTGTAAAATTCAAACAGAATGTCTCCTCCACATCTTCCCCAGGGTAATCTAGAAGTTGCTGGAGACTCCTAAATAACAAGTAGGGAAAGAAATTTAAAAAAGGATAATCAGAGATTTTAAAAGCCATACCTCTAACAGAGAAAACAAATTCAGCAGAAGTAAACAGCATCATACATCTGAGTAGAAGGATTGCAAAAGAGAGAATCTGAGTCACCTGAGGCAGTAAGAAAGAAATACACCTCAAATAAAGAGATGCTTTGTCAGAAGCATCTGGATAAATGCCAGTCCACTGTATCAACACAGTCTGTGCCTACCTAGTTCATGGATCATCTTTAATGAACCTGGCTTTGGAACAGAATTACATTTCTAGGTCTAAAGTTCTAATTCTGTGTCATCACCACACAAACGTCTGAGGGAGTGGAGGAAGAAACAGAGGTGGACTGTATCTGTATGCCCATCATATAGAAAATACTCTGCTACCTCCAAAAATCCTGCTGCTGTCTTCCTGGCATTTTATCTCATTAATGATAAATACAGCAGTCATTTTGTGTAGATAAATCAAATAGCAACTCAGAAACAGAAATAAGACAGCAGTCAGAGAGTGGGATCTTAACTTCCCAGTGTGAAGGGGAATCAGGCCTTTCCTCTGGGATCACACACACAGCCACACAGGGCAGGGACAGGCTTCCACTCCTGTTCTCAAAGGGGGGGTAGGAGGTGTCTTTTGGCTGTGGTGGTACCCAGTTTCTGGGGGTCAGGAGGGTGGGAGCCTAAGCAGATTAATCCAAAAACCTGTGGGAGAGAAGTCTCACACAAAATTCACCATCAGCTCATACATTTTGCTAGGACTACAGTCACCCAAATTAAACAGTTACTCTAAAGGATCAGGAGGTGTTTTATTCATCAGCTGTTACCTAGTTTGGTACTTGGTGTTCTTTGCTGGATGGTCTACCCTCCCAGAGAAGCTGCAAATTTTGATTTTCATACCTTCCTTCCGTGGGGGACAGCTCCTTCAAATCCTCTAGGCAGGGCTTCACATTCAGGAGTTTTTTGTACAGAGCCAAGGGAAAGTGAAGGTCTACCACTGTGAAATTGTAGATTGCAAGACCACATATGATGCCAATCAAGTGAAACCAGTTGTGTTCTACAAAACACTGCAAAACCACACAGAGAAATCCTGATGAGACACACTGTCACTAGTGCAATGCACAGTACCCTTTCCTCCATGCACTAAGAAGTCAGATCCTACTTTTCCAACTGGGACAAAGTCAGAGAGCTCCCATCAGGCGCCACTTTGGTTGCAAATTTCTTGCTGGTGTGTGGCACAGAAATAAAGCTTCAAAAATCATGCTCTATTACTTTTGTAAGCCATGATCGCTGTGGAAAGAGCAGCTTTCCACCTTACCTGCCTTTTCATTCCTTTTTAAACACCTCTGCATTTAGACACTAACAGTACTTCAATGTTTACTGTCCTTGTAGTGCAAGAAAATGTGTTAGCAATCCTCTCCCTATTAGCCATCCTATTTTCTATTAAAAGCTCTTGCACCAGCACAACTCTACCCAGGCAGATGCAGCAGCAGAGGTGCTAGCACAGGCCTCCTTCTCCTCACATACTGACTCTCACGCTGCTGTGTCAGTCACAGGCTGGCTGCCCACGTTTGTTAAATGTTCCAAACCCACGACTCACTTTCAGTGCTTACACTGTCATCACTCCTGGTGCCAAAAGACTTGTTTCACAGCACTGACATTAGGAGAGAATGCTCTGTCATACTGTTTACAAGTTACAGAAGGTACCAGGCCACTTCCTTCCCTGTAACCCCCCTAGCAGGACTGCCACATCTTAAAGGAAGACTGGAAATGTCATTTCCCACCTTGCTACCTATGAAGGTGAAGGACAGAAACCACCATCTCCACCCTTCTGACAGGTACAGATCTTGCACACCACTCTCTTCCAAAACCAACAACCTTCCACTACAAGCCATGTTTCTTACTGTTTAAGACTTTCCTCGCACAAAGCATTAACAACTTTAGATCCTGAAGGAGATAGTGATGCATGACTAAGTGGATTGGCTGCAATTATGTGAACAGCAAGGGAGGCACAGAACTCCAGTGCCATTACCACCTAAACTTCTCATTCTGTAGAACAGCACATGACCATCACATTCATGATAACAAGAGTTCTATTACCTGTCATCTGACCCTTCATAGAAATTTTATTATGGGATAAGAATAAAGAGAGAGAGCCAACTCTTGAACAGGCACAACCATCACCATTCTACTAAGGTTAACAGACCTATTTACACTAACTGAAAACAGAGTTCACATTGTGCCACGAGTAGAAAATGAGAGGAAGAACATTTCTTTCCCACAGTTTGCCATCAACTTCCTTGTCATTTAAATGCAGCACATTGTTCCAGCCTGCATGTATAGAGGGCAAGGGCTTACCGTGTCTGAAAACCACAGCAGGTTTGACTCTGGGTAGTAAGTGAACATGCCATAGATAGGGTTGAGTAGTTCTTTTAACAACAGGAGGAAAAATTCCTTTGTCACTCCTCCAGCATCCACAGCTTCCTCACCATCAAAGATGACCTGTAGAAAAAGCAGGTCAGTGACAGCAATGCAGAGCTGAGACTCAGGCCTCTCTCTAATCGAGAGCCATGCAAAGCAATTTGTCCAACATGCCCAAACCCACAGAAACCCACGAGCTCCTTTCAGTGCTCTGCCTGCAGGGACAGAAAGGGAACAGGGGTGGCAAATCACATATTTTGAAATGTTTAAATCCTTATGCAAATCATAAATAACCACCTGTTGTCCCAACAATCAAAGCAGCAGCAAGACAGCAGCTACTGAAGATTGTAGCAATCTCTCAGAGATAAAACACATCCTATTGTAAACAGCCTGCTCCTGCAGAAAGCCAAATCAGAGACTGCAGAACATCACAAAATGCTTCCTCCCCTCACCCTCATACATTCAACCAGGAGAAGAGAGCAAACCCTGTGCTTGACTTTTTGTAAATTATTCACTGCCAAAGCATTCCAGGAGTCAGAAAAAAGACAGTCCTTGTATCTCCCACTAGATCCTACATGCAACACCTATGAAGCAGTTACTGCACACTGGTGAAGTGGTAAATGTGAATGGCTCAAAGGCTGCAGAAACGTTTGCTAAACGAGAGGGTGCTAAAGGTACGGGGGACACTTACTTTCAGAGGTTTTTTCAAATCAATGTCTGAATGGATGCTCAACTCCCTTAAAGCATCACCAACTAAGTTACTCCTGCGAACATGAAGTACCAGGAAAGGGCTTCTGGCCAGCAGAGGCTCCAGGGTGAGAAGCATAAAGACATTCTGCAAATTTGCACCATTTATTGCAACCTGTAAATAAAAGAGAAATGAAAAGCAGCTGATGCCTAAGCCTTTCTTTCTTTCTTTATTCCTGTGAAAGGAAAACAGTTAACAACTACATACCTGGTGTTCCTTTCTGCCTTTTTGGTTTCTCCAGGGTTCAAGAATCCAATGCTCCCTCTGTACTGTGTGTGTGCCTGTGTGCCCTGCTCCTCCATTTCCCACACCAACACTTTTAGTCCACTGATCAATTCACCGCATTTGAGCAACAGAGATTTAATTCCTGAACTTTCTTTTTATTTACATTTGGCAGGTGGGTGGGGAGAAGAGGCTTTATTCATGCTCCTACTGAGTCAAGAAACTCAGTGTGAACACAGGTTAGAGTGAGTCCAGGAGGGTAAACAGTGCTTCAAATATACCAAGCAAGAAGCCAGCTGACAAATGCATCTGGCAAGGCACCAGGGATCCCATCACATACAATTCAAAGCCCTCATCCACACAGATTTTCTGGAGCTGGGCAAGGCACAAAGCCCAGTCTAAGCTTTGGCTGTACTTCAGTTATTTCTTCTCGTGTGTTGTCCACAGTAAATGGCAAATTCACATTTAAAAGATCAGTTTAAAAGTCAGTTAAACCTGAGACAGAAAGCTACCAGAGAACAGCTTCCTCTGTTGCAGCATTCAGAGAACTACTATTTTCTCTGGTATCAAACTGGTTGTCTTGCTGAAGATCCTGTCTCTCAGGACAACAAAACTCGTACCAGTCTGCTGCTCTGTCAAGGTAAGGTCGATAGCTCCTTTCAGCAGTGCACTGCTGACAAACTGGGCAGCTGAAAACATGCAACAGGCTGACAAAATGAGAGCAGGAGCAGCTGACTGCAGCATCTTCTGCCTTGCTGCAGGCTGTGTGCTCAAGCAGCCACAGAAAAGCCATGAGATGGGTATTACATGGAACTAGCACCATGGCCACAAGTGACTGTGATGAGAGTTTTCCACCCTGAAGGAACCTGACAACCAAGGACCTCAGCAAATTTACTTCCCAGAGGATGGGACTAGTCCCAGATGCAGCTGCTCTGGATGAGGGGTCAGTGTCCAACACTTTGCCTGTCTCAGGAGGTGCCTGTGTGAGCAGTGCCTGGCACTGGGACACTTCCACTGGCACAGAGGCCAGCTGCCCTTGTCCCAGCCTGATTGTGAGCTGGCTTGGCTGCCACCTACAGGGTGCTGGAGCTGGACACTCACTGTCAGCACACTCCTGGAAGGCCCTGGGGCTGTGCCCCTCACTGCAACTGGGTGGGTGGGCTGCTGGCAACAGCTGCTGCCTGCAACCACAAACAGCACCAGCAGCTGGTCTACAACACTCACCTCATTATTAGAAGGGAAAACCACTCCTGCAGCAGGCAGAAATTTCAAAACAAGTGTCCACTTACCTGAATGTTTGTCTACTTATCCAGTCTTACAGCTCCTCACCTTACTCCTTATCCTTGGATTATCATAAATACATAACTACTCCTTCCTTAGGCAGTTTAAATTTCCACCACATGCTTAGTCTTGAGAAACAATTTTGCCAGATAAACGTTTTGAAAGGAAAGACACCAAGCACTGCCTCTGCAATATCCAGGGCAAAGAGATTCTCCAGCTATACTGCTCTCCTGTATCATGGAAATAAAGTGTTGCACACATCAGCTCCCAGTTAACACCCTTTCCATGCAGGCACCATTGCAAAAGGCAGAGAAAAAGAAATGTGTCAGGAAAACTGGGAGAGAGAATAATTACCTGCATCTGTAATTCTGCATCTGTCTGTAGCATCTTTGTCTTAGCTTGAGCGTCGAAGATGAAAGGGTAAGAGCAGAGAGTCACAGCGTCCTGCAAGAAAGACAGGCAAGATTTGTTCCTGTCCACAGCTTCCAGAGCCCTTCTTTAAATAAGAGTCTTGAGAAACAATTTTCTTACCTGCATGATGGATGGCCTTACTTTCTGTGAAAGAAAAAGAGAAGCATGAAAATCTTTTACTCTTTCAATTTTGTGTCTCCTGGGTTTTTTGGATGGACTAGTCCAAAGGTGACCCAAAGTAAATTTTCCTCCTTTGGGACCAACAACCCATTTTTCTTCCTCTTAAAAAAAAGCATGGGAACTTCCTTCTCAAGAAAATGCACAAGTCTAATTCAAAACATGAACATCAAACATTCCTAAGAGGACTGACTGGCACAGAATCCTGTGTTAGTCTGCCATGGGTGAAACTTGTTCTTATGAAGAGTACCAAAGGCAGAAACCACATGAAACAACAGGAGAGACCATAAGGCCACTACATGGTGATACAAGAACACCCCTGCAATGCAAATTACTCATCATTAGCCATACTGACACATTTTTAACTATCCCTTACATAAATTTAAGTCAGTTCTTTATTGTTCTGCTCACTAAAGGTAAGCACACAGCAGCACTACTGAAATGATGGAAAGTAGAGGATGGGGACTCAGCACACACAACACTTACGAAGCATGGAAACACACACAAAAGTTATCACTACAGTCAGGTTTTACTCCTGCAGCTTCCCTTGGCAGAGGTTTTTTGGTGTTTTTTTACACTTGAGATTCCTTTCCTTGCTATAATTAAATAATCTCACTGGCTTCCCACACAGCATATTCCAGCCCTCAGTTTGGTTATCTCCTTTCTTACAGATGGGAAAGTGAGACATAAAAGAGGTGAAGGGTCTTACCCAAGATCACCCAGCAGGTTACTGGAAGAGCCAGGAATAGAACCCACATCTCTTGAGGCTTGGTTCAGTCCCCTAGCCAGAACGCCACACTGCCTCCTCTTACAGAGCAACATTTTAACACCACTGGCTACATTATTCACAATACCTGCCTAAACAGCAGAAGTAAAGGGCAAAAATTATAATTTTAGAATACAGGATTTGGCTCCTGAGGTCTTGATTACATTAAAAGGATCCAGTGACTGAATTAATCCCCTTGTGCAAAGACTGAATGAAATTCACATGAACAATCACAGAGACTGTTGCAAGCTTTGGTTAAATATTGCTAGCTCCAACTCTTTTTGACAGCCTTTTTATTTTTAAGTCAATTTTGTAAAACACTCAGATCTGAGATATTTAACACAGTGAAGCTCCTATACTGAATACATTATGCTCTCACTAAGGATATTGGAAATACAGATCTACAGCCAGAGAAACAAACATGGACAGCTATTTTGTGACTATACATAAAACCTCTTACCATTCCAGCCTGGTGCAAAAACCACATGAGGTAATCTTCCTGAATGTCCACCAAGCTGGAAATCTCAGGGATATAAAATTTATCATATTCCACGTGTTTAACCTTCTGATTCACCTAGTGAACAGATGGAAATATTTGACATATTTTAACACTTTCAGCATTTTTCAGGTTTGCTTTCATAAATTCAGTTATAGCAGCTTGCAACAAAAGGACCCAGAAAGTTTTGCAAACAATACACAATCTCTTATACTTTGGTACAAACCAAGAATAATCAAATAGAACCTCTTTATAACTTATTTTAGTTCCCTCTTCCCCTCACCCTGATCACCCAGCAACAACACAGTGAGAGCAGAGACTGTCAAGGGACAGGAATTTGTGATGCCAGAGTGCATGGCCCAGCAGCAGCCTTCTTCAGGGAAACTTTATTTCTACTCTTTGAGACAGGACCAAACAATATTCAAGAACCTTAGACTCAGGAAAGCCACTAACACCTTTTCCACCTTGTGACATGACAGACAGCTCACGACTGGCAAAAGGCAGGGCAGACAAAACTGAACCATCTTGAGCCAACACAAGCCCAGGCTTTCCTCTCACCTTGTGAAGTTTCTCCAGAAGCCTGAGAGCAGCTGTAATGTAGCTGCTGAACAGGACTGGGATCAGCAGCGTCTTCCTTCCACTGAGGAGGTAAACCACTGCACCTTTATAGAGGTCCACAAGCCTGAGGAAGTATCTTGGGCACACCTGAGACCACCAGTTATCTGGAAAGCAGAGGACATCAGTATAAACCTTAATCAAAGGCCAGAGTGCCCCCTAAATAAGGGGTTACAACTGAAAAAAAAGGGGGAATACACCTGAAGACTCTTTCAAAAAACTTCCCTCCTCCTATCCTAGCTGTAGCAACAAGAAAGTGAGGGAGAGTCACCTAAATACCAGAAACTGAAAAGCTCTTCCCTTTCCACTCTCATCCAGCCACACCAGTCATGACCCAGCCCAAACCTTGATCAGGCTGAGAGACCAAATTTGAAGTTTTTCTGTCTTTAAATCAAGACACTGTTTCAAACATCTGGCATTCAGGATACTGTGATGTCGTGGGCAAGCATCTGTCTCACAGAAGTGACAAGGAAGGAGTTGCTTGGGCAATTCTCTGTAGCACCACATACTTTTCTAGCAGGTGTCAGAGCGTGTCTCCTGGCACATCTGCACTGAAGGATTAACTCCTCCTCTTTAGAGAGGCTGATTTCTTTTTTGCCAAGGACAAAAAGAAATAAGTAACCCTTACTTTCCCTTTAAGGGGCCCTGACTATTAGCTTCTTTCCTAGAACCAATCACCTGCAAAGCAAAAGCTGGAGCTTAGGATTCTTTGGTGGTCTGAATGCATCACATAGCATTTTACATGATAATATCAGGTTTAGTACAAGACAGCCTTAAGAAACAGAGCAAGATAACTAGAACAGTAGAAGCTCAACAAATGTGAGTAACAATCATTATGCAGCATATGTTCTGCTCAGTGTAAAATAAGCTCAGAGGAAAATATATTAGAAATTAAGACTCAGAAGCAGAAGAGTTGTTCAGCTTAGTCACTGACCAACGTTTTTCTGCATCTGATAGAGGACAAAATATTTTAATATTATATTTACTATTCCTTTTTTTGCCTTATACAGAAAAGATATTCTGAAGTGATCAATAGCTGATCAAATTAAAGAGAATAGGATCATTTAATCTTCCAGATACACAAAAATCTATGTTTCTGTAGAGGAATGCAAATTTATCTGGAACTGAGTCTCTGAATGTGGGTAAACTAGATAAGGTCAATTAGATTAACCTCCCTAGTTAAGTGTTCCTTGAAATGATATTTTACTTCTAAATTAAAGCAATTCTTAAATGACACTTACCCAGCACTTTGCTGGGATTGGTATCCAGGCGCAAAATAGCCATTGCTAGAGGAAGTGTCAGAGAGATGTAATATTTGGAGTCTTGGAATGGTGGGAATTCTGGGAGAATCAGATAGATCCTCATTGCCTCAACATCTGGTGGAGAGCTGGACAGCTGAGGAATCAAAAAGCTTTCAAAGCTCTTCAGTATCTAGAGAGAAAACAAAACAAAAACCACAACTTATCCTGTGATAGAGCACCTACAATGTAGACAATGTTTAAGGGCTGATGAAATGGCAAAACCCTGTTTTAGTAGTCAAACCCAGAGTGAAAAAAACTCAAAGCTATAAATGTTATAGCTAAAAGTGACAAGGGGAACATGCATGCTTTTATCCCACAGCTCTGCCCTTGTGAAAGAAATTGTCTGAGTTAGAATAATTATATAACTATGAAGTACTCAACTCCTGACAGACACATAATAATTACAAACATAACATACACAGAGTTTATTTCAGCAGACATTCAAGTATTAAATGCCATGAGATAAAACTTGTTTTTAAATAAAAGCCTTAGAGACACATTCTGAGGAGGTCTAAATAAGTCCAGGTCAAAGGAGAAGTACCATTAAGTGTTTGTTTGGCTTTTAGATTTGCAATACAACCTTTGCCCAACAATGCTGCTGGTACTTGCATGTTAGAGAGAGACAAAGCTCTAATTTTCCCCTCTGAATAGCCAAATCTCAGAAGTGCAATACCTGCTCTAGGAGAATGGAGTGCTGAGAGTTCATCAGCTTCTCAAACAGCACTCTCGTGGAGTTCAGATCAATCCCTGGGATCTTTGGACTGGTTTTAAAATGTTCATCGATTCTTTAAAAAAGAAATCACAGACAAGCATAAGGAAGAGACCTCATTACCTGTGTATTGACATAGCCTGAGAGCAAGCAATAGAGAAATGACCACTAGAGAACTCAGAAGACTAGAAACAAAGACTCCCCCCTTCTGAATTCCTCTGGGTCTTGCTTAGAGTTGGGATTCTTGCAGAGAAACACTTCATCAAAGTCTCTGGTGTCCCCAGGACTCCTTCACTGACTTAAGAGCACTGTATTAGACACTCTGAAGGGAAGGCAGCTATCACACATATAGGGCTTGTCAGTTTGATGGCATGACTGTGACAGCATGAGGAGCTACACAGGGCCTGCTGTAGCAGAATGGCTGTTCCCACAACAGCATAGGCTCCAGGCTGGGAACAGCTGCCCAGAGACACGCTGTGGTACAGAGCACTACGGGCTGTGCTCTGCAAAGGTGCTGCTGGGTGTGCTCTGGCACACAGCCATGGAAAAGCTGCCCCCCCATCTAGAATGCAAACAGGCCTGCACAGCCTTAGGATACAGGAGGGATGCACCAGGGTGTTTCTAGCAAGAGCACCTTGACATGAGACTTCATGTCTAAAGGTACATAGTTAAAAACAGCCTCATTTAAGGCTTCAGAATCTATCATTCATTTGGGCAAAGATTTCCTTTAGAAGTTAAGTCCTGCACTAGCCAAGACACCACAGAAGTGGAACAACTATACTGGGTTGATGAAGCCATAAACTCCACTCATTTCCACATTCAAAGGAGTCGTGAGACTATTTAGTGACTCAACAACTTGGATACCTCAACAAGGGTTTTAAACCAACATGACACAACTCTCCTGATGCAATAACATGTCACAACACTAGAGGAAACCACTGGGCCAGCAGAAAAACACCAGAATAGCTAGCAAGCTATCTTCTTTTTCAAGTTGGTCTCAGAATGCATTACGCAAAGATTACTCAGAGCAAGTAAGTTTTTCTTCACCTAGTTACAGGCCATTTACTCATCACATCACCAGAAAAATTTCTCCTCCTCCTCCTCATCTTATGCTGTTTCCTCCTCAACAGTCAAAGACACAGCCAACACAAGCCCTCCCAACCCACAGCCTTTGACTCAGGTATGTCTTACAACCTTGTCACCACCTATTTTGGGTTACACCTGTTTGAAATTCCTCCTTTTGTAAGCAGAAGCACAAAACTTTCCACATGTGATGTCACCTATAAGGAAAGCATTCCCATGTTGCTCCTGATGTATTTTCAAAAGCAGCCTGTGTGGAAGTATACTTTCACATGCACTAGCTAGCTCAGCTGCGTAAGAGACTATTCAGATACCTGGTATCTCTGATTTCCCTTAATGTCCTATTCCTATCCTTCTCTTTAAAGATGTTGGTATCTGTGTCATAAAGAAGATTAACAGTTGTGGCAACTCCAAGAAATCTGTGCCACTTACAGTACACTCTTAGACCATTTGCCTTCCTTACCCAGCTCTGACCACCTCACCCCTTTAGGGGACATCCTCTGCCCTCATTTCCTGCCTGATCAAAAAAACCAAATCCCACTGCAGAAGTGAGTGAAGCAAAGGGATTCCAGTCTGCATCAAAGGAAAGTCATACACCTGGAAATCTGGCACTTACTTCTTCTCCAAGAAGCTTCCATTCCAGCAGGCAGCTGAGGACAGTATCTGAACAACATTACTGTTTGCAGCAGGAAGACAGAAGAAAACAGAGATAAAGGTTAGGAATGGATGTCTGAGTAAATCTCTTCCTGTATCTTCCCTTGCTTTTATGAGAAACAATATCAGGATAACCCCTTTAGAGGCATAGAGGGCAAAATGTCACTCAGGATCATGTAAGGTCCCTCTTTAAAAGGAGGAATTAGTGCCTCCTTTCCACCTATTCTGCCCTTCTCAAGGCAGGCACACTGGGGAAGGAACTTCATCAGTTTATTCACAAGTTCTTGCTGCTTTTCATGAATTTTAAGCACACAATGCAGGACAACTTTAAAATCAAGTTCCCACCCACCATCTGCAGTGCTGAGGCAGCCTCAAATTCCTCTGGTTTTGTTCAGAAGCTCTCACCTGGCAGCCTTGTGACTGGCAACTCCTCCCCTTGGAAACGACCGAGAACCACACTTGAAAATGTTGCTAAATTTCAAGTGAAAGCATGGCACGGAAGCCAACAAAACTATTTAAATAGAACTTTCAACAAAAGGCTTGTCCAGTGCCACAATACCTACTTGACAGAATTAGAACTGTTCTTTTCTAAAAGCTTTTGCCTCCAGACATCTATAGTTTCATCATTTATTAAACAGGTGTAACGTGTTTCATTTATGGTCCGGAAATCATCAGCAGGCAAGGAATTCTGTGAGAAGATACAGATTTCAGCAAAGACAAGGCTTGTAAAACAATTCCTTCCTATCCATAATCTCTGTTTTAATAAATAACTGACAGCTTCCTTAGTGTGGTCTCTGAAAAGGTTTGGTTAGAAGTTTTGTGGCATTACTAAGAAGTCCAAAAGGGAAGGTATGAAAAAATTTGAGAGAAAAAAAGATCCTCAAATACCTTCTAAGAAAAGGAAAATAAAAAATCAAAATATCATTTCCTAGATGTACCAAAGCCCTCATAAATATTGTCATATATAACTATAGGCTTGGTACAGTTATTTTAGACCTATTTCCATGCCTCAAAAGTTTATCCCAAACACTTCTTGAAAGAAAAAAGAAGACAGAAGTGGGAAAACCAATTCAGCATTCAGCCCTCCATCCAGCACTGATTTACAAAATCCCATTGTGTGTGGCTGATGGCCCTACACACCAACCATGCAGAAGAAGCCAGTGCACAGGCAGAAAGCAGCCTCCCACTTCCAGTCTGCAAAGATTGGATTCCCCTCCCTGCTGATTAACCTGGAATCAACATTTTCCCAATGGCTTTGATGTGCCTCTAAAGAAAAGCAACTTTCAGCCACTGAAGTTGTAAATCCTTGTAACAACTGTCAGAGCTGGTAAGGTTTGTAAGGCAGAATGGAGTCCAAAGCAATACTTCCATTTCAGAAGATTTTACTAAAATCAAAAGCTGTGTTGTGAATGCTGGGACAGGGGAGAAGACTTGAAAAGACACTTCATTTGGTTTACCTCGTACTTGGAGCAAAGCACAAATGTTTGGTCTCCTCCAGAGAAGATATGTTTAACAATGTGGTATTTACAGGCATCTGAGAAAGACACAGTTGTGTTAGAGGCTGATGAATGCAAGACCCTACTTGTACTTTCTCCCCTCCCATTTGCACTGCCAGTAAAACTACAAGGAGCACCTGGGTCCTTGAAAGGCCCTGCTGAAATCAGCTGGAACTCAAGCACTGCAGCACTCTCATGAGAGGTACACAGGAGGGGAAAGCTGTCATTTTTAAACTGCAATAGGGACTTTAAAGAGAGAAAAAAGCCTTTGGAACACAGTATTAGTACATTTTCATGAAGTCTCAAGATTGCCAAATGCTGAGCTCTGCCATAAAAAGAGAAAGGGAGATGGCACACATTAACAGAGAGAGCAAAAAGTCACCCAGAAATTACCACATTTGGGACAATAGGATGGGTGTTTCTTTCAGTATTTCCAGAAATTTCAGAGAATAATGTTAAGATGTCTTAAGACAACCATGAGTAAAATTATTTATGTCCATTTGCCATTTCAAACTGAGCACAGTACATACCAGGTTTCCCTGAGAGTTGCCCATTATGAGCTGCCCAGTGACCCTTGACAGGAGAGGGACACTTTACATTGCAAGTGTGCCCTGTTCCCAGCTGGCCTCTTGTTCCACAGCCAAATGCATAGATCATTCCTGAAGAAGGCACAAAGGCTAAAGTGTGATGTCTGTAAGAGATGGGTACAGAATGTGGGCCTTGTTTAACAATAAATTAAAAAACAAACCAAAAAGATCAAAACTAAACAAAAAAAAAAAGCCTCAAAAATAAAACCAAATGCAACCTGGAATTTACTTTCAATTCTCCTAGGCCAGGAGTTGATGCCAAGCAGCACCTTTACATGGGCATCAATGCTCAGTTTTTGCCACCTGATGGCACCAGTTTATGGGATGGAGCCCTTTAGGTGGAAGTGACAAAGAGCAGCTTGTGCCTGGTATCAGGCTCACAGTATCAGCTTAGTCATTTGCTAAGCCTGTACATTCTGAAAGGCAACAACACAACACCAGAGCTGCTAACTCCCTTTTCATTAAAGAGGCTGGAAACTTGCGACCAAAGGGGCTTCTGCTCTAAAGTCCTGCTGAATTATTAAGTTGAGAAGGTATCTTTTACAGGTTGGACCACAGGGTTCAACCCCAATTAAAAAATCATCTCATTTAGAGGGTCTTAAAATTCTCATGGAAAGTAAGATTTAAATCCATTTAGCTTTGACACACAGAATGCAGAAGCAGGACTATTTTCCTTTATTTGCATGATTCAGTATCAGCATTAACCTCCACCAAAAAAAAGTTTCTGACAGCACACAGGACTCACCTGCCACAAGCAATCTGGGATACTTCACTGCCCATGAGCTCAAGAACTCTTCGGGGGTTCACCTCATCATTCATGGAGTCATGACCCAGTTGCCCGCAGGAACCTGCACCGAAGGTGAACACCCCTCCACTCTGTTAGCAAACCAAACAGCAGAGTCTCCATTTAGGGACCCATAACCCAGCAAGATCTCTCTGACTCCAGTTTCAGCATGAGCCCAAAGCTTAGGCAGAGACTGATGAGGATCTTCAAAGTATTCAGAAAAGAAACCCGGGTTCTGCTAACACAGCTTCCAAATACCTTGCCACCCATCAGAAACTGGCAGAATTATCTTCAGGTATCTCTATACCAGACAAGCTCCTACAGAACTAGTTTTCTACAATGGTATTTTTCCCACAGGAATCCCAGACTCAGTTGTTTAATTCATTTTACAGTGGAAAACACTGAGTCTCCAAAACAGGAAGCAACACCTACAAAGTGGCAGAGCCAAGGCAAGAGCTGAGCTGCCCTCTTTCAAACCCTAGCCCTGTCCTCTGGCCACTAAATTATACATCACTTGGAAGCAGCAGGTTTGGAACTGAAAACCTCTTGTAAATGTTGTGACTACTAATGTTAAATTTAAACACTCATTCATTTTATTCTCACCCATCTATCTTATTCTGATGCACAGTATTACTCTATTTTCCAACAAAATGCTATTTTCACCTCTTTGGATGTGTGTTTGTTAATCTTTCCTCCCAAAGCTCATCTTTTTAAGCGATTCACCTGACTTTTGCTATTTGTTGCTGTGGATTGTTAACATCTTCATCCTCAAAACCAGCATATGATCATGTTGGCAATAAATCTCAGAATAAATGATTAGGCTATACATTCCACTTAGCTTGCTGGGATCAGAAGGAATACAGTAAGTCAATCTGTGTTTTCTACCATTACACAGAAAACTACTGTGAAACCGTGAGGCAGGTGAGACAGTGGCCAGGGGTCCCAGGGCAGCATCATTACCTTTGTCAGGACTGCTGTGTGTTCCTCTCCACAGCTGATGTAAACAACTTTCTGAGACCGCAACAGCTTCACGTGACACGGGGACTCTCGGTCTGCAACGAAGCCAAGGCAAATAAAGCAGCTGTTTCATAAACACAAACCTGCATGGCCAGGAAAAGCACTGCCAGTCTGATTTTCAGACACAGTCTATGAGCACAAGGGAAACTTTAACAACTGTGGTGAAAAAGGCCCCACATGTCTTTGAGTATTTCACCGCCGCTTTTCCCTACGAATTCTTAACAGACTTGACTGACTCAAACAAAATCATCCAGAGCAAGAATGTACATGTTGATTATCCTATATAAATTCAACATGCACTTGCTGTTTGGGAGATATGGTGAGATATACTCACCTTCAGCTTCATGCTCCATTTCAGACTCCTCAGGGATGACTGCAAATATTTGTTTCCAAAACCTTACTTAGACCTTTTCCATATAGAACAACCCTGACACATGGGAGACACTTGTGTAAGACACATGGTAAGCTGAATCCAAATGTGTATTTAAATACTCAGCTTTCCTTCTGTTGTCATCCTTTAAGCAGAAGATCCTCCTACTTGCAAAGGCTAATCACTACCAACCATTAAGTGATGCTTTTCTCCTTCACTCTGCCACCCCTAATCATTTAAAATCTGTCTCCCAGGGATGAATACAGTAAAAATAAAAGCTTAGCACTTCAAGGAGCAGAAGGCACCTCAAAACAATTAGGTATTAAGGGGAGCAGCTGCTTATTTCATACCAACAAAAAGTCAGATTCCTACCTAGACAAGTTGCCCATTTCTTAAGATTCTTACCTAAGGATTTGTAAGGTGGTTTTTTTTGTGAAAGAAAAACAGTCACGTTTCCATGAATTTAGAATTGAGTGCCTATTTTTGATTTACTTTTTTCTGTATTTTAGCACTCTGATCTTTCCTTTCATAGGAATGACACCTCTCTACAGAATAATTGTTAATAATAACAATGCTGCAGAATACCCGTGTTTGCAGACCTTGCTGTTCATGTTTAACAAGTGTAATTCACACTGTCTTACCATGATTCACTCACCATAAATAACACATATTTACTACAATACCAGGCACTGAGGGGGAAGCAGAATATGATCCCTGGCCAGCACCACCCCACAAGCTGATGCCTACTCTGTTCATTTAAGATTAGCCCCGTATCAGTGTAAGCTTCTCATATGTTAACTGTAGCTTTGTTTTAATTAGAAGCATTTATCTGCCAATCTACAGGAAAGGACACTGCTGCTCTTCTGTTAGATCAGCCTTACTTTACAGACAGTACAAAGTATCTAGGTGCATGCTAGGTATCACATCTACACTCAGTAACTTGTCTAGATACTTAAACCTGCTCAGGAATTACGCAGAAACCAATAAAGAGGTTGATTTCAAGCTCTAGAGAAAATCTTCCATTCACTTGTTCTATTCCAAAAAGTTAAGAGTGTGTGAACTACAAGCAGAAGAGATCTGATCTTTTCAGACTAGCACCTGAGGAAACTACCATTGGCCCTATGTGTCTGGTAAACCTTGCAACAAATAAACTAGACAACATTTTACAAAACTGAGATATTCAGACGGGTTCAGCCTGCTGTTCTGCAGGGAAAGCCTTTGCTTCAATCAACTTCAAACAAAATATGGGCAAAATATTTTTGAGAAGAGGGAGAAAGCATATGAGCACTTTCTTTGATATTTGCCTATTGACAGTCACACTTGAAAGACCTCTCTTTTTAACCCTCCTCACTTAAATTAATACCCACAAGGGGAAAAAACATTTTTCTGTTTCTACTAAGTATTAAAGTCTGTCTCTGCAGATTCTTCTCTGCCATCTCATCCCAGAGGGAGCTGCTGAGTGTTATAGACCCACTCAGTAAAAACACACTGCCAATGCAACAAGAGACACTAGGCCAGAGGAGCCGGTCCTTCTCTCACCTAGGAGCATAATTTTCATACCTCGTTCATCACTTAGTCCCAGCTGTCCTGAGCTGTTCTTCCCCCAACCAAACACAGCTCCTGAGAGAGAAAGGGCAAAACTGTGGGCTCCACCTGCAGCAACCTGAGCCAAAGGGATCCCATCTAGAGACTTGACACGCTGTGGACTGGCTTGGGAGGGACATTCTTTGCCCAAGCCCAGCTGACCATAGCTGTTCTGCCCCCATGTGAAGAACTGGCCATCTGGAACAAGGAAAGAAAGAGAATGGTGGGTGAAAGTTAGCAAACAGAAAAGCAAGGTTGCCAAAATTAAAAAGAAACAATTCTGAAGGCTTCGCTCCCACCCAAGCCTCGTGATGAAATAAAAAAGCAAAATCAAGAGAGACATTCTTTACTAAAAAAAAAAGCATGGCCTGAAGCCACCAGACAAATAAACACACAAGCAACTAAGTGCAAAATACAAAATACAACTGCTGTAATAAACAGTGCAACAAAAACCAGTTCACATTTCATACAAAAGAGTAACAGCCAAGGAAAATTGCAACACAAAGAAATCAATTACACACATTTTTCTAAATCAAGATGGAAAGCTTTCAAGCATTCCTGCCATCATTCACCAATGAGACAGTGGGTGGTCTGTGTGTAATGTTTTCTTTCTTCACAGTATTGGCAAAGCTCTTCCACAATATTCATGCCTGATCCATTTTATAGCATCCCATTTGGCCCAAAAGCAGTCAGAACATGGGATGTCCTTGATTTATTATGTAGAAATATGCAGTCTTGGACACTGTGCAAAATAACAGCACAAATGTTGGTAATTAATAACAGATGTTACCGTACCTGCTGCCAGAGCCAGGCAATGCCAATTTCCACAGGAAACCTGAAGTATTGTCTGTTGGTTCAATTTCTTTATCAACCTAAAGATGACAACATGATTTTAGAATTAATGTCCATAAATATGGTATCACCTTAGATAAAAATCACTGTTTCCATTCAGATATTTGTTGTATATATACACAACATCTATGGTTTTGAGACTGAGGAGCAGTGTCTTGAAGGCAATACAGATCCATATGTAACAGATGCAAATCTGTGGAGATCTCTAGACACTTGACTAGTAAATCAACTACATTTCCTGCTGTAACACTGAATCCAACCATCTGGAAATAGTGAAAACAGCTGGTTCTTGGTGGCTCCCTCACTATTCCTTTTCAGGCACTGACATTTTTCGTACTGTTATGGGCCTAGCAGGTCCGGTGAGTTACAGCACCAAACCCTCTTCAGTGCTTGTACAGAGAATAACATATCTAAGGTTCAGGTTATTCCACAAAAATGTTGGTTTTAAAATGGCACTATCACATTGCTATGCGAGCCCCTCTCTCTCTGTTTCATCAGAATCTCATGCAAGCTAAGGACTGTCTTCCCACAGAGCCCTTCAGCTCAAACATTAATCTTTTGTAACTGAAACTCCTCCTTTAAATCCTGTTCTGACAATGACAGCCATCCTAGAGAGACGTCCCAAACTTCTGCTCTGCACTGGTTCTGCAGTGGCAGACTGAATGAGAGACTGCAACTGTTGTTAACACAGCATGATAAAACACCATGAAATACAAACAGCATTTCTGTTTTTAGGTACTCCTTCATGCACCTTCTTTCTGTACAAAACATTGTGGAATTTTTCATGGAGGAATCTAAGGACGCTCCAATTTTGTTCCCCACACCTCAACCATCCATGGGCAGAAGATCTGTTCTGCCCAAACCTCCTGAGGACCTGCAGTGCTCCGGGAGCACCAGAAAAGCAGTGAAAGGGAACCACCTTCACCCCAACACGAGCAGGGCCCTGTTCCTTCCACACTGAGAAAAAGCAACCCTCCCAATGCGAGCAACCCTTGATGCATCACCTCCAAGGAGCTTCCCTGAGCAAAGCTGACCCTGCGAACACCCACCTTGGTACTGTCACTGCGTCCTCGATGGTGGTGAGCCCCAGCTGTCCGTCGCTGCCGGCGCCCCAGGAGAAGAGCTGGCCCTGGTCGCTGAGGGCTACGCTGTGCGACTCGCCACAGGCCACGTGCACGATGTGCTGCCCGGCCAGCGCCCCGATGGGCTCTGAGGGAAACACAGGGAAAAGGTCTCTGGTCACAGCACTCGGCTCACAGCGACGCAGGGGCGCCAGGTCTGCGCAAACCCGCGCGCAAAGCCGTTCGGGTGAGCGCGCCCATCCCCAGCTGAGTTTTAAAACACATCCCACAGGAGGAAAAGCACCAGGTTTACTGAAAATGTGTCACTGCTGAGCTCCCCTGAAAGCCTGGTTGGAAGATCACAGAAGGCAGGCCCATACGCATGCCTCAAGCACAATGACAGCCAGCCTCAGAGACACAGGAAAACCTATCAGATTATTCAGGAACAGATAGCCCAGATTTGAGGTTTCCCTGCTCAGTTTTGATTCAGGGACCATCCAACACTGAGAAGATAACAGACCCTGTAAAATTTGACCTTCCACAGCTCTTATGTCCAGTGATGATGAGTCATCCACAAAGCTTGCCATCCCATCCACCACACCTTGATTTATTGCTTGAGGTGTACGTGTTACAACACCCTCCGTGCTAATCTTGGAACAAGTTTGAACCTATCAACCTATTACTCCTACTGTCAAACACTCATAAAAAGGGTGCCATATAAGGAAGCAAAAGGAGATGAAGGAATAAAAATCTTAAAAAATCATTACTCAAGTCCTCTGGAAGACAACCCTCAATTGACTTTTCATCATTGTATCATATTAGGCAAGCTGTTTGACAACTGCTTTAAAAACCTCTATAACCAAATCTTACCCATTGCACAATTTTTACAAATGGGTATGAAAATAAGTCTTGTTTTTCAATAAAGCACTGGAAATACCACATAACTGATGGCAAACCTCCCTGCATGCCAGACAGAAGCAAAGTTGCTTTTCTTTTTTCTTCCCTGAACAAATACAAGTGCTCCAGGTGAATGAAGAAAGATTTCACACTGTAAGCTACAAGGTAGTGATCAATATTACTGAAATCCCACTTGCCTGGGACATGAGAGGAAAGGGTCATTACATGCCATTCCATACAAATGATACCCCACACCACAGGCATCCAGAAATCATTAACACACCTAGCACCAAAGCCTGCTTACCAATTAATCTACATGTCTCAAATGAGTGTAGAAAAAGGTACCCCTAGGAGGGCTTACCTTCTATGTCTGGGAATGACAAAATGAGGAGAAAAATCCCTAACCGATGTTATTGAAGAAGAAGGTTACAACTATTTAAATATGTATTCTAGCCAAGGAAAATGCCACCTGAACATGTGCTTCATTTCACTCAAAATACTTAATGGCAACAGAGGTGCAGTTTACAAGCAACAAGCACACAAACATCTTAGCAGGGCTACAGAGCTGCCACCCAGTAACTCCCTTGGTCCTGCAGCTCTAATTTCACCCAGTCCCACTGCCAGTGCAGAGATACAGCCAGGTTTGAGGGTGGTAACTCAATTTAGACACATAGCTTCCCACTTGGGCCCACAAGCACCCAACTATAGCACTGCTTGGCAGTCTGGTTTATGTTCATTTACATATATATATATAAATGAGGGAACCTATTTTTATCTGAGAGCTCTAAACAACCAGCAGCTGTAAGGGCCGACCAAGGTCAATGACAAACAGCAGACAAGGCATCTCAGCAGCACACGTGTCCTCTCAGACATCCAGCAAGACAAACATTACCTGCTGCATCGTGCCTGACAAACCACCTAAGTTTAGACAGGTGTGGTTCTGTACTGGGACCTGAAGGCCCAGAACTAAAGCTGCTGCTGGAGAGGATCACACCATGAAAAGGAGAGGAGAATGAAGCCATCCACTTTTCCAAGGAAAACCCTTTGATTTATGAACCCATCACTTCACCACTTCACCCTTGCCGGAAGGGTGCACTGAGACTTACTTAGCTGCTACCCAGACCACCTGAGTTCCTAAAAGTGGCCCCAAAGTCACCAGCTGGCCCCTGTACACTGCCAAACACTCCAGGAGACATCATGACTCTGACAAAACAGCTAACATGGGCAATATGGGATGCTGGGGCACCCACAGCAGAAACTGGTTTGCCACCTGCAGGCATGTAAAAACACTTCCCTGAGAAAGCAGTATTTGCCACACTAAGTCTTATTTCCTGCAAGAGCTGATCCTGAATCACTGAAGCACCTTGGGGAGGTGAAAAAAAAAAGACTCCAGCAACCAAAGATTAGCATCAGGAGCTGGAGGAAGAAGGATTCTGACTGCAGTAGTACTGCAAACAGAAAAAGAGAACCTTGAGGTATGTGGCTGTGGCAAGCACTTCACACACTGGGACACTGAGAGGACACCCAATAGGTTTAGAAATATGAGGTTGTTTCAGTCCCCTCTGGCTCCATCTTAAGTTTAATTTGGCAACATAAATGTGACCTTGCTCTATGTGCCATCCCAAGAGACAAATAAATACCAACTTATTTTGAAAGGCTGCCCTGTGTCACTGAAAGCCTTCAGTGATGGCACTGCTCACCAGTGGAACAGAGCAAGTCTCACTGGACTCGATGGATAACCACAGAGAAAAAACCCATGTCTGTCTTGGAGATGAAGCTCTTTGCCTTTAGAAAGGCGCTTGTCTGGCCCATCTTACCACAATATACTCCTGTATTGATCCTGTCAAGAGCAGTTTGCCTGAAAAGTCACAAAGAAATGTAAATGCCGAATAGTTTTAACTTTTATACACTCATACGTGTTTCTTCCAGAGTTGGAAAAAAGCCAGCCTTCTCCTGGGACTACAGGTTGCCCAGGCAGTCCAACAAGGGTCCCAGTTCGCTGTCAGCTGCCAAGTCACTGAATGTACCATCTCTCAGCTTACATGGGATATCAAAAACATCTGACAACTACTTCTTTGTTGACAGCCCATCCCTTCCTCACATCAAAATATTAGATGTTTTAGTGGTTGGTACACATTTAACTTCCAAAGCATCACAACACCATTTTTCACTCCTTAGAGAAAACATATGCATCACTGCACTGAGATGAAAAGTACAAAAGGTGAAGTTTATTCTTAGTATTGTGTCTTGTGTAATTGATGAATAAAACTGTCAAGCAAGGTTTAACAGGAAAAATTATCTACAAAGCTAAGCAGAACAAAACCCTGAAAGCAACAGGGAAGGGCTGAAGCAGTTATGCAATACAGTATTTCAACAAGTCATAAAACATTCAAAAAACAAAAACTTGTAAGTTCCAAGAAGTAGACGCTGACACAATCTTTTCTTCCTGAAGCTGTCAGCTGTCTCAAAACAGCACCAATGCTTAGAAGTAATTTATCAGTTCCTCAGATCTGGTGCAGTTCCAGCTTTGATTTCTCTTTTCTGTCACTTTAACCTCTGGATCTCAACACAAATATGTATATCAAGGTTTGACTTTTTCTGGTTTTAACCCTGCTAGAACTTTTCATAAAACACACTGAATTAAAGAACGAGGCAAAATGTCTTCAGGACAGCCCACGTGAATGGTGACAGGCCTGATTCCCAGGACTGCTCTTGTGTTTTCTCGGTTTACTCCAGCAAAAGTTGAGGATAAGTGGTGTATGTTTCTACAGCTCAACTTTCTGACAATCAGGGCATTTAGCTTGAAGGTTTGGGAATGGCAGTAAAGCTGGGACAAGAATGAAAACCCCTGACAAGGCCACCATCAGTCCATAGCTTCCCTGTTTATAAAACAGGGCCCATGCTTTGCCCCTACATCTTTGGAAAGCTACCACAGGATCTTCAGTGTCTGCAACTGCTAGAAGCACAAAGTACTCACTTATACTGCTCTAATTAGAATTCACAGGCAATGAATGATTAATTAGCTTTCCTACTCCTAGTAATTTTATCAGAGAGTTGGTACACCCTGTCTATGTATAGCTTCCAGCTGCTCACAAGACAGGCTTTTGCTAGAGGACAGGGCAAAATCCTTCAGCCATATGTGTACCAGGATGTACAGGAACAGCACCAGATGGCTTCTACTGCCTGGAAACTACAGAGAAACCATCAGCCCTGAGCTCACACTTTCAGTGGCAAATCTGCATTTCTGGTCAGAAGAAGCTGTGTCTTGGAAGCGTTTCAAGTGATTTCAGTCTGCTTGGACTTCTGGTTAAAACTCTTCATTGCCTCCCCAGCTTGACAATAAGCAGCTCAGAGCATTTGCTCATCTTGGTTGTTGGTGTCTGCAAGGAAAGTGCTCACAGATTCTCAAAAACAGGTGTCTTACCAGATTGCCCAGATAAGAGATGGTGGTGGAAACACAGGGAAGAGAGAAACAGGTAAGCTAAGGTAAGAAATTCCTCTGGGTTAAATGCAAGCAGCTTGAAAGTCTGAGGACAGGTGAGCCAATTTCTTTGCATTGCCATGCTTGTTAACATAGTCCACATCCACACTGAGGATATGTGAGCATTGTGCAACTCTGATCTAAAAATTAGAAGTGTGAGATAAAATGTTTCAATGCACAAGGCAGCTGAACATTTAATCAGACACCAACAACAACCTAAATTTCACCTGTATAATCTTTCTATTCTGAGTACTAAAAAGCCTTATTTCTTATAGGAAAGGAGCAGAGTTCTTGTCTTTTGGAGATAATATGCACCAACACATTAAACCATCTAACAAGGTGACACTAACAGCATCAGCACTTAGGGAAACCTGATTCAACAGCCAAAATCTCCATAAAAACCTGCTACTGCTTTCAACAAGCACCACAAGAGAATCAGAAAAACATCAGGGTCCAAACTTATCAGTCACCACCATTTCACAAAGCCACTGTACAAAAAGCAATAAGCAACAGTGGATTTACCAAATGCCCTGACAAGATTTTTACACATTAATTAGTAAACTTCAACTGACTCTCCAGTCTCCAATGGCACATTCCAAAGACATTTTTGCATATGGATATCCTGGCTCTACTTCTAGGCTGTCATGAGCTTCATGATTTCCTATTGAAGTCAGCTGAGTATTAAAACATGTCTAAATGTTTTAAAGAAACTGGAAAAAGAGAAAGCCAGTGTGCAACAATCAAAATGCTTGCAATTGAAAGTGCACTAGGAGAGAAGATATCTCCCTCCCCTTATGAAAGTTTCTCCTTTTTTTTGTCAGCATAGCTTCCATGTCCTTGCTATTCTGTTTTTATCAGTATTAGCAGTAAAATACCAGCTATTTAACCAGTACCAGCAAACTACACTCACCAGCTTTTCCAGAAAACATCATCCCCAGTGGAAGAGTGATTCTGCCACTTGGAAACTTGGTAATTGAGGAGGGGGAAATCATGGTGTTTGCCAAGGTCCTTTTGCCCCTTCCCCTCTCCGTTAAAGGACCCAAGAAGGACCCTCTGATTTCCCTCTGCCCACTCTCAACCCTGACCACCTAGGCATCCCACACTCCTAGCTGTCATGGGAAACATCTGGAGTCCTGGAGCAAAGCAAAGAAGTCAGACTCTATAAACCACCTCAACTAAACACAGACCTTGCAAAGCTGTCATGTGCTTTTTGAAAACATAATCTAATCCACTCAGCTAAAACTGCTCCTGTGGCTTCACTCACACCACCTCTGCAGGCTGTGGTTTGTCAGCAGTAAAATCAGAGGAGGGTGCACAGGGAGGAGTCCAGGGCTGTTGGACAGTTTCAACAACACACCTTGGTGACTCCACAGCCTCTGGCATGGCCAGGCAGATGAGACACACAACACGTAGACGGGTGGAACCACCCCGCCTGGCATCAGCTCTACAATTTCACCTTCCTGCTCTTTGCAGAGCATCTCTGAGAAGGTATGACATGCTTGTTGCGTCCTGTGACCAGATTACACAGCACTATTGCACACAAGGGACCTGCACAGCACCAGACTACAAGAGCAAACCCCATGGGGAGACCACATCCCCACCATCTGACAGCTATCCTCACTATCTGCCTGCTGCTCGCACCTACCTACAGCTGCACACCTTATGCTCAAAGCTCTCTTAGCATTGGGCAAAAACTTTGAAGTGTGGAGCAGGCAATGTTTACATCAAAATGTAACATCCACTGACTTTCAACACCTCAAGTTTACTATATCCATCGAGAAGGCTGGGTTTTACAAGTGTAGCTTGCAAATCTTGAGGTCTTCCTTTCCTGAACTCTGTGAATGGTGCTATGCTTGCAGGAGAAAGCAGAGCAGCACAAAGAAAAGCCTGTTCAGAGAAACAGACAACAGCAGTGCTGAAGCTGATAAGACTCTGATAATTTGGTTACAAGGGAGGAAATGTAAACAGAGAGCAGACTCACTGAACAAAAAATAAGTGTGGGGGGAAGACAGCAAAAGACAAAGGACAGACCAAAGCAGGTGATACTCCCCCAGAACACTGCTGATCACAGTGGTGGCAACATAGTCCATAGGTCCATAGGAACAGAGAAGTTCCAAGTAACAAAAAATTCTGCAGCCCCCTTTCATCCAGAGACACTAGTGATTCCTACTGGGATGATGGTTTACCTGCACGACAGCTGTGGTACTGCTCATCCATTTATTTAGCATGGTTACCTACAGTCTTAAATCTGAGAGAGGCTGGCTCAGTTATTAACATTGCCTTCACTTTATAAAGCTGTTTCTGGTCATGTTCAGGCAGGAATAAGAGAGCAAGAAGTGAGAAGGCACTGTGACATCCCAGGGTGTCACTTCACATATGCTTTGCCAGCTACTCCCCCTCACAGCTGTGAGCAGACACTTATCCTGAGAAAGCAAAGCCCTTCCTCAGGCACAGACAGACAAAAAGCCCTCCCAGCTTCGCTGCCTTTTGTCCAGAGGACACAGCCTCCCTGAGGAGCTGTAGATGCAGACTGGCATGGGCACAGACAGCTGGAGCAGGCTCCTGGAAAGGGCTGCTCAGGCACACAGGGCTTCAGTCCGGCACCCATCAGCCGGCAGAGGGAAGAACCCACCTTCAGGGAAGAACCCTACCCTGGAGGTAAAACAGTAAGGACAGTTCTTTCAAAGAAAGAAAACACCACGAGTCACTAAAGAAACACAGGGAAAACCTATGTTCAGAAAAGCCAGAGAGCCCATTTTCCTCCTCAGGCTATGGCAGAGAGCTGTAAAGGTGGTCATTCAGCTAGGCTCACTGGCCACTGGCAGGCAGCACAGAAGCTGTGGCTGGTCCACAACTACTGAGAAGCCCCCAAGATCCACCATATAACCCCCAGCAAATCCAAGGCAGCAAGTCCAAGGTGGGCAGGATGCACTAAACCTTGGCATGACAGACTGAGGATGGACACCAGAAGTAGAAGGGGGAATTAGGGAAATGAGCGCGTAGATGTCAGATTTGATGGACTGGTACTACACACTTAAGAGTCTCACTTGTGGCAGGCCCAGGCTTTGAATAAGTAATATGATTTTCAAAAGCACTTGATTTGCTCCTCACTCTGTTGCTATTTATTTCAGTCTTGCAGTGGTTTGCATGGGAGCAAGACAAAGCCACATTTCTGAAAAGCCAAGCCACACCTGCACAGTGCACACTCATTAGAGCACCTCTGCCCTTGCTTTCAAGGGCATTCCCATCAGCTTCACAAATATTGCTTGAAAATATGTTACTGTTAACACGCATGGTGACTGGAAAAAGGGAGGCAAAGAATGCAGGCCTACTAAACATTAAAAAAGAAATTTCATTAATTTTATCTACTGGACATTCTGAGAGAAGAAGAAATGATCATCTGCAGATTCTTTTTTGGTGAGGTTTTATAGGCAGGCAGCTGTTTAAAAGGCAGGTCAGATGTTAAAGAGAGTGAGCATGTCTTACCAGTTCTTTTCAGCTACCAAAAATACTTAATTTCTGACAAGAAGTTTCACACAGATGTTTGACATTAAGTCTTACTTCCAATACTGCTTGAGAAAGAGTATTGGGCTATCTGAAGAAAACTAACTGAGTCAAAATCCATGGCCACCAAACTACTCAAATCTCTCCTAGAATCTGAGACTCTCATCCATACTTACTCAGCTTAATGAAGTCATCACTTTTGTACAGCACAAACAACTATTCTGACTACAAAAAGGTTGAGGCATTCAGAAAACTTGCATCTATCACCTGCAGCTTCTTCCCTGCCCTCTCCTTTAACTCACCACACACAGCTACCCACCCATTTTATCCTGAACACATCTTCCAGCTTCAGCAGGGTTGCAGGAAAGGGGCCAATCATTAGTGCCACACACTGTGCCAAGGTTTCATGCTCCTTCCAAGCCAGGCAGGCAGACAGCCTTCATTTCATTTGCAGGCTTTTATTTCAGCTGCACCTTCAGAAAGCCTCTGAAGAGCACACCTGATACAGGAGTGACAAGTAACAAATATGACAGAGGTAAGCACAAGTTTAGGAGGTGGCCAAATGACTCTACAAACCCCCAGTCAGAAGGCAAAAAGTTGGTCATTCTTACTGCAGCTCTGTCTTTTGAACTTAAGAAGCATTTAAACTGTCCCTCATGTCCTCTTTAACAACAGATCATACTGACTGCAAAAAAACTAGTATCTTGATTCCCTGGGCTCATTCTTGCTTTTAACCTCTCAACAAAATTAAATCATGAAAGGAATCTGGTGGTTCTAATAATATATGTGGATTTAGAGACAAGACTTCAGAGTTGCATCTGAGAACACCTTACAGCCATTTTAAGTGCTGACTAGATTTCTTTACTGTCAAGAAATCAGATTTTTACTTGTTTAGGCCCTCCTAAAGAGCCTTCTCTCTCCTCAGTGTAGGCTCTCTGAGTCCTACAGTCTCAGCAAATACTGGTACAAGTCAGTTCACATGATTGAGACCACACAAATTTTAAAACAACTCCCACTAAAAATATCTGGCATATCCAAATCCCTCAGCCAGCCAATTCAACACAATGCAGGCATATTTAAGATATCTCAGGGAAAGCACTTCCTTTACCTCTCATTCAACCAAAGACCAATTGTTTCTAAATTAGGATAAATTCTAATATCTAATTTTAAAATCACTCTGAAGCGCAAATGGCATCAATTCAGCTGAAACTGACACTTCATAAAGCAAATCCACTGCAATCACTACTGAAGGCACAGCAACCTGAAATAGCTTGGTCAGATCCTGTGATCCATCAAAGGAGCAAGAGGATGAGTACAAATGAACACACCCGACTTTAAAGGGACCAGTTAATTTTTTTTTTTAACAAGTAACATTTACAATGGGTGCTGAAACATAAACATACACAGCTCTTTGTCTGCAACCTGCTCACAACAAACACAATCCCTGCCACCTCTCCAAAGCAACCAGGACCTCATGGCTGACTTCTCACCCACTGGAAAGAGGCTAAAACAGGAATATCCATACAGACTGTGCTTCCAAGCAGGTGGCACATCTGAATTCTCAGCTGTTCCAGGGTTTATGATTAACAAGTATGCTGCCCTGAACACAGAGCTCTCTGCTGCTGTAATCCTGTGCTGAGGTTCAGGACAAGTGAACTTACATTTGAAAAGAAATGCCACTCAGTTCAGAGAAATCCAGAAGATCTGGATCACCCAGGTTGGTTCATTTGTTTGTTTTGGTGCTGTTTTTTTCCTGCTTTTTGAAAGAGAATTAACATTATGATGACATTTCTATCAGCAGCTGTGAGCATATAGATTCCACATTGCACTGAAAGGCACTGCTCCCCTGCAAATGTGCATCCAGACAGGGAATTTTGTAAAAAATCATAGGTTTGTCTGCTGTATCTTACCAGACAAAAGGTTTGAGGCAAATTTGGCTAGAGACATTGTTCTGTAGCTCTCTTGAGACACTAATTACCAAAGCCCAGGTTTTCTCATTAGCAGAAGTCCAAATGACTTGAACAGAACAATCTCAAGAGCCAAAAACAAGTTGCATATCTCAGACTCAAGCAGGCTTTTAAAGCTTTACAAACTACCAACAACCAGTTAGTTGTTTCACACTCCTCTATAACTCAACTCAGATCCCAGAAGAGCCTTTACCTTAGGTACCTGTCTTTTGTACTCCAGCATGCACACTCAGATAAAACACTTAGCTAAGAATCATCACAGGGAGCCAAGACATCATGGTAAACTTGAAGAAAACCAATCCAAGTGAAATTACAGGACTGAAAAACGTGAAATTTAGATATACTTATGAAGAATAATTTTATTTTCCTAAAACTACTGTAGTACAAAATTATTGCTTCCCATTAGAGAAATAATGTATGCTATCATCTGATAAATTTCAGGAAATCAATGCAAACTCAGACTAATTTTACAAAACAGCAGGTTCAATATTTCACTACCAAAATTACTAAGCTGCTTCTCCTAAGACATGGTCAGAGACTCTGGAGACTTCAAGGGCATAATAACACAAGTGAAAATTAGGGCAGGTCAGACAGAAGCTTTATTAATCATGGTCATGGTGAGAGAACATTGGAACAGCATTCCTCCCCCTCTGCATCCCTGCCAAGTGATTGCAGAGACACAAACTATAGAATGTTTCAGGGAGGAAAAGGAAAAAAAGAGGAGAGGAAAAACAATCATGTCAGTATTAGCAAAGCCAGATATCGACCCCTAAGAGGCGTGGACTGTTCCAGTACCTCAATAATCACGACAATCCAAAGAAAAAGTGAACTGGTAAACAGCGTGACAATGTGGGAAACTGGCTTGTGGTGAAGCCATGGGAGTGCCACACCTGATGTCACCCTGGTTTTACCAAAAGGAAGGAGTCTGAAACACTTAGAAGCAGTTAGCTTTTAGTCAAAGGGAATGTTATTTTAGTTAGGCTAAGCTTCTTAGGTATCTTAAATAGTAATTTCAGCACCTCAATGTAAAATGCAGAAGAAAGGGCACGTTCAGAAAATAAACCTCTACATAGTTACTCTCTTTCAGGGCCAGTTACTCTCTTTCTGTTCCCCGTAGGGGAGAGGCATAAGAACCACTTTGCCAGCTGCTATCCACCTCTCCACATTACATCCACAAGGTCAGCAGATGTGACCATAAAGGCAGCTTTTAATTACCACGTTTTCTTCATTTTCAAAGGTGCTCTCTAAAGGGCTCCTCCAAGAGGAATTGCTGAAACAATTCTGCACCACTGTTTGACATTTTCACGAGCAGCATGAATGAGAAGCAAAATTGAATAGTGACAAAAAAAAGGGAGTTTCCTCTTAGGGAAAACCTAGGCAGCAGGAAGAGGATCACTCCACCCCTAGGAAGTCAATGCAGCCTTCACAAGGTTCAAAACCCCCTGCACATTTCTGTGTCTCTGTGTTACTCTCAAACACAACCAAGGCACTCTGAGAAGCCCTGCAAAGCATTTCTGAAGTCCAGAGGAGGCTCCCTGGGGGCTGCCTGAAAAGAACAATCAGTATTGTGTCACAGCCTCCTACATCAGGAGATGGAACTCGCTTCCAGAGCTGGGCAGAGGTCACACACTTCTAGCTGTCCTCATGAGCTTGGCAGGATCAAGCCACAGGGCAGGAAAACCAAGAGACCTCAGCCCACACCACCCTGTCCAGCAGAGGCTGGAGAGATGCAGCTCCAGGACTCCCAATTCCTGGCATTTCTCCCATTCTCTACCGCAGACTCCTCCTGACAGTCTTCTCTATCATTTCCAACAGCCCAGGACCCTGTGTCCCACATAAGCATCTTCATCCCCTATGAGGCATGGCTTCATTCACAGGCCCACAACAATGGGAAAAGGAAAGCTCATCTTAGACAGGCCTTTCTACACAGAAGGTGTAAGGCTGTCTTTATCCCATGCAGAGGAAGTGGGGGTGAAAGAGGAAGGCTTGATTCCCATTTGCAAATCAAAACCAAGAAATTCAGTTCCCAGTGCTGCAAGACAAAGCACAGAGGGGTGTGTGATGGGGCTCTCCCCCAGTTTACTGTTATCACAAAGGCTGCTGTGACTGCTCACTGCAAGCTAAAAAAAGCAGCTGTTCCTTGCTTTACAGCACATCCCACCCACCTGCCCCAGCCAGCAGGAATCCCTTTGCAGCCCCAGCCAGTAATGCTAGGTTGAAACATCATTTCTTTGGGATGGCCACAGGCTCCTCAGAGAGCAGCACTGCAGAACCTTCTTCAGAAAAAAATAAACCTGTAGGATAACTGGGACTTGGTTTCACATCTTGGTGACAGATCCTAATTTAAGGGATAGAAGAAGGGCACTTGGGATCAAACACAAAGAACCTTTCATTTCTATTTCAAAATCTCAGACTGGCTCTCTTCTACATGTCTAGATGAAAGCAGGATTACCTAGCTGAGAGAGGTCTACACTTCAGCATTCATGAGTCCATTTCCAGCTCTGACTCCTCCATTTTCATTATCAGCTTATGCTTGCTTAATTTTATGGGTAAAACAGCAGAGTAGCCTGAAGATGTTTCTCAGAGTATCTTTGCAGCCCTCAAAACAGTACTGAATTTCTGAGGCTGCCACACTAGTCTTGAACTAGCTGGGTGATTTGCAGGATGAAGTATCCTCAGCATTTTGAGTTGAATATTCACTAGGCTTTGCTTCCTCTTACCAAGCACCTCATTTATTCCAGGGCCTAAATTTACAAGTCTGCACACAGAGGACTTAGGCACTCCTGCTATTCCCAATCTCTCTCAGTAATTGTCTAGAAAGTACTTGTAGGAAAAGCAAGAGAGGGCAGGTTCAAGGTCAGCTTGTGTAATCCAGCACCTGGGTCATCCAGCATTCAACACCTGCCAACTCATTTTGAGNAATTCAAGGTCAGCTCCTCTAATCCAGCACCCAACACCTGCCAACTCATTTTGAGAAAAAGAGACAAAAGACACTGACAGAGGAAAGGAGCACAGTAAGGTCAGTCAGGTCAGGTTTGCACATACTGCATGGGGAACTCCAGCAATTTTGCAACACCTTCTCTCTCTCTCTCATGCAATAATAGGTTACTCTACAGAAGACCCAAGCTCTGCAGTTTGAGGAATCTTTTGCTCTAATTTTGCTCTAATTACCCACAGTACAGGACTTTTATATTATGGAAACAGAAATACCTGTATCTTTACCACATGCCAAAACCAAGAAGTCAATGGAAGGTAAACTGGAAGGCCAGCATTCAAAAGAGTCCAGAAGAAAGGCTTCAGGGTTTCTTCCAAGAACAACTTACAATTAAACCACTCCTTCACCCTGGGAAGAAGAGGCTGTAGCTGCCTGTGGTTCAGCACTCATGAGTTCTGTCCACCAGAACACAGTGAAGAAGATGCAATGTGAGTCTAGGGAACACAACACTAAAGTAACCTTCCTTCAGATTAAGAAATCATAAAGGAGCGATGGCACAAGTTGACAGGGAATTCTGAAAGGAGGAAACAAAATTTACAAACCTTCTTGGCCAAACACAAGTTTGTTCTCCACAACTCTACTCAATATGGATCCACTTGTACTCTTTGGTGTGAGAAAATTCCCAGCAGCAGCTGAATAAGAGTGTGCATAACAAGGCAGAGCAATTGGAAAGACAAAGCAGAAGACACTCGTGACTCATGGGCCTCTCCTCCCTTTTATAAAGAGACAACATAATGCCAGATAACAAAATCTGCCCTGAGACCATCTGTGCTCGCCTGTTTTGATGCATTTCCCCAGCAAAATGAGCAGACCTGTCTCCTCACCCGTGCTGCTCAGCTCTAGCTTTCCAGAGCCAGCTAGTGTTATTCAGCATCACTACTGTGTTATGTGACACGATTATCTGCTCTGCTGGCTGCTCCAGCTCTACAGCAATCAGCACAAAGCAGCTTCCATAATGTTCTCAGCCCAACAGCCTCAAGACAGTTTGAAGTGCACATAAAAAGCAAACTTACCTGGCTTGCTTCCTTCACAGTCATGCCCCAGCTGGCCTTTGGTGTTCAAGCCACAGGTATACACCTCCCCATCCTCCAAGAGGAACACAGAGTGGCTTCCTCCACATGCCACCTCCTTGACATTTCTGTCGTGGATGAATCCATACACCTGTGGCTCAGGAATGATGACCTGGAGGTTGCTACCTATCCCAGGTTGTCCGTAAGACGAGTAGCCCCAGCATAGCATTTTCTCTCTTTTCAGTAAGTCATGTATCCTTCCTGGACAAGAGAGACAGGGAAATGAGTGTGAATGAAGCAAGTACACCACAAATGATCCTACAGAGATCCAGCTGTTCACAGCAGGAGGTGGAAACAACCAGAAAAGGCATTTCCTGCATGCCTGGCAGGTCTGTGAGCTGTCAGTAAACCATTACACAGACAAAGAGTAATCAAGACAGCTCAGCTGTGGTACTGAATCAGCACCTTCATGCCTTGGCCATCTCCATCTGCAAGTAGAAATGTTCTGAAACCCAGGAGACGGAGCTTTTACACTGCAAAATTACTCTGCATCAAAAACCAAATATCAAACAATGCCCCAAACCAACTGTAATGCTTTTCAGACTAACAGGTCCAAATCTGAACTTTTAGAGTGTCATATTTGACACCACTTTTAAGTAAATCTTTAAAAATTATCTCCAAGGTAGTTAAACAAGCCCTGAACAGAATGACACAGGCATTTGTGGTGCACTGGCCAATGCAGAATTGTGTTACTTAAGATAAATACAGATTAAGGAATACTTTGCTAACACAGTCTTGCAACCTAAATTTGTGCATGCACACATACACACACTGAACACACACACAGCCCCCTGAACTGCAGCAAGAATTACACAAGAATCAGCAGTTCACGTGGAGCAGCACATTGACAGCTTGGCCCTGACAGCAATGGACAGGTCACGTTGATGCAACTTGCCAGCAGTCAGGTGTTATCTTCTGTGCTGTGCTCAGTGAAAGTCAGGGATTTCTGAGTAGGGTTAACACAGGAAGGGAAAAAATAAAGCAATATAAAAGGTCCAAGGAATTACTTGGCTTGAACTTGATAAAGACAACAGGATGCTAATGCATAAAAGCTGGGGGAAGAAAACAGCATTGCATAAGAAGCATGTGTAAGATTTTAGTAATACTCCATTGTCACTCCTAATCTCAGTAGGTTTGGGTTTTTTGTAACGCATGCTATACTAATAAGACACTGAGAACTCCTCTGATTGAACTAGAAATTAGCTAAAGCTTTTTTTTTTTTTTTTTGCAAAGGGAAGGAGAAAGAAAATTAGAAAATGAAAGATCTGAGATATTAAGTCTTAGGACACACTATGCCAAGTTTTAAGCTAGGGCAATTTGCAGCAGCAGCAGCAGCATTTACTAACATAGCACAAGACAGAAAAGCAAAAGGTAATCCCTGAAGAACCAAAGATTCCTTCTTCCACTCTGAGCAGAGAGGAAACACATGCATTCAGTTTCCAAAACCTGGTGCTAATTGAAGCTCTAGGTATTAGCAATAAAGCCTTTCCTAATCTAAGCCCTAAGCAACAGGGGTTCCTTCATCTCCTACCCTTTGCCTGTCAGCTGTGGTCACTTCCACTGAGGCACCATTGAGCTGGAAGGGGAGGATTGGATTTTCCAGTTGGTACTTCATCAGTGGAGCAATTTCCTACCACAAACTGTTTACTAGGATCTCTTATTCGGTGCTTTAAAGTAATGCAGCACCCAGTTTATCTGTTTATCTCTAGCAGCCCTTCTTCCTCCATGGCATAATTCAACTCATTCACACCCATATATGCTTATCACCGGCCAGCTCCAAAGCATGCAGAGGAAAAAGCAAGAAGTTACAAGGCTCTGCCTGGTTAAAAAAGCAGGAGCTTGCAAGGTTCTGCCTGGTTAAATCAGTCATGGTGTACACTCTGCATTTGGTTGCCCTAAGCACAAAAGCTTGATGGAAGATACCCCTCTATGCTGGCTACGCTAAGAATAGGAATGCCGTGGGACACAAGAAAATTGAAGTGTGTGCATGTGCCTTAAATGTGCTTTAAACAGCTACATTTAGAGCAAACTTCATGTTCTATCACACCACCAAAAAAACCCAAACTAAAAATCCATGAGCAACACCCTGAACGTGGCAGGGAATCGTTTCAGAACTGACACTGGAACGGCAGAAATCTGGGACTGCCATTTCTCTCAGCCTGGGGAACTGCGTGTTACAAAGTCATAAGCAGCAATCCTGAAGATCAAAGGATCAGGTTCCCTGCTAGGATAAATAGATACTGGCTCTGAGCTGAAAAGATTTCACCAGTGTACGACTTGAACTACAGTGACATTGTACCACATGAGCTAAATATTAATTTGGGATACCTTCTAAAAGGGTACCTCAACAGTCTGCTCCCTATAGACTACAGTCATCTTCCCTAGTGCTAGTTTCTTTTAAAAATGCTAAAAATACATTAATTACTTTCCTTGTGTTATATTCCACCCAAGAATTTGCTGCTAATGGGCAAGGGAATATGATGTGATTGTAAGAGATGGGTTTTTCCTCCAGCTAAAATACCACTTGAAACAGGAGGAGTTCAAACTCCCAGTAATCCATATAAACACCAGGGTGATATTTCAGAGTTCAACCCTCTATTCATGCTAGAGGCCAGATTTTCTGAAGCTCCTCATATTTAACAATCCCTATACCAGAGAGAGAAAATCTGGTTTTCACTAGATCTTTAAAATAATCTCTATTGACTGGCAACCCCATCTTCCAAACGTTTTGCAAATAAATCTCTGTGCATCTGGGTTTCACAGAAAGAGACCAACACTTCCCAGCAAAGAACAGAGCAAAAAAAAACACAGCCACTCACAATTTGAGTGCACAGACACAGCTAAATACTTCAAATGGCCTGGTGAATTTACTTACATTGAAGACTTTTTTAAAACCACGACTTTAAGACTGTTATTTGTTCCCCTACAAAAAAAACCACTGGAGGTCTTAATACATGATGTGTTCACGAAGGAGCTGTGTCCTGAAACAATGAGACTTTAAATGACAACTTCACACTCTATTTCCAATCTGGTTAAGGCAGTTACTCGTCTCTGACAGTAGCAGAGGAAGTAAAATTGCACGAGCCACTGCAAACTACCTGTACAAACTGCATGCCTTTCTCATACTAAAACAATTACATAAAAAGTTTCTAGTGTAGGTAAGCACTAACAGACATGTGCCTGTGCATACACATGCACATATTAAATATATAATTTATCTTCATTTATCTGGAATTTTATAAAAGTGACTGATATTCCTAATGCCCAATACACCTTAAAAAAAGCTGATTTTTTATCTTCAGAGAACAAACCCTTGGTGGAGAGGTTTTTCTTAAATGCATCAGTTAGGGATTGAAGTTCAGAGTTCCTTTTAAAAATTGGACTGCAAAAAGCCCAAGAACTGCAGTACCCAACCACATCACCTATTCCTGTTCTTCAGAAATCCCAACACAGCCAGCTTGGTATTCATGTTTCAGAGATAAGAACAGATGCAATGCAGTAAAGCCAGTCACTTGCAGAAATTCCTCACACATAAAAAAGAGGGGGGGGGAGATATAACACCACATCCTCAGACTGTGACATTCCAGAAATAATTCATCATCAAAACAGCGAAGGACATACATAGCACAGCTAGAGCTAGGAAAATCTCACACTGTGAGGAATATTTTGAGGAAATCTACTGTGGGTGGAAGACCCACCCTCTGCTTTAATAAGGTTCTGCTGACATACTAAGTATATATCCTTTGGTGAAAAAACAGCCCCGGTGCTTTGGTAAAATAATAATGTTGCATGTATGATCATGACAGGATGCATTTTGTCTTTTTTTCTTTTCCTCTCTCTTTTTAAAAGCTCTCATGCCATGCACAGTCTCTCCTCAAAATCACACACTCATACTCTAAAGCCATTTCCACTCTGCGCCGTTTCTGGGAAAGTCACCTAAGTAAATATCACAATTGCAACAAACAACACTCAAGGCTCAGTGCTCTCTAAACAAAGAAATCTGCCAATTGGCAGTACATGAATAAACAAGTTTTTCCTTCCCTCTTGTTTGTGAGATTTCAGATAACAAATGTGTTTCTTCTACCAGCATTGCTCAACAATGACAGAATTTACTGCCTCTTTCTGCCACTAAGCCTCCGAGCCCACTTTCTTCTTTTTTGCCTCCGTTTCAGCCCGACTCAATGTCCAATGTAAACCAGGTACAGAGAATACAAGGTGTGCCACAAATGAGTTAAAGCAGAAATAGAGTATTTCCACTGCACAGCCGCATGCCCAGATGGAAATGCCCCCACAGAAAACACACAAAAATAGATACCTAGAGTCAAATACGACAAGCACCCCGCCATCACCTCCATTTTGCAATTATACTAAAACCACGGCTCCCTCCCTGCCCTCACCCTGGACACCCCGGGCTTCTCGCGGCCGCTTCCCAAGCCCAGAGCGGCGCTTCCCGGCGGGCACGCAGCGATCCGGGAGCGACAGCAGCGCCGTGCCCTCCCCGCAGCCAGAGGATGCTGCAGCCGCAGCAGCAGCGCCCAGCGGCTCCTGCCGCAGCCCCG
>VZTB01006575.1:350001-399182 GCA_013397245.1 Thryothorus ludovicianus
CCACCGGAGCCATCGCTGCTGCGCTTCCTGGTGTGCCCGCTCTCCAAGCGGCCGCTGAGGTGAGGGATGGGGGCGGGGGAAGCTGCGCCCGAGCCCTGAGCAAACCCAGGTTAGTGACTGCTCCTCATGTTTCCTTTCTCCCCCCACCCCCCGACTTGGCGGCTAGGTACGAAGAAGCTACGAACGAGCTCATTAACGAGGAGCTGGGCATCGCGTACCCCATCATCGACGGCATCCCCAACATGGTTCCGGAGGCGGCCAGGATGACGCACAAGAAGCCGCCGGCCCAGGCCTCGGAGCAGCCCTGAGGAGCCGCCCTGAGGGCGCGGCGGTGACGGGGCCTGATGGCCGGAGCAGGGCTGCTGCCCTCCCTGCCCACGCTGACTGTGCTCGTTCCCCTCCTGTCCCTGGCAGGCCTGTTCTACTCGGCCAGCGTAGACGAAACCTTCCCCAAGGGCTGCACCAGCACAACCAGCCTGTGTTTCTACAGCCTCCTCCTTCCTGTTACAGTGCCAGTTTATGTGTTCTTTCACCTGTGGACCTGGATGGGGATTAAGCTTTTTAGGCACAACTAGTGTGATGCCTTTGCTAACCCCTGGGCTTCTCCAAATCAACGTAATTTGTGTAATCTCATCAAGTATTGCAGTTCATTTGGGAGAGTTTCCTTCTGGCACTAGGGACTGGCATCATTTTCCTGCTAGGATCTGGAACTGTATGAAGCAGCAGCCCATTGCAAACTACTGCTAATGCAGATGAAGAGTGAGAGTAATAAGAAGCACTAATTCCCTCTGTTTTATCCCTTCAAGAGTGCTGTGCATTTGTGGTGGCACTAATTGAAACCTTAGTTTTCTTGAGGAACAACTACACCCTGACTGAATAAACTAAATTAAAATTAAAACATGATATGAATCTCTGAGAGCTTTGGGTTTTTTTAAGCAGATGTGTGTACTGAAATATGTTTGTCTCATTGTCAGAAGAGCAAAAATTAAAATAAATCAGGCTGAAGTTTAATAACAAAACTTCAGATGAGTCAAATGAAGACATTTCTTGGATGATACCCATGTCTGTTTGTGCAGTACCTGCAGATCTTTTCTTTCTAGGGCCACGACAGTGTCAAGTTCTCAGTATTGTGTGAAAAACTTTCTAACAGGACACAACTATGAAGGGGGCAAGTCAATGCTACAATGAAGGTTTCTTTTTTATGTTTATCTTTTGGGTAGTTTGTAAGTGTGACACAAAACACATTCATGTCCTTTACTTGCTCAAAAATGCAGAAATGAAGCACCAAGCTGTAAATGCTGCACCAGGCTGTAAATGCTGCGGGATACTAACAGTGCAGTTATATTTTTCAGGCTGCTGCTGGGTAAATAATATTGTGATGCACAGTGTGAAAGGCACTGCTCACAAGAGGTGTGTCCAAAGGCTGATTTGAGCTAAGGGCAGAGCTTGTACAATCAGTAGAGACTCGAAAGCTAGAGGACAGTGCAGAGCACACCCTCACTGCCTCTGCAAATAAATGCCTCTCTCAGCTGTTGTAGTGAGGAAGCAGGAAGGAAAGGAAGCTCTGTGAGCCATTGTGAACCTTCTCCTAAGTAAATGGGAAAGAAAAGCTTTGACAGCTCTGGTTGGCAAGAGAGCTCACTTGGAAAGCACCACAACTGGGTAATAGGGCATCAAGATCCATGGTTTCTGTGGCACAGGGGTGGTGCCAGACTTCGTGTTACTGACAGGTGGGACATGTGGTCCCTGAGCTGAACTCTGCTCTGGGCAGGTGTCCTGTTCCCTCATCAGCCAGCCAAGGGCTTTTGCAGGGCAGGGCCAGCATCACAATTCCTGCAGGAAACACAAGTGCCACAACCTTTGGAGCAGTGTGGAAGCCACAGATTTTAAAGGCCCATGGAGACAGCAGCATTCTAATCGGGTGCTCATCTCTCCAGCACTATCCTTCCTTTCCCCTCAGACAGCATCTCCACAAGAGAAATGTCCTTTTGTGGCTGTGTTGCTTGCTGACCCCTCAGGCTGGTTCCCCAGATGCTGGGGTTTTCATGTACAAGTACAAAGTCTCAGAAGTCAGTCTAGCAGCAACAGCACTGGACTTTGACAACTGATAAATTCTATTCAATTTCCCCAAAGCAACCTCAGTAAATAGCACTGCCTCGTTCATTTAACTTATGCCAGCAAAGCTGCCTGGAATAAGGAGGTAAAATGCTGCCCTCCAGATTTACTCTACACCATCTATGGAACATGTTTTGCAATGATTTGTTGAGCAGCTCTTTTGTTGTATGCTCAGAGGATACTGAAACCCTTCTACCAATATTCAGTAACTGAAAATCAAGGAACACTGCAGCAAGATACTCAGAGCTAAAAAGTAATACCATTTAGTATCTTACCTTTAACATCTTCGTGAAATCTTGGTTTGAGGCGGATTTTAAATTTTTCCATATGTCTTGCAGAAGGCATTGTCGTCTGACACAAAAATTCCATGCCCCAGGGAACCACGGAAAGGGTAACTGAGGATTGAAGTAATTAGTCTGTTAGCAGTGGGTTTATCTCTTCTGAATGGTAAGAAAATTGGCTGCACTTACAGCAGGGGCCATGGCCAGAGCCCTGCATTCTGTAGCGTGAATGCAGATCTTGTTTTCCCTGTCAAACATGCACGGGTACTCGCTCAGCTTCTGTAGAACTGTCTGAAAGGGCAAGGAAGAAAGGAACACATGCTGATTTTCTCCTGTGAAACCAGAGTTCAGGGATGTGTGTGCAGACTGAACTGCCAGTCTGTACCCTGGCAAACTCCCATGTCTCTGAAATGAGCTCTTATGTGCATGAGCACTGCACTAACAGATTCATGTCCTAAAAACAGCTTCTGCACACTCCTGTGAGTGAGAAGCAGAGAGAGGCATTTAACCCCTCTGTGCAGACAGACACTTGTCTACAGTAGTGTCTCAAGAATAAAACAGAGTGATTTTAACAGCACCTTCCATAATCCAGCTAAACCAAAATATCCTGGATACTCAGGTTATGGTATATTGTTTTTAAAATAATAATCTAATTTAAAGTGTTACACCTCAAGTGTGATAAGGCAGCAACTTCAGGCAATGTCCTAATTGGCTTTTGATTCTGTGCTGCTTCTCAAACCTCCTCTTCCACTCTGGTTAATTGGTACAAAATCAGTACATTAGCAAACAAAAGTTTATGAAGGAATTAGGCAGTTGCCCTACAAATTCCAGCCAAGTTGCCAGAAAGTTTACTTTTTTTTTTTTTTTGCCAAAGGAAACCCCTATGCACATTTCTATTTCATACTGCTTCCTCTGATACTGACTGCATTTGGTAACCAATTTTCACTCTGTGTCATCAAGAAATGCCACAGATAATTTTTTATTACCACGGCTTTGTTTCAAGATGTGAGTATATTGTAATGCTCAAGAGGATTGCTAAATAAATGTTTAAGGACACCTCAAAATATTTCTCTTAATTAAACATAATAAAACCCAGAGTAATACAAAGCATAGCAACCATCCCTCATGCTGGTATTTCACAGTTGTTACTAGTTCAAAGCAAACAGAGCTCCTTAAGAAGCCGTAGGGCAGCTCCAACTCTCAGAACCAGGGATCATCTCAGGATGTAGCTGCTGGAACATTAGGATGGTAAGGGCTTGCATAATTTGGAGGAGTAAGGAAAATGAAATGTCTTTGAGACATTTTATGGGTTAGTCTCTAGAGCTGACTTCCATACCTATATATATATATATATATGTATATATATAAACTATTTAAATAAAAAAAAAAGTGTTTTACACTGCTGGTAAGATTTATACTTACTACTGTATTGTACCATGAACAGAAGTTGATAATCTTTCTCACTTCAGGCACATGGAAGATGCTTTCATGTACTCTGCAACCAGTTCTAGAGTTCACCTGCATTGAAACACACAATAAATATAGCAGCAGCAGAACTAGTGAGCTGTGTCTGTCTGGCAGGACAGGACTGACAGGGCTTACTCAGAAAGGGCTCTGAGAGCCTGCACAGAAGTTAAGGGATACAAGTGCTACACGTAGCACAGTGCTCCACAGGGAGAAGTCATAGAATGCCATGTGTAAACTAGCAGGAAAGCAATTTTCATTTACAATTCAGATCCCTTTACAGGACTCCATCAGAAAAAATATATTTCCCTTGGAGTGTCTTTCATGTTTCTGTGGTTCCCTATTCATGTTCTTATTTGTTGCCTGAAAAAGAAACTTGAAGGGGGACAATGAACATTTAAATCTACAAATCGTGTAATCACTTACGGAGGCTTGCTGCATTTTTTGAGTTTATTTATCTGCATAAATGCAGATTCAAGAGTCTAAACTTTGAGGCCAAATTCTGCATTCTCAGCCAAAAGGATATTCAAGTCTGAACAAAATTTAACAAGTCTCTGATTTATACTGTGCGCTAGAGCTCTTGACTTTTATGAACTTTGAACATCTCCACAGGAGAAAGTATGGTTGTCCAGAAGAACACAATTATTGCTTCCTTTGTTTGCCTTGTTTATGTTTATGCAGCTAAAGATGTGCTAATGCTGTTGTCCCAGAGAATGTTGAAGATAACAGGCTCTTAAAGCATCACAGAGCATTACTGTGGCAGCCACAATGTGCCAAGCAGATAGGTTGTCTTTTAAATGCTCTGAGCATTTACTGGGGTGAGAGATCTCACCAGTAGAAAGGGGAACAGGCATATTTCATAGAGGACACCACATCCCTAGGTGTGTAGGCATCAAGGGATGCACTCCTGACACCACTGAAAGCATCCTTCCCCCTGCCAGGGGCTATAACTCTGTAACACATTAGCTCTTCATTTCTGCAGAGGGTCACTTTGGCACAACTCGAGCAGGACTCCTTCAAAACTCTGCTGGTGTAGGGCCAAAGAGATTCCTGAAGCAGTGTCAAACCCAGACAAATCAACAGTGAGAAGTATTAAAATAAGCTACATTGAGACACCCTGTGTAATCGAGGTCCAAGCCCTTTCTCACCTGGTAAAGCATCTGCAGTATTTGCAAAGGTCCAGTTTCAGCTGCTTCCAGGTTGTAGAAGCAGCCTAGCCCCATGTTTATGACGTTCAGGATAAAGTCAACTAGCATTTGCTGGGAAAGCCTCTGATACAGAATGACCAGCTTCTTGAAAAAGGGTGTTTCTAGATTTGACCATAGGCATTCTGTAAAGAGAACAGCTAGTGAGGTCACAGGTAACATATGAATCACTGCAATTTGTGAATGAAGCTGCTTTTTCTCTTTTCATGAAATGAATTAAACGAAAAAAAAAGTTTAAGCTTGTACTACAAAAACTATTAAACCTAAGACAGATTTTTTTTTTAATTCTTCTGCCTTGCCTGCATAGTCCCCATGTTTCTATGTCTATCAAAAGCAATTATTTCAAGCTCTGGAACACATTACATCACACAATAACACTTGTTTTGCAGCAGAAGATGACCAAGCATTTAAATAATTCAGTTCTACTGTCATAAAACCCTACCAAGAGTTTTCAGGCCCTCTGGCTGGAGCCTCATGATGGCTTGAGTCAGAAGAACCAGAGAAATTACAGAGTCTTCATCCTTTCTCTGTAGAAGGAAAGGCAAGATCAAGTAGACTCTGAAATTTTCAGGTGAGATGGGAGAGGGAGACAATGATGGCAGTAAATTCATAATCTCCTTTTTCACCTTCAGAGGAAAAAAAGAAAAAAAAGACAAGAGTTAAAATACAATTATGTTTTGCCAAAGTAATTAGGTTGGCATGAAATTCTTAAGTTTCATGCACAAATCCAAAGCTCCTCAGTATCTTTGTAGTGAGCATCTTTATATCAAATCCTTACCTCCTGGTAGACTGTTTGGTTTTTACTGATCTTCTCATAAAAACGTTGCACTTCTGACATGTCTACACCTGAGACTTCTTTGGAAGTTTTGAAATGTTTGTCTCTATCATAACATAAAAAAAGAACACTAAATAAATTTTCTACTGACTAATGAAGCATTGTAATATCAGAAAATACTTGGGAAGTTCAGCCCCAGCTCCCATGGGTATAATTTCATATGTTCAAAGAAGACGGACAACACAAGCCACTGTTTTGTGACCTGATTAACATCCTGTCCTTTCTGTCTTGTGTAGCTGTGAACTATTAATACTCCTGTATTTCACCCTAAAATGAGTTCCACGTCACTGCCAGAAGGAGCTATAAAGATCCTTTGAGAGCTATAATATTGCCTGGAGGGGTTATCATCATCTGCCAAATACACTAATGGAAAATATTCTAAAATGTGAGTTTCTCTAGCACATTTCAGTAGGACCAGGGCTATAAAAATCTTAGTATTAGCTTGAGCTGTGAAAAATAAAGACTTGCTTCTTGCAAATTCAGATAAAACTAATCTTTCCTACAAATGTGACCTAAAATAACACTTTCTGGTCAGTTTACATGCAGCCAATATATTCTGTTATGTTTAAGTTCCGTGTGTGCTACCTTTTGTCCAGGAAGCTTCCATTGATGCAAGCCTCAGATGAAAAGACCAGTCTGATATTCCTGATAGCAAAAAAACAAAAAGTCAGTCTTTTCAACTTCAGGTTTTTAACTCTGAAAGAACAAAAGATGTGTACAAGGCTTTCTGCACCTGACCACACAAGACTGTTCTTAGCACCACTTGCTAAGGGTTGCAGAAGACATTGTCCTGGAGGAGTTGCTGATCTTTGGCAAGCCACCTCTGCTCTCCTGGGCTTTGTAAGGAAACCTGCTTAAGCACCCCACGCCAGCCAGTGCTGCATTCTGGTGAGTGTTATCATTGAGATTCTCCTGACAGGTCAGAACATTAGCTGCTTTTGTTTGTTATGCAAAATAAAAGGTACTGCAACATGGGAGGGAGGGTAATCCCCTCCAGAGACAGGATCTTTGTAGCACTTGGAGGGAAAATCCATCAGGCTATCAATTTACTGCAGCACAAAAGCTGGTTTCCCAGAACCTGAAGGGACATCAGACTTACTCACTCCCGTTATTCCTGGTTCTGTTCTTATTGAAGCAGCTATTTTACCAAGCAATTTGCTGTCAGGCCCTTCCTACTGACATCTGGAAAGAACCCTCTCTTTAACCCTCTCAACCACCACTTTTCACGTGATCCAAAACATTCTAAAAGTGGTCAGGGAAACATTTAGTTCCAAGTTAGCCAAGCTTTCAAAATGTTCAAAATCTGCAGCTGGAGCCAGACTTTCCTAGAGAAAATAACCTCATATATAAAACCTGAGAAAGACTCTAAGTGTATATACATACTGCTTCTGAAAATGCGTAATTTAAAAAGTGACCACTAATTTTTAAATGCTGGTGCAGCATTCAGTTTGGGTACTCTGGATTAGGCTCTTTGCACAAAGCCTTGGTCTGCAGGCAAGGTCTTTCACTGATTTAACTTTTCAGCTCCTCTTCAACTTTGTGCCGAGGTACAAGATTGTGCCTTGGCTAAATTCTTGAACAACAGTTCCTACGATGGCCTCCAAAGAATTATAATTTTCAGAGAAAATCATGTATCATGGAAACACCCCACAAACCCAAATAGCAAGATTATGATTTACTTTTTTATACTCTCACAACATTTAGAATTATAAATCCATGTATCCACTTCTGTGTCCTTCAGAGTGGCAATTCCATTCAAATATGACTTCTGTGTGAAATACATGAAAACATTGACAAAATTAAAATTAGCAGATGAGATTCTTTTTTTTCAATCCAATCATTACAAGAAGATTTCAGCCTAAGTATGAACAAATTAATGGTTATCCAGCATGATCCAGATGCATTAACCACAGAACATATGTAATTGCAATACAAGTTAGTCTGTAGCTAAAGCACAGAAAAAACTGCAAAAGACATAGATAAAATTGAAGAGCTACAAGCAGGGTGGAAAATCCAGATGTTTCCAGCAGTAATGTGGACAGTGGTAAAATCAGAAGCTATGATTGAATGTGCACATACCTTGTTCTTCTTGCAATGGGCAAAACTTTGGTTTACTTCTGCAAAAATTTTAAGCCCCTTTTCTGAAGTATCCTTTTCTGTGAAAGAAAAAGAAGATTGTTGTAGGAACTCTTGAAGAGACTGTCATTATCTTCAGAGAGTTAAGTGCACAAAAGTGGAACAGTAAAAAACCCTTCAGATAATAGTTATCTGTTGAAAGTTTGATTCTATGAATCAAAGTCATGATAATCAAGCAGCAAACAGATTAACTCCTGGGGTAGGATTTGTTGGGATGGCCAAGCAAGGATGAGATGAGACATAATGTTTGCCTTTCAGTGTAAACAAGAAATCAAGAAAGCAAATATCTCCATGGAAGAAACAAATACAGATGGTATACATCTGCAGTGGTCATTACTCTGGCAGGATTTTCCTGTATTCACTGGTGAATTGATGGGAAGTGGTATCAACTGATTTGTCTTCCTCTTATCTTCCAGTTGTCCTTCATCATCAGAACCAAAGAAATAGTATTTGTCCAAGGAAGGGACATAGACCAGAGTATAATGTCTGTTCAGGAAAAAGGAGACATAATAAGTGAAAACCACAGGGCAAAACAGAATGAAATTTACAGATACATTTTCAGACTGTAGACCTGAAGCTTTAAAAGTCCTGACAGTCCAGATAAAGAACTCCTTTAACCAAAGTGTTAGAACTCTTCATTGCATAAACATTCAGCAATAAAGACACATTTGGCCCCAGATTTCCTGTACTATCCTCTAATGTTTGTGGTTTACCTTGGGTCCACATACAAAAGTAGTGTTATGCCATGCTTGCTTCACACCCTTCTGCACTCTCAAATGTGCAGCTTCTGTGCTGCTGAGCCTGATACCAAGCCCAGGTGAGTTGTCGGGAGACTTTTTCTGGCCCAGTTCCAGAAGGGCAAAGTAAAACTGGGTAATTACCACTGCTCTTCAATTCTTATTAAGAACCTACCACTTTGTCAATCTGGATGGGAACTGAGTGACTCTCCTGATGCAGGCTTTTGACAGTCCTTTGCCCTTTGGAACCCAGTACAAACCCAGTACTTTGTTTATCAAAAGAGAAAAAGACCAAGGGCTTCTGGTGGTTTTTGCAGCTCTCTCCTACTGCTCACCAGGGACTGAGGGTTTGCTCTCACTGGGGCTCTGGCAGCAGGGTGGCTTATACTTGAACAGTGGATGGATACTCTGACAGTGCTGACCTATTGTGATACAGGGATTTGAACATCTTGGTGACTCCCTTCCCTACCATTCTTCAGTGACATTAGAATATAAGTCATTGGCACTTCCCACCTGCCACAGGAAATGTGTGAAACCCTTGCTCCCCACAGCTCAGCCACCAAACGAGGCAGGAGTTCATTCCGGGTGGAGTTGTGACCCAGCTGGCCAGACCCTCCTGCTCCAAAGGTGCACACCAGCCCCTCCTTGAAATGAAGAAACAAACAGGATCACTGCATTATTAACAACAATCAAATGGTCACAACCAAGAATGAGAGCCAGCAATACACAACATGTGATATGAGACTTGATTCAAACCATCCCTAATTCAAACATGAGGAGAGTTCAAGCCAGATCATACACTGTAAAGTCCAAATCATTTAGCTCCTGAGAAAAGCAATTTAACTCTTGAGAATAATTCCCTGTTGCTTAAGAATTTCACTTGTATGAGTAAGCTGAATTAGATGTCATTCACATCTTCTGAAATGCCCAATGTACTATAAAAAAAATTTCAAAAAGTACTGGGAGTTGAACTGTACCTCTTTGCCTCAGGATTCCCATTCACCATATCCCTGCAAAAGGCTGCATGCAGGTGACAGGAACTGAGAAAAGACCAATTTTTCCAATAGCTTAGATAACATCCCTCAGAGATTGCCTTTAGGCTTAAGTGGAAGCAGGCATTACCATTCCAATTTCTCCATGCTGACTTTCAGCAGAGTGTCTTTTTCTCACAAGCTGAGGTCTCAGATGCTCACTTTCCATTTCAGACTCACCTTGGAGAGAACTGCAGTATGATCAGCCCCACATGAGATAAATACAGTCTTCCAGTGCTCTAAAGCTCCAACATATGTTGGGCAATCCCTGTCTGGAAAGAAGATAATACTGCTAAATTGAAAGAGTACTGGAGGGTCTCACATACAGAAAAAAATAGCAGACAGGAGGATTAAGTGCTTTTCAGCCCTCTCTTAGCAATTAATGTTATTATTACAGCTTTGTTTGGGTCGTTTTTCCTCCAGTATAACATATTCTTTCTCATAATGCTCTGGTTTTTTCATATTAATTTTCATTTACTTTGGTCTGAAAAAAAATGCAGTACTTTCATATCTTCTTGCCAAATGGTACTTGGCTTCAAAATACCTCATTCTCAAGGGTGTTGACACACTCAGATTAGACATTCTGTCTGTCTAGGGCAACTCTTCTCTAGCATTCTAAGTTTGAAGACAAGAAGTGATATAAATTCTTCTCTCACTTTGTGTTTACAGAGAATAAAAGAAGATTAAAAAATACAAAATTAATTTCTTTCACTCAAGACTTCCTGGAGAGGAAATAGGAGTGGAAATAGACCTGTAAGACCTCAGAGGTTTTAAGAGCCCACACTATCCAATTAGGCACATAAAATGATTGCAAGTTCTTTATTGAAAAATAACCCCTAAATACACCGTTCCTGCATGCCTTCCCTGGTCAGGAAACACAGAACATATCCAGATATACTTTCTTCAAAAGACTTCACTGTCCACTGCTGCTCCACAGGAGCTTGACAATGCTGAGGAGCAATTTGGTGAGCTCACTGAGCAGGAAAACACCCTCCTGGTACCCTCCTTCCTTACCTTTTGTATCTCCAAGTCCCAGCTGTCCAAAACTGTTCTTTCCCCAGGAATACACAGCTCCAGAGAGTGACACGGCAGTGCTGTGTGCTCCTCCAGCAGCAATCTGAGCAAGTGGGATGCCCTTTAGTCTTTCCACCAGGTGTGGTTTGGCAGTAAGCATGGTTTGGCTCCCCACTCCAAGCTGTCCATGGGTGTTCTCACCCCAGGTGAAAAGCTCACCCCCTTCACACACAGAACAAAAGAAAACAGCTCAGCCTCACTGCTTCCCTGGAGTATTTGCACTTTGGGGGTAGGAGCAAAACTCAGTGTTGTTTTCAGGGACCTAGCTCCAAGGCAAGACCATCACGTGCGGCCAAATCTGTTTTCTTCTGACCTCTTTGGGGCAGCCCCATGTTGCCATGTGACTCAGCACGAATAAAGGCCCCTAAGTCATACTTGCAAGAAATTCCCAACCAGAAAGGTGTTGCCACTTGAGAATGAACAGGAGGGATGACTGCAGGGTGGGGCAGCCACATCTTCCCTCCACAACACTTTTGTGGAGGGGCAGTGCTCAGGAATTGGAGGGAGACAGAGAGAGATGCATGCATGTCCCTGGATGCTGGGAGGAAGCAGCAGCAGTGACAGCCAGTGCACTCTGTGTCCCCACTGCTCATTACTCTATCATGGTGCCACCAACTACAGCAGTAGTACAAACACTGCCTTCTCAGAGCAAGCATGACTCCTGTTTGGAGGAAAAGTGTTACTGAAAGAGGCTACCTCTGCATAGTGCCATGGCATGCTGGTCCCCACACGTTATTTGAACAATATTTCGGCCTCCCAGTTCTTGCATCAGCCTACAAAAGTAAGGAAAAAAAATCAAAATAAATAGAGGCTGTGCTGTGAGACAAAGTAAAGGACAAAGATCCTCTGCCACCAAGCCTTATCACTTTTAGCAGGAAATACGTGGAAAAATATAGTAGTCACCTGTAAGCTGATTCACTCTTCTCTTATGCTGACCTGCTGTAGCAGGACTAACTGATTTCACTGTGGTTTGCTCCATGAGAAGCTGGAAAAGAACCATGCTCAGCCTGATTCTGTTATCTTGCCCTGGACAAGAAAGTTACATAGCAAACTGCTGGGCCATTTGTAGATGGTGGTTACCTTCACAGCTTCATCAGAAGGTGGAGAGGTTCAGACATTTGCGTCTTTCACCCGCAGTTTTCCCAAGCCATGGGTGATTTGCAAGCCATCTGCATTGTTCTGGTATGTTCTACTGATCCTTACTAAGTTTGAGAGAAACCTGTCTCATGTGCATCCAAAGCAGCTCAGATCTTGGTATCAGCCTCAAAATCTGTGTACTTCTGGCTGGGTTAAAAAAGAAGATAATGTTTTGGGTACTATGAAGGTATGTGTTCCAGTTCCCTCTCTACAACAGGAACATGCCTCAAACTCTTGGATGTTACCTTAGGGAAAAGCAGGCTGCATTTTCTGGCCATTGCCATCCATACCTCCCTCTGTGAAAACTTCTTACCTTGTCTTGGGGCAGTCTGCTGAAGCTTGAGCCCCGTGTTCAGAAAGCTTCACCTTAGGGACAGGAATGAGCACTTGTGGTGTACCATGGTTTGAGCACTGCACCTCCTCATTCCTCTGCGACTGTGAGCGCCCTGCAGGACACACACAGACACCACGGTCATGCTATGGCAGCAGGCACATTAACCACCTCGGCTCCCTTCCCAAGATCTCAGTGTGCTACTGCTTTCAGCAAGAGCTTCTGCTCCCGAGGAGAAAGGGAAACAAGAGTGTGAAACTTATTTTCCAGGCCCCATAGGGTTTCATTGTCCTGCCTACCCACTGGTTTGTTTCACGCTGGATGACTCTACACTAAAGGACCTTTCTCCATGTCTTAGGCTGCTGTGACACCAGCTCTCAAGACAACCAGCGAAACATGAGCAGAAGCACAGTCTGTTGCACTTGTACACCTGTAGAGTGTCTGACAGAGACAAAGCACTTCCTGAGGCATCTGGCCACCCCAGACTTGTCACAGCCTTGGGAATAGTACTTTACAAGGTGCCAGAGTAGCCATGATGAAAAATTAACTCATTGCCTCCTTACAAAAGAAGGAAGTGCCTCCTACGGCTGAGGGGCTGCAGATGCTCTCCCGACCTAGGGGCACCAGGGACTCAGTTACTCGCATGCAGCTCTGCTCCGGCACGAGTGTCCGAGACCCAGGATGTCCAAGAGTGAAAGGTGGTAATCAGCAAAGCCTGTCCTAATTTACCAAACACTTCTGGAGACTCGCTGCCCACCCTTCTCACAGACATGGAACTAGAGAGGAAAATCCCTGTCAATTGCCCGGCATGTTCTTCCTTCTTCCAGTCCCCGCGCTCCGAGTGCTGCGCACTGGGACACGTTTAAGCCCCTCATGTCCCGTCCCCCAGTGGCCGCACCGCAGTTTCAGCACGGACCCCCCCCTGCATCCCCGGGGGTCTCCCGGCATCGTCCCGACCTGCAGTGCCGCTCCTCCGGCCCCGCCGCCGCCGGCCCGGCGCCATCCTCCGCCCGCCGCCAGCTCGGGAGCGCCCGGGCAGCGCCGGCAACGCCGCGCCGGGGAATGGAAACCGAAACTCATCGGCGGCTGCGGCAGCGGGAGGAGGAGCGGCAGGGATTCCCCATAAGCGGGAGCCCATGTTAAATACAAAGGTGTGTTTCGTGCCAGGTAAATAGAAATAACGTGTGTATTTGTGATTGTGACATGTGTGGAGCCCGACCATGGGACAGTTATAAAGATGAATTCTAATTGAATAACTGAGGAAAGTAAAGCATGGAAGAAGNGTAACTTTAGAATGTATTTAAAAAAAAAAAGGAACATGCTTATCTCTAATTCCTACCCTAAGCCTTGGAAAGCAGCTTGAAAAAGGAGGATGGACATCAACTCAATGATTAATAGTTTTGACTAAAAGAAGCTAGGCATCCTTATCATAAGATTAATAGTCCCTGACCCACATCTAAAAGCTGGACCCCACCATCTAGGATACTTCTTCCTCCTTTTGGGAGCCAGACCCCAACAGCTGGGATACCATTGTGACGTAAATAGGAATAGGAACTGCTGATAAGTATACGTGAAAATTGGGAATAGAAACTACTGATAGGTACACGTAAAACTTAGGAATAAAAACTGCTGAGAAAGCTTTTTGAGTACCCCTATAAATACCTGTAAGCCTCAACTATCGGTGTGCAGTTGGAGGGAAAACTCCCCCATTGTACCCAGCGCTGTTTGCTCATACGTTACCATACTAATTAATAAATTGATTACTACTTGAATATTAGCCTAGTCAAGCTTCTCATTTATAACACCCAGAGCTAGGAAACCGACTCCTGTGGTGAAAAGGCGGGAGCTACTGGGCTCCGGGGGGTTCCCGGAGCCCCTCAGCCTGCGGAGCTGCTGCTGCCCGTGTGGCAGGACAGGGCAAAGCAGAAGGCGGGTGGAGGGATGCTGGGGTCCTCCACTTGGAGAATGTGCCCTTTGACTTTATTATTCACTTGGGAGAATGACCTGTCCGTGTCCATCCCATCGAGAGTCGGCAGACCTACTCTGCTGCTCAGCTGTATCCCGACTAAGAGCCCATGCAAACCCAGAGGGGTTGCTTGGCTGGGGGAGGTGAAACCGCAAGTGAAACTCTCGGTTTGGAAATACATCAACATCTAAAAGCCATCTATTTCCATTCTCACATAGTCACTGCTGGATCTCCCCCGCCTTCAAAGACCCTGTGAGTCTCCTCCATCCCAGAAAGACCACCCTGCCTGCCCCACCTCCACACTCTCTCACTGGAGTGATGCATGGAGGACAATCTTGGTGATGAAATAGGAAATACTCGTGTGAATCATGAAACAGACCAAGACACATAAGATCACTTTTGTTGTATTCCTAATAGCTGCCACTGATGAATTCAATTCAATCTATTCATGAGAATTTTATGTTGCTGAATATTAAGCAGAGGTTTTGGTGGAGTACTCAACCAAAGTCCCAAAAGCACGACATGAATCTACAGATTTACAGTGGTGTTCACTGAAATTCAGTGGAAAAATTCATTACTGAGACAGCAGGAGCATCTAAAGTAATGTTTTTAAATGGAGCAACTTATGATACACAAAGAAGCACCCAGAGGCCCCTGAGGTGAAGAAGAAAGGATGTGAAGGAGCCGTGGAAGCAAAGCAAGGTGAGGTGGGGCATACAGTAATTGACTTCTGCCTGGGGAGGAGTAATCCAACCTTACCTCTCCCAGCCACTTCCCTACGTGCACTTTGTGGATCATATCTCCTTCCACAGGATGTGGGAAAGTCTCGAGATCAAGAAATACCTAGCTGGAGCAGTGATGCCAAAGCATCAGCTGGGGAGGGACACTAGAGGTCCTTCTGCACCAAAGCATGAACTAAGGACTCCTCCCTGTGAGGAAAAACTGCTCCAAGCACTGCCTCCCACCGGCATGGGAAGAAAGAGATTCGAGGGGAAGAAAGGAAAGGAAACGTGTTGATGTCCTCTTTTCAGAGCTACACGTTTCATTCCACTGAGTGGACTGCTGACAGTGATTTCATGTCAGAAAGGCTTGCTCCAGTAAGCTATTGCAGGTTCATTAAACTCCCTGTGGTTCTCTGCCCAAGAGTATTTGGGTTTGTGATAATCTGATGAACAGGAATCTAGGGGCCTGTGAGGGAGATGCGTGGCGACTGACAGGAGACAGAAAAAAAGAGGTGAATTGTGCAAAATGGCTTTTGTAGCTAGAACTGACAGATGTGTCTGTCCATCCGTACCTTTCACCCCTTTCCACCACTCCTCTAGTGAATTGCCCATAAAACCCAAACCAAAGCAAAACACAGCACAGCAACAACCATAATGTGTAAAACTCCTCGAGTCTGGGGTACTGCTTGCTTTTAAGGGCAGCTCTTCTCCCAGGAGAACAGAACGGAGCACTTCCAGAGTGAGAGGAATGGAGAAAGCCAAGGAATATGTATGCAGATACCATGGTCCCAGGACAAACGGAGGAATGTCTCACGCTGAGCCCCAGGGAGGCAAAGAAGCATGTGGTGGGAGCCTGTTCCCACAGAGTCAGCAGCTGAACAGGCATGAGTGGGTCAATGCCTCCAGAGCAGATTTGTGAGCGTGGGGAACTTGCAGTCCCTCTCAGCTGGCCAGAGCTACAGCTCCAGCTGCTCTCTCCATGAGAAGGGACACAGTGACCTGGGGGCTACCCAGCAGGGCTCAGACACTGGCAACCCAAACTGGACAGTGCCAAATTCCTCAGTATCGCAGAAAGGGACACCAACTACCTCTGTCCTTCTCCTCCCCAGAGTGCCAAAGCAGCAGCCACTGTGCAGGTCCTGGCAGAACTAAGGCTGAACATCATCTCGGCCTGGAGTGCCCTGCAAGAGATGGCAGCTCCCAAAGGCACAGGCAGGCATGAGAGCAGGGAATGTGTTGCCCTGCTGCCGCTGCCTGTGGGGTTTATCAGCATCCTGGTGCTTCAGGACACTGTTTTGACAGCAGCATTGCTCAGTGCTGCTTGAGGAATATTTCTAGTATCTGCTGGTGGCAGCAGTCCCCCACCCTAGGAGACTGTTCAGGAGCCATTCCAGGGCAGAAACCATAAGATAAGGCAAAAGAAGGCAGCAGAAAACAATTTTGTCCCAAGTATGAACAGGAGAAACCAAACAGCTCTCCTTTTCTTCCTTGCCTCCACTGCTGACAGAACTTGACAGGCTCACCACTGCAGCCCCCCACAGCCAGTGGCTGTGAGCTGAGCAGGGGTGGCTGTCAAGAATCACAGAATCATCAAAGTTGGAAGAGAACTTTAAGATCATCAAGTTCACCCATCCACCCAGCACTGCCGCTGTAACCCCTAAACCACTAAACAATCACCCAGCACCAAATCCAGATGCCTTTTAAACACCTCCAGGGATGGTGACTCCACCACCTCTTAGGGCAACCAATTCCAGTACATGACTACCCTAACAGTGAAAAATGTTTCAAATATCTAGTCTGAATTTCCTATGCCTCAGCTTAAAGCCTTTTCCTCTCATTTTCTCACTGCAGGCACAGCAGAAGAGGCAGACCCCCCACCTCACTGTAGCCTCCTTTCAGTGAGTTGTGAAGAGCAATGAGGTGCCCTCTGAACCTTCTAAACAAACCCAGCTCCCTCAGCCCCTCCTCATAAGACGGGTACTCGATAGACCTTTTAGGAGCCTTGGTGCCCTTCTCTGGACATGTTCCAGCACCTCAATGTCCTTCTTGTAGTCGGGGGTCCAGAACTGAACACAGCACTCCAGGTGCCGAGAACAGGGGGACAATCTGCCCTGGTCCTGCCGGCCACACTTACTGTCCCGAGCGAGGATGCCATCGATCTCCTCGGCCCCGTGGGCACAGTTGGCTCGTGTCCAGCCGGCTGTCAGCCCGCTCCCGCAGATCCCCTTCTGCTGGGAGAAGAAGGAACAGAGGCGATGCCGGAGTTGAGTGCGGGACAGCCGGAATGGACCGAGCACTAAGGGCTCAGCCGGCGGTGCGGAGTGTCCGGCGGCCGCGGGATGGCGGCGGTGCCCCGCTGCCGTGGCCGTGGCCGTGGCCGTGACCGTGACCGGGGCCGGGGCGGCGCCGCCGGGGAGGGGTTTCCCCGGCGCGGTTTAAGCGGCTGCCGCGGGCGGGCGGCGCCGTGCAGCCATGCCGCCCTGCGCGATGCCGCTGCTGCTGCTGTCGCTGCTGCNGTGTGCCTCTGCAAGAGCCGCTACCCGGTGTGCGGCAGCGACGGGCTCACCTACGGCAGCGGCTGCCAGCTCCGCGCCGCCAGCCTGCGCGCACAGAGCCGCGGCGAGCCCGCCATCAGCCAGCGCAGCAAGGGAGCCTGCGAGCAAGGTGCGGGGCAGGGAGCGGGGTGGGCGGGATGCGGGACGGGACGGCCGAGCTGCTGCCGGCGTCGCGGGGAAGCGCCGCGCTTCCCGAGTGCTCCTCCTGCCGCTTTATCCCACCGGGGTGCTTCTTTGTAAAGTGGACGTGATTTGAGACCCACCTTAAATGGACTGGAGAGTCCCAGTCGGACGACGCTGCCTAAACTTGGAGTAACACTTCGGACCAGCCCCAGAAACGCAGAGGAACTTGGGCACTCACTGTTGGCTTCCAGCGGTGCTGGAACTACACGCCCTCGCTTTTCATACTTTGCCTGGAGCTTGCAATTTGGGCAGCTGTGAGATGGAACAAAAGGGGTGAGCTATCCCGGGGAGTGTTCTGCCCAGGATGGTTGCGAGCAGAGAGGAAAGGAAATGATTAAATGGATGTGAAAGCCACAGAAATTCAGAGCCAACATTCACTGGCTTGCTTTGGTTCAAAATGAAAACGGTGACTTTCCTGTGAGCTGCAAGCAGCAGTTTGCCCTTGCAGCATTTTTGACCAGGAGCTTGATTCATCTAAAACTTTCTCTTAGGAATGCTGCTCAAGGAAGAAATTGTTCTGCTGGGGAGCCTCTGTTACAAATTCTGGCCTCTGAGAGTGGCTTTTACCAGGCAGGAGGGAGGGGTAAGACATTGCATGCAAACCATATACTAAACATCTCAAGGACAAGATTGCAGAGCCTGTACTGTTTTGGTGGAGGAGTGTTCTCATAAACACAGTATGTGCAGGTCACAACCTCCACCTCCTCCTTCTCTTGCTTCTCATAACTGAGGCCAAGTATGTTTGCAAAAAAATGTTTCTGGAACTCCGAAGGCAGGCATGAAAGACTGGGTGAGGATTGGGTTATGCGCTTTGATGTTGCCCATTAAATGCCCTGTGTGGCTTTTTACAAACCTTGTCCAAAAGATTAGGCTTACATATTAGCCAGAAACAGTGTGGTACAGTATTAACTCTCAGAGGGAAGGAATTTCAGCCTTCAGGGTAATGTGGAATGAGAATGGCCTCAGTCCATGCCTCTGTCTAGTATTTGGAAGGAGCCTTTCCTGCCCAGTGGCCTCAGGAGTCCTAAAATGCATGTTGCTTCTTGGCTCTGCCAGCCCAGACAAGTGAGCAGATGGGTTTGAAAGATGTCATGCTTCAGGTGTGTACTTGAGAACAAGGCTGTGTTCTCACTTGTCTTGCCCAAAGTAGTATGGGAGTTCTTTGCAAAACAGGTATTGATACTTGTAAGATACTGTCCCAACCCCTGGCTGTGCTTCCTGTGTCTGTCCCAGGCTGGATGCTGGTTTCACCCTGGTGGGGCTTTGATCCAGGCTGTGGAGACAGAGTTTGATGAGGTCAAGGCAAACATGAGCCACTGGCAGGGGATGTGGAAGGCCACTGACCTGCCAACCTCCAACAGGTCCCACAAGACTTTTTCTGTCCTCTGTTCCTCACAGCAGCAGCTTCACTGAAGAAGGGTTTCAGAGTGGGACGGCCATTCCATGCACAAACTGCATCTCTGCCTTGGAGAAGGTCTCTTCACGTGTGCAGATCTGTTGCAAGACCCATTTGTAGGCTGTTACCTGTTTAAGAATTTTGCTGGAGCATGTGGTGCAGAGTAACTGGCAAAATGTTCTGCCCTTCACCATTCAGGGGCCCCATTTTTCTTTTGTCTCCTGCTGCTGGGAGAGCTCTGACCCAGCATCTCGGGAAGGGAGCAGGATGGGCGTGGGCTGCTCAGCAGTGGGGTCACAACTGACCCTTCAGAGATTTCCCTCAGCTGCATGAACCTTCCTTGTGCCGTGGGCCTTCTGGTGATTTGTACTGCTCTGTAGCTTGCAGCAGAGGCAGAGACTCAGCCCACAACCTTGCTAGACATCTGGAAGTATTTCTGGATTCCTCAGGGCCTCCAGGCAGTTGGGAGTGTTGGGTGGGAAGGGTGGGGAGTTGTAATCTTCACATGGATTTTGAAACACTGACAGGAGAGAACATCCATCCCATCAGCCTGACAGGATAGAGCCTTTTCCAGCATCTTTCCAGATAGGAGACGGCACTTTTCTAGGTTTCTAGAAGGATCTGAATGCTGTGGTAGTCAAATACTGGAAGTTCTGGTTTTTGCCATTTCCCACCGCAAACAGATGTGATCTCCTTAAGGCACTATCTAGGGTGGGATCCAGCACAGGGAGACCACAAACAGGCAGGATCAGTCATTTTCATGACAGTTTTTGCGCAGAAAGAAGTCCTTGGGTGACAGAGCACTTGGGCTTCCTGCTTGTGAGGTGTCTGCATGCCCTCACACGTCCTTTCAGTCCAAGAGAGAGCAGCCTTTCAAGATAGTATCTAAGAAGAGATGCAGAAACATATGTTTCCAGCAGTGGAATCAAACTGTGTTTGATTGCTCTTGGGATTTTTAAATTTTTTTTTTTTTCAAGTGGAGAAGCAAGTCTTCCCACTGGAGAGGGAAGGCTTGTTTTGCACATCCTGTTGGATCTTTCTTTGATATTAAATAGCAAAAGGAATGAGCACGTCCTCAGCCCTGCAGAATTTGCCTTGACCTTGTCCTTGTTTGTTTCCCAGACCTCTCAGATGTGATGACTGTGTTTTGTACAAAAATCACGAAGCCATGCAGAAAAAGGTATTTCTGCAGCAGCCAAAATTTCCTGTTGGAGGGCAAAGGAAGACACAGTTGAGAAGAGTTTGAAAGGACGGAAATAACCCTTGCTCTACCTGCACTTGGCAGATTGAGGGATCCAGCTGGTCCTTTCTGGAGTGGGTTTTGTGTGGGCAGGACCATTGAGGATGTCTGGAAAAAGGCATCCTACTTGATTGCCAACTCCTTGAAGCTGCCTGGCTGCTCTTGGTGCCGTGCCAGCAGAAAAAGCTGCCTTTTTGCTCTGGGGGATCAGGCAGTGATGCCATGGTGCACCCTACTGGCTGGGCTCCTGCTTTGTCCTCACACTTGCACCCAGAGCTGGCTCTGGGCTTGCCCTGCTCCCTGTCAGGGCACCTCTACCTGCATCCCATCTCTACCTGTGTGTCCCAGCAGCCTCTTTGTAGCTAATTGCAGTGCTGAGGATGCAGGAGGCAGATGCTGTGAAGTTTTCCATCTGTTTTCCAACATTTTCTTTAAACAGCTTGTCTGTTTGCTCTCTGCCTGTGAAAATGCAGCTCAGGTCTGCTGGCAGGTCTTGCAGGCAGGGCAGGTCCAGACACAGAGCAGAAGCCTGCTGGTGGGGCAGGTACAGGTGGTCTGGGGTGCCTCCTCTGGTGCTCCCCTGGGCAGGAGGGGAGGCTGCCCTTTGTCACTGCTGTCACACAGCTGTGCACAAATGTTCAGAAGTGCCTCTTAAGGAGTTGGTGGCTTCAGGAATGTAGGCTGAAATTCAATTTGCAGTGCACACACTGAGGCTGTTTGCAGCCAGCTAGGACCTGGGGCAGGAGGACTGTGGTACCCACTGCCATGCAAAGCCAGCTGGCATAAAGAATTAGGGTTGCATGGCTCAGCTCAAGCCAGGCAGAAAAAACAACCTCAAAGCACAAACCCCCATTAAAAGAAAAAAGCTATCAGGATTCCTGATGATGATCTCTGAGCTGAAAAATACCAGGCACTGACTTGTTACCTAACCATTGCAGGACAGGACAAATAGCCCTGAGTCTTTGTTATCATTAGCTACTAGAAAATACCTGCTTTGAGAGATGTGTGGTGACTTCTGGAAATATTGCCAAAGTTACCTCATTATATGAAGTCCCTAATGCTTGTTCCAACAGGGCTGGAGTCTCCAGGTTGTTTTGCTGTTGTCAGCCAAGGCTTTCTCTTTGTGTTATGCTCCTTTCTCTCTTGGTGGAAGCCAAACTCTTGTTCTTGCTCAAATGCAGTGCACCACAAAGCAGCTCTCAGCAGACTTCAGAGAACAGTGTTTCACTCTCAGGGGAACTGGTGCTGCTTTGTACCTACCTACAAAGACCTCCTGAGGGTAGAAACTCAGGGCCTCTCTGTGTGAAGGGTAAATTTGCTGGCTTGCCAAGCAGTCTGCTTTATTTCTATTCATCTGAATGTGGTTTAAAACTCTGTGGCTCCATGAAAGTGTTTTCCCAGCACTGGGAACGTGCAGGGCTTTTCCTTACAATGACGAGGGCTCACAGGATCCCTCCCACAGGCTACAGATGAACAGCAGAACCAGGAGAGATTCTTTTACAACTGACAATAACCAGCATTAAACTTGTCTAAATCTCACCAGCAAGGACATCCCAGTCACTGGACCTGTGCTGTCCCCTCAGTGAGGTCATAATTTTGGCTTCCCAGAAGCCTAGACATCAACATCATCCCTCGTGGAAGGGTTTTTTTGCCAAGTTGTCACACACCAGCTCTGGGGCTCAGAAAAAGGTGGGTGTGAGGTTTCTTGGGGGTTTAAAAAAACAGGCTGATGGTTGTAGGATTGTGACTTCCAGGCCCTTGTGGAGACGGGCAGCTCTAGGGGCAAATATATTGCCCCCCCAAATTCCTGCCAACTTACCCCTTCAGTGGTTTTGCTTTGCTGATGCTTCACTGTTTCATAAAGGTTCATCTGTGCTGCAAACAAAGAATTGCCAGGTTCCCACAGGTCGACTTCAAAGCAAGAAACGTGAACCACATCTGTCGGCTCGTTCCAGGCAAATTCAGCTGTTGAGGCTTTGCCAGAAGTATCCTAGTTTTGAGGGCGGTTTGTTTTATTTTTTTAATCCACTACCAGAGCAGAGCAAAAACAGGAATTTGGGGAAAAAAACTTGTGGGAAATGGCAGACTGCTGTTATCACTGGGATTAGCTCATCTTCTCCTGATACAGTACAAAGGCTCCCAACTCTAGACACCACAAAACATAGTTCATAGCCAGGCGCATTTTGCAAGAAATTCTTCTAGATTTGTTAACAAGAGGCTCACATTGCTTTAGTTCTTTCCTCCCATTCTTCCTTGTCTGGATTTTAAGGGACTTAGAAGAATATACACATTTCAAGAGCGGTTTTGTCTTTACTGGGGAAAGATTTAGAAAACTTTTTGCTAAGTCATCTGTGGTTGACTCGGAAATGAGCTGAATTCCCTGATTCTCCTGGGAATCAGGTTTGAGTTTCTTCATCAAGTGGGAGTTGGGATCTTGCAGTGGTGGCCTGCTACCTGCTGTCTTCCATGCAAAGGATAACTTTGCTTTTGTAGGTGGATCTTCCCAGCATTTTTGTGCTGCATCTTGAAGGTCTGTGGCAGAGCACTCTGGGGTGGATCCCATCAGGGCCCACTGACTTGTGAGTGTCTAACTGGCACAGCTGGTCACTAATCATTTCCTCATAGCTTATGGGGGCTTTGCTTCTCTCCCCCTCACTGACTTCCAGCTCTGGGAGATGGGTATCCTGAGGACAAATGGTCTTGATATTTAAGACAAAGAAGGCATTAAGTGCCTCAGCCTTTTTCTCATCCCCTGTCACTACACTACCCTCTGCATTCAGCCAATGATGGAGACACTCCTTGATCCTCCTTTTGCTGCCAATGTGTTTATAGAAGCTTTTTTTTTGGCCTTTAACTGTAGCAGCCTATTCAAATTCCAGTTGGGCTTTGGCCCTTCTAATTTTCTCCCTACATGACCTCGCAACATCCTTATAGTCCTCCCATGTTACCTGTCTCTTCTTCCAGAGGTGATAGATTCTCCTTTTTTTGTCCTAAATTCCTGTCTAAGTTCTCTGTTTAACGAGATTGGCCTTTTTCCCTGGTCTTTCTACACTTGGAGACAGTCTGCTCTTGAATATTTAACAATTCCTTTTTTAAAACACATCCAGCCTTCCTGGACTCTGTTGTGTTTCATGACTGACTCCTGAACACTGCTGTTCATTTCAGTATTCAAAAATACTGGTGATTTAAAATTCATGTGTAACTTTGAGGGCCTCCACTGTTATAGCACATACAGGTCATAAATTCCTCCTTAAAGGACATTCCACTATTTGAAAAGGTTTTGGTTCATTGGAGCTTGAGTTTTTATGGTTACTGTGCTAAAAGCTAGTATGGAAGTTGTTTAATACATTACTTGTCAGAGTCCTAGAGAGCAACAGTATGCCAGGGACTATGCAAAACCTTCACTGCTCAGGAGGATCCTGTATTTCACCTGTGTCTTCATTCTCAATCATCACAGCATACCCAAATTCACTAGGAAGGAATGATTACTGACCAGCAAATTCCACCCTATGTTTGTTTTTTCTGTTGCTGGAAAGGCATGCTGTGTTTAAAAAAAAATGTGTTTAATCCTTTGTTGGGCTGAGGTTGACTGAGGTTAGAACTAAATAGGAGATTACCACGTAGCAAGTCTAATCAGGTCGGATTTTTGAAAGCCCTGCTTGCTTTTCCATGCATAAATGCTTCCATGCCTTTTTTTTCTGTGTTTCCCACTGCAGGCTTTTCACATTCTTTCCAGGCTTTAGCTCGTGGAAGTAGGTGATCTTTGGTCCCCTTCAACCCACATCATTCCATGATAGCAGAGTCTCTGAAGGCAGCATTCCCAAACCGTGGCACAGCAGCAGGGCTGGGATTTCCAGCTGCAGTGGTGTGCACCATGCTGAGCCCAGTGGTGTGGAAAGCAGGAGTTGCTCCATGGCAGAATGATGGTGGCCCAGGGTCCTTCCTCATGCTAACTCAGTCTCAAGTCTCCAGGGCTTGGGGCAAAGCTGTGTTCACGTTTGCAGCCTTTCCAGGGCCCCCTGAAATCTGAGGGGGGGCGTCCAAACAGGCTCAACATCCAACACTCACTTCCTTCTGCAGCTCCTTAGTCTCTGCAAAGGCAGGTTACAGGAGGATGGGAAATGTCTTCAGAGGAAGGTAACAGAGGAGGGTTGTGAATCTGCCAGAAAGCAGCAGGCAGCTTTGGGAGAGGGGAAGGCCAGGAGCTGCTTGTGCTTCCTGTCTGCTGCTGCCTCTCACAGGGCACTGACCTGGGAGGGAGCAGCTGAGGCCATGCCAGCTAAAATGACTAGATGTTGCTCATGGAAGGTTTCCCTTTTTCCATATAAAGTAATTTTGAAAGGAAAGTACTTTACCAGCAACTTAGGAGACTGGAGTGGGTTTATTTTCAGACTTGCAACAGCTTGTGAGAGTGAACAATGTTCAGCTTTTCCTTGGGTTTGTCCTCTCAGGGAGTGTTCCCAGCCTGTGACCTGGGGCTGTGGCAGGGCAGTGCAGTGTGCAGGAGGGTTGGCCAGGAGCCAGGCTGACACCCATGTGAGCTTCAGCATGTGGTGCATGGCCTCATGTGTTCGTGGTGTGGGCTTCCATGCACTCCCAAACACCAGGACACAGCCCACAGTGCTGGACGTGCAGCTGATTTTTGCCTTTAGTCACATACCTGTAGGCCCCTCGATTTTACCAAAAAAGTTTCTGCTCTGCTTGCTGTGTGATGTTTGATTTTGTGTGTGAGCACCAAAGGAAGATGGGTGAAGACCTGCTAACCCTCAGCTGTGAGTGACCATCCAGGTATCAGTGGACAAGTGGGTGGGCTGGGAGATGCCAGGTCTCTGCAAGCTGAGGCTGGCCACAGAAGGGGTGCCTGGTGTAGGAGGGGTGTCAGGAGCTGATGGCCAAATAATATCCTCATGGAGGACGTCAGAGGCTCTGCTGTGCACATTGCTGTGGCAGAAAATCAGCTACATATAACAATGGGAACTCCTTTCCAGCTGCTATTTTTGACATAACACAGGCTGTCAGTTCCCTGCAAGCTGCAGAAAAAGTGTTTTCAGGCTCTGTCCCAGGGTGAATGAGCTCTGGGGCTCTGTAAAAAGCGCCTTCCTGGGCCAGGGAAAGCTGTTTGTTTTACAAACAATGGGCAGAGCACAGAGGAAATGCTTGAAGTGCCTGTGGAGAGCAGCTGATCTCCATCAACAGCCTGGGCTGTCATCTTGATCAAGGAGCTCCTGCACAGTCAGGGAACATCTGTACATCCACAGTTTCCATGGCACAGGCCCTGCAGGACAATAGGGACCACTCAGCCACCTTGATGGTGGTGATCATTTGTATGGGCAGGTGCAGCCCTCAGGTCCTCAGCTTGAAGGGAGCAGAGGGAAAAGCCATCCCCTGCCAGTAGAGCAGCAAGGTCTCCGAGGTGCAGGCTGTAGGATGATGGTGGGGGGGCTCCTTGCTGCCAAGAATCCAATCATCTGCTCTGTACAAGGTGGGCTTGTTTCCAGTCCTGGCTTTGCTCCCTTCACAAGAACTCCTGAAGTAAGAGGGGCACTTGGAGGAGGGGATGTCCTCACATCTTCTGAAGTGCATGCAAGGCTCCACCATCCCCTGCCTCTCCTGTGGTGTCAGGTTGCTGTATCCTCTGTCCATCTCTGTCCTCTTTGGGGGACTCTGGGCGGGAGCATGAGTGGGACCAGCACAGGCAGTGAGCAGGGTCACTGCCATGCACCTGGGTGTCAGCTCAGTGTGGTGGGTGTTTAGCTACTGCTGTGGCTGATTGTGATTTGACTTTAAATCTGATGACTTCTTGGCCTTTCTCATTTATTTTTAGTGGCGGAAGAAGCCCAGCTCTAGAGTTTTGGCTGTGTGGATTTAAGTCAAATGTCCAGAGAGAGCACAGTGACTTTTCCCATGACACTTGCTGCATCTCTCAGGATGTGTATTCCCTCCTGGTCTCAGAGCTGTGTCAGAGGCAGAGGGGCCTGTGGATGCTTCCAGCTCATTTTGCAGCCAAATGTAGAACGTCATGTTCTGCCTAGTTGGATCAGGATGTACACCCTAAGCTCAGGACTAGTTTGTAACAGCCAAGCTCTCAGTGTGCTGTGACTGCTGTGCCAAGCCAGACAGGGCTTTGCTGTGAAGCTCTGCAGGCAATTCTCCTGTCCAAGCAGATAAACAATTTCTCCTCACCAGGGAGGTGGGTAGAAATTCCTTGTCTCTTTTCCCCTGACAGCAGTTGCTGCTGAGAAATTGTGGTGTGGCCCTGTTCATCCTGGCAGGGTGAATAAACACTTCTGGGCTAGTGGGTGTCTGAACCCTTGGCACCGGGGGAAACTTGGCAGTAATCAAGACAGAGACACCTCAGGCAGTGGATTTAGTGGTGTGCTGGATGCTGCCAGTTCTCAACCAGTGGAAAATTGAGCTGGATCTTGGAAGAGCATAACAATGCCTTAAAATCCACCTGGCTTTTAATGTAAGAGTCAGGATCTCTCCTTTTCTGTGGTGAAAGATGGTGATCATTCAGGGGCACTTGTATTTTTTCTCTGTCACATGGAAGAACCTCAGGGGTAGGATGGTGTCATACAGGGGCAAACATAGCCCTGCCAGCTGGGGACAAGTCCCAGGCTCTGCTTTAGGAAAGCCAAATTGCATGTGGAGGGCTGGACAGCAGAATAACAGCAGCAGCAGGCTTTGCTGGGTGCATGTCAGCTGGAGGTTCCACACAGAGCATGGGTCCAGCCGAGCTGCCTGAGGACATTGTGTCCCATCAGGGTTTGCAAGCACCTTATTATCCCTATTGTTTAAGGGACATCAGAAAAAGAACAGCTGGGCTGTGCAGGAAATGCTGCACTGGGTAAGGGGAGCAGAGTGTGTGACCTAAGGTGGCCCCATCCTGGGGATGGCAATGTCCTGGGCTGGCCACTGTGGGGTCCTCAGGGGGAAACCTTCAAGCAGGGTGTTGAAATGCTGCTTAAATCCTCTTCTCAGCTGAGAGACTCATCTCTATGCAGATGAGGAGCACCTGGGTTTTGGTGTCTGCCAGACCAGGCTGTCCTGACTATTAGGTGTGGCTTCAACCATCGCCCAGGGCTACACATAAAACTTCTCTGTTTCTCCACAGCTGCCTCTTGTTAAAAATCAGAAATGGGATACTTCTGTAACAGAGAATGTTGAGTGCAGCCAACCCTGGTCTCTCAGCAGCTTCCCACCCGCAGGCTGTGTACAGTCATTCCTGGAGAGAGAAGTCTCGAAAGAGAAGAGCAAACACTTCTCTGGGTTTGCACTAGCTGCTCAGGAGCAGGGAACCACCTCAGCACCTCTTGGGCTAAAACAGGAGCATGGCTGTTACTCTTTGGCTGGTGATTCCAGTGTGGATCTGCCCCTAGATCATGAAGAGGAAGAAGACACCAACTTTCTGCTGGAAGAGGTTGGTGCAGTGGGATGCACTTGAAACCTGCACCCCACTGTCTGCAACAGGGCTGCAGGTTAGAGTGCACATGCAGGGCTGAAATCAGTGGGGATTCGGGACCCCATAAGGAGCATCAGGACTCATATCTGCCTCTCTTTTACGGGACTGGGAATGAACTGTGTGATGTGCCAGTATACGCAGGAGCTCCTGTCAGGTTGGTTCTGGAGTACCTGTCTGCATAGGAAATGCCTTCTGATGGAGTGTAATAGGAGCTTTAGTTTCCTGTTACTGCCTACATCTTCAGAACAGAAGGGGAAAAGCTGTTTGTGGTGTTCTTAAAGCTATCAATAACTGGAAATAAACACTCTGTTGTCCTTTGGTCTGCACTTCCTATTGTGGGGAATTAATAGCTGCATTTTGCAAAACAGCCTCACTAAAGAGGGATTGAACAGAAAAGGCCTTTCTTCCCTTTCTGGGATATGGGTTGTGTCACCAGCATTTCCCAGCCTGAGGGATAAACATCTCCAGCCACATCTGCCAAACAACCCTGCTCTGATCTGCTTTAGAAGTGACTCTCTATTTAACCAGGAACTGGAGCTCTCTGGAGAAAAACGGAGCTCTGCATTCACCTACTCCCCAGATCTTGTCCATGGAGAGCTGTGCCACCACCAAACCAGCCTTATTTGGCTTAGCGTTGCACACAGATGAAATAGGAACAGCATAACATTGAATTCTGCTAGTCCACAACCATGGGGTTGAAATCGTGCTGGGTGAAATGATGCTGCAAGTTTGGGCAGGCTCTTCATGGCATGATAGAGTGAGTGGGATGCACTCTCTCTCCTGGGGGTCCTTTCCTCCATGCCAGCTGATTTGGTGACTGCATGGTGAGCAGAGCCAGCAGTTGGGACAGTTCTGCTCAGCCCCTGAGATAACAGAATACAAACAGTATTTTACTTCTAACCCCAGAAGGAGGAGGACTCCTCATCACCTGAACCGCTCAAAACTGAATTTTCATTTGGGGCAAGTGCCCATTCAGTCTGGATAGCTCAAGGCTGGGTATGTGTGTCACTTTGGAGAGAGAAGTGTTGAGATGTGGGATCAGTCCAGTGAACTTTGCTCCTAGCAAGGATCACCTTCACCTCATCCTCAAAACTGTGACTAGCTCCAACTTAAAAGGCTTAGCATGGAGGCAGGCTTGCAGTCACCTGGGACTTGAAAGCTTTTCTCCCTTTTTGCAGGACCTTCCATTGTGACTCCTCCTAAGGACATCTGGAATGTGACAGGAGCACAAATCTACCTGAGCTGTGAAGTCATTGGCATCCCAACCCCTGTCCTCATCTGGAACAAGGTAAGGGTCCTGCTAGGAGCTCTTACAGCACAGCAAAGCTGACGTGGCTGAAAGTGCCTGGTAAGCACAGAGGCCATAGCTGACCCCTGTGTAGAAACACACCTCTTTGATAGAGTTCTCTCATCTCTGCAGTTCTATCCACCCCAAAACATCTGGTTTTGCTTAGTTTTTAGACATTATTTAGAAAATAAACTCTTGTTGGTCCTGGGCCAGGACAGGACTCGTGTTTCTCTTGGTAGTGCCTGGTATTTGGAGCATGCAGGGAATGTCCCATGACCTGCCTTCACCTTCACCCTGGTGGCAGCAGTGACTCTGAGGTGGCTAGACATCGCCCACGTCGGGAACAGGAACCACATGGGGCAGTCATTTAGCTCCAGTAGCCAGCAGCATGTTGATTTTGGCAGCACTGGTAACATCTGGCTTAGGACGGGTGCCAATGTTGAAAAGGAGAGGATCCTGGCCGTAGGGCTGAGAGCCACTGCATGGCTTCTGCAGCCTCCTCAATTGCCACAGGTTTGTGCACACAGGTTTGTGAAGGGTCTTATAATTAGGCTGAAACATTGCTGCTTAAGGATAGTACAGAGAAAAAGACCAGATTGGGCCAAAATTTGCTGTAAGACAGCAAGCTTTATTCGTAGGGGTTCAAGAGCAGACTGTCAGGTGAGCCTACAGTGTGGGCTTGCTGACTCAGGCAGCGTGTTCTGCTTGTTTATGAAGAGATGCTGAGTTTACACTGACTGTCAGTGCTGTTCTGCTTTTCATGCCTCTTCCTCATGGCTGAGAGACTGCTTGACCTGGTGGTAACAAGGGCTGAGCACCACTTATCCTGTGCTGTGCTCTGGGCTCAGATGCTGGGTGAAGACTGCAGCCCTGCTTTCCCATGGGTGCTGTGCCTGCCAGGAGGGACAGCCTGCTTTGCTGCAGCACAAACAGGCAGGGCTGAACACACCCTTGGGAACACACACACACACAAGTTCTGTGAGGCCAGATCAGCACAGGGCATGTTGGCACAGCCCACTGCCCAGCACTATCCATACCAGAAAACTGGGCCACTCTGTTGCTGCTGAGGTGAGGGGAACACAGCCACTGAGGTGGTGTGGCTGCACTACATGAACAAGGTGAAACTCTGACACTAGAAACACACTGCTGCTGCACAAAACACATTTCTCTATATCTAATGTTGATCTGTGTATGGTTCATCATGCAGTTCCAGCATGGGTAAGCCCCTAAGTTCTTTCCCATTCCTGCCCTCTGTTTAGATAGTTCGAGGACAGTATGGTGTCCAGAGGATGGAGCTTCTGCCTGGGGACCGGGAGAACTTGGCTATCCAGACCCGTGGGGGCCCTGAGAAACACGAAGTGACTGGCTGGGTCCTGGTGAGTACTCTGTGTCTGCACAGACAGCAGAGTGCAGTTTGCAAACTGCTCAGGAGCAAAGAACAGTACAGGAGACAAATGGCAAGAGACAGGGCATTTGGAGGAGAACAACCTGTGTGAGTTAGAGATGAAGGGTAAGGGTGGCTGCTGGTTCCAGTCTTAGCTGGTGCATGCACCCTTCCTCTGTCCAGCATGCAGAAGTGCACATACCACTTGTAAAACCAGAGGGGGAATAAAGGGGAGGACAGGGTTTGACACAAAGAAGTTCTGTAAGATACCTGAAAACAGAATCCCTTTACCGGTGCACAAGATGCTCACTGGGCAAGTGGGGGGTGTTTCTTCCCTTAGATATCTCCTCTGAGCAAAGAGGATGCTGGGGAATATGAGTGCCATGCATCAAATGCCAAAGGAGAGGCAACAGCTTCTGCAAAGATCCACGTTGTGGAGACTCTGCATGAAATAGCCCTGACCAAAGGTTGGTAAGTGTGGCTGAACACAGCAGCTCTCTCCCTTAACAGTTCATTGTTATTTGATAACAAAAGGATCACCTCTCTTTAATGCTCTCAAAAAAACCCCCAAACAACAAACTCTACCCTACCCTCCCCTCCCCACTAGGAATACCAGTTTAACATGCAGTTTTTTAGCATTTGATGAAACATTTCAGCAAATCTTAGCTGCTAGAATTCTCAAGGAATTGTTAAATAACCCCCCACATGCTGTAAAGTACTGGAAATACCAAATTAAAATTAAGAAACACCTTCTGGGTTTTTTATGGAGCAACTTCCAGTGGGTTTCCAGCCCTACATTTGTATCATTCTTTTAGTGTTGTCTGGATGCTTCCAAATCTGCTCCTCTCTCCTGGGAGCAGTATTGTCACAGCAGACATTCCAGTTCCTGCCATGTTCTCTGCATGCTGGGATGTGAAACCTCAGAGATTTGCCACAGCACATCTTCCTTTGCTAGGCTGTGTGCAAAGCTGGCAAACCAGCCACCCTCATCCCAGCTGCAGAGGATGGCTCAGTACCACAGCCACATGCATAAATCTCAGGAATAAATCTGGAGAGCCAGAACAGTAACTGTAACCCTGCTAGAGGCAGAGGAACACAGAATAAAGCACCTGGCTAGAGAATACTGTACTCCTCAAATCCCCTATTGGACATAACCCTTAACTTTAATCCCTGCTAGCTTTATCCAAACTATAGTCTTGACTTTTTGTGTCCTCATGTGAAGAGCTAAAATACTTCCCTTAGAACATTAGCAGCACCTGGCACTGAAATGAGAGCTTACAATTAATCCAAATATCATGCACAGCAGCTTTGCTAATGGTTTTAAGGTAGTCTCTAATCCCTTTTCAAACATCTTATTTATGGATGTGAATGAAATTGAGTTTTACCGAGTTGTGCCATGAACAGCACTTATACCCCAGAACAGAAAAAGTTCACTGCCTCTCTCACAGCAAATACTGTGAGGCTGCAGTTCTGTGCACAGTGCCTCAGTTTGTTCCTTACACACAGCCAGCACTTGCTACAGCTGGTTCTTTTCAGCTGTAGGAAAGCTCTAAGGCATCTGGAGCTAAGTGATAACTAAATGTAGACTGCCACCTTAAAGGAAACTGATAAAGTTAATGGAACAAACTGTCAGACATGGTAGCTACATACACTGTGAGCATCTGTGTGCCCTGTCCAGGTGATCTCACCACAGAAAAACGTGTGTATTATCACCTCCCTGCAGCAGGGAGGGAAGGAAAGAAAGCAGGAAGGAAGGAGGGGTCAGGTCTCACCCTCAGCCAAGAGATCCCAAAGCTATTGCCAAAGTTGTGATATTCCCCCTTGGAACAGGACAGAGTGTAATATGTTTTTGTTTTTCCACAGATGATGGTGCAGAGCTGTGATGTGAGGACTTTCACTTAAGCACAGTTTTAAATTAGTATTTTGGAAAGCTGCAAGCTCTGGCTTTTTCTAGCTGACTAATCAGTCCCACTTAACTCCCTTTTTCTTTGAGTCCCAATTTGCTTGCGCACTTCTTTCACAGATACACAAATAGATTCACAAGTTCGATTACAAATTTTAATTCTATTTACAGGAAATAAACATACTTTTGAACAGCACACAGCAGATGAGTAAAACTGTAATTTTGAATGTTACGTATACAAAATGAAACAAAACCTGAGCACTTGAGTCTCATAATTAAAAAAAAAAAAAGCCCTTTTAAGGCTAAACACTCATCATACGAGGTGCAATGCTCATAGACATCAGTTCTTGGAAGAGGAGTTTGCAGGCATAGGGCATTCGAACCAAAGATATCTGGAAGGAGATTTTAAAAGACTTGTTATAAACACTTGTAAAGCATCAACTTCCACCATCCTCTCCACAAATAACTCCTTGAGCTTTTGGCTTAAAAGCAAATCTGGAGTTATGCACGGAAGCATTTAACAAGAATTGCTCCCAGACAATGCCAAAGCAAGAAGGAAGACGAGACTGTCTGTAGGGGCTACACAGCAGCTCTCCAGATCACATTTTTAATGTAAAAATGCAGCCAAGGGATCTGATCCTAAACAAGAGCCATTTAACAGAGAACATGAGCATAGCAGAGTGTGCCTGAGGTGCATAAATGCAGGTAAGGTTTCCAGCACACATGACTCTGTAACCACAGTGCCATTGTTAAGAGTTGCAGCAGTCTCTGGCACAAAACCAAGCCTGTTCAAGGCAACTATTTTTATCTCTGCCACTGCTCTCCCTTGACATACTTCTGTAACCAAGCATGCACTGCAGAGCTTTTATTAAATTAAACAAACCCACCAAAGTGCAACACAAAAGACCTCCCGTGGGGACCCAGCCCCACAGGCATAAATATCTTCATGGGACAGTCACAAGGGCGATGCCTCTAAACTGCTGTGATTCTGAGTTTTAGTTCTAAAAATAAGCTCTTGAGCATTTAAAGTCTCTGAAAACTCTGCACTGTACAACATTTGAACAGCACTTCCTGCCAAGTGACGAGCCAACACTATAAAATTAATAAGGAAGCATCCAAATTGCCTCCAACGCTATAAACACTTAAAACAGTTATGAAACTGAAATAGCAATTGTTCTGGTGCTTCTTTAAATATTTACTTCCCTATCCTCCTGCTTCACTCAAGTGGCATTTCCTCCTGCCCACAAGGAGAAACAATGGCTGATGAAAACCACACGTACCTGAGTTTTGTTACGGCACCCACGGCATTCGTAGGTGTGAGTCCTCGTGTTTGCAATTGCCATGATTCCACAGAGGTTACACACATGGACCTGGTAAGGGTCTGAAGCTTCAAACAATCTTTCTCTCAAAAACTGGGCTGCTCCATGAGCGATCTGGCAATCTCGTTCCATTTCTCCAAAGCGAAGGCCACCATCACTAAAAGGAAGAGAAAAACCCCTCAGCTTTTGAGTTCACTGGCAAAACGATCAGCTCTTGTTGGTGGAACAAGTATCTGTATTGCAAGGCAGGAGGAAAGCTGTGCAATCATTTTCCTCTAACACCTCAGAATAAAACTGTGAAAACAGTAATTAATAACTGCTGATGAGCGTTTCTACAGCTGGTGTCTGACAGCAACAGCACAATCATACCACAAAATGAAGTGTATGATTAAGTCATCCCTGCTTATCTGTGGTAGGTTTAACCCTGGCTGGCTGCCAGGTGTCCACCAAACAGCTCTGTGCTCCCCACCATGTCAACAGGACATGGGGAGAAAGTAAGATGGAAAAGCTCGTGAGTGGAGATTGCTTATCAATTACTATTGCAGACAAAACAGGGGGAAATGAGTTTATCACCCATTAAAAATGGAGTAGGATGATGAGAAACAAGGATAAAACTAAAGAGTTCACCTCCCCAACCTTCTCCCCAGTTACTTCACTCCTTCATTCCCAACTCCTTCATTCCCAACTCCTTCCTCCCCTCCCTCTGTGACTGGGAGAATGGGGTTTGCAGTCAGTGCATCACAGCTCCTCTTGGCTGCTCCTTTCTCCTCACAATTTTTTCCTGCTCCAGTATGTGGCCCTTTCCGTGAGATAGTCCTTTACCAACTCTTCCAGCATGGGCCCTTCCCACAGAGTATAATCCTTCAGGAACAGATTGCAGCAGCAGGGGTCCCCCACAGATCATACCTCCTACCCTGAGCCTGCTCCAGCCTGAGTTTTCCACAGGCTGCAGGACAGTTCCTGTTGCATTTCCTTACTCCTCTCTCAGTTGCTGCACAGCATTTTCTAGCCTTTCTTAAACATATCATCACAGAGGCGCCACCAGCACCACTGCTGGGCTCAGCTCTGGCCAGCACTGGGCCAGCTCTCAGTGGCTGTGTCCAGCACGGGGCAAGCCCTTGTCCTTTCTCAGAGAGGCCACCCCAGCAGTACCTCCTGCCACCCAAACGTCAGCACCTGCACCCAACAGAAGATCTTAACCAAACACATAAAAAAATGGGTGGCTAGCTGAGGTGAGCTAATTAGGCTGCAAAGCTGAAGCAACTACTTGTTCAGTGCTAAAAACTGGACAGAAAAACAAAACACAAAATACAGAAACTTCCAGGGATCCTTACTTACCGAGATCTGCCTTCCATGGGCTGTCTGTTAAGGATCTGGATGGGCCCTCGTGCACGGGAATGGATTTTGTCATCCACCATGTGCTTCAAGCGCTGGTAATAGGTAGGGCCAATGAAGATCTGGGATGTGATTTTTCGACCAGTGAAGCCATTGTAGAGGACCTGAAGAAGTCAATGCAATCATAAGCCTTCCTACCCATCAAATGTATATTAAAAACATTGCAGTGAATTGATACTTTGATTATACCTCATTTCCTCTTAGGTGATAGCCATAATCTGATAAAAGGTTGGAAATCTTTTGCACGTTGACAGCATCGTTAAAAGGTGTAGCATCACCAATTTCTCCCTTGTTTGCAGACACCTACAGAGAAGAGATTTGGAAAAGTTTGTTAGGTTTCTGAAGGACTGGTTAGACCATACTCAGCTGTTTCAAGCATTTGTAACTCTTAAATACTGGAATTTGAGATTCCATGCAAATAGTAGTATCCTATCTCGGTGTGTTTATCTGCTACATATTTAAAAAAAAAAAANCCAACAACAATTTGTGCTCAGGCATGTAGTCTGTTTTCCCCATGTAAGCGCTTTGAGGGCATCAATTTAAAAAAAAAAAAAACACACTATAAACAATTTTGCTGCTCCTTTTTCTAGGTCAGGAGAAAATGTCTGGAACAAAAGCAACAGATGAGAGAGCACATTGACCTTCTGGGTAAAATTTACAGGACTGTACATGTCCCCTAAGAAACTTCTCTTTGCTATCAAGTAACTGGAGAACAATCATTTTAAAGTGAATTAACACCTACTAGATAGTGTTTACCTTAACAAAAAAAAATTAAAAAAAAGCTCAAAGCAAACAAAAATCCCCACCAAATTTTAATTCCTATTGCTCTGACATGCAGTGTAGAAGACTGTTCTTACCTTGCCCTGAAGACACTCAATCAAGTGACCAATGGTCATGCGGGAAGGGATGGCATGGGGGTTGATAATGATATCAGGTGTGATGCCTTCACACGTGAAGGGCATATCCTAGAGCAGGGAAACACACAGTCAATTCTTCCCAGAACATTATGTTTAGGAAAAGTATGTGCCTGAATCCAAATTAAGTCTTTTAAAGAATTTAAAAGACACTGAAATATGTAAGAAGCAGCTATGTCCCCTTCTAAAAATATTTTAGCTACATGTAACACTGCACCTGAGTAGGTATTCCACAGACAATTCATTTAAGACAGTTCCAATGCTAAGATCATCACAGGTAAAATCTTCAGAAGAAAATAAAAAATAAATGACTACCTCTTGCCTGTACTGGATACCACAGGTTCCTTTCTGACCGTGTCTGCTAGCGAATTTATCTCCAATTTGTGGAATTCTTACAGAACGTACCTGTAAGCCACAGCAAAACATGCAGTTGGTAACTTAAATACAGACCAAAGATAACTAAAAAAAAAGAAGCAGGAAGGTCAGTCTCACCCTAATCTTGCAGAACTTGTATCCTTCCTGGTTCAGGGTTACCATGACCTGATCTACAATGCCAGTCTCGCTGGTGCGCAGGAAGGTGCTGCAGTCTCTCTTGGTGAAGCGTCTGTTGGTGCTCTCCAGCTCATCTTCATTTTCTGGCAGTGTGACTGTCTTGCCAATGATGACATCATCCCCAGACACACGGACCCCAGGGGCTATCAAACCATCATCATCCAGCTTGTCATAGATTGCGTGTCTCATACCTTGGGGGGGGAGAAAGGAACAAAATAAGTAGACTCCCCAAATTTTTCAACATGCTGACTCTTGATGTTCTGCAGTAATTCAACAAGTCTGCTTGCAACTTCATAGGGTAATTTCTATAAAATACAGAAATGTCTGATTTAATCTATCCCAAAACGAAGGCTGAATCAGTTCAACATTAACTACCTTGCCCACAAAACCTTAATTTAAAAACTGAATCTGTGTGCACTCCTTTATCTCACCTTGGCAAGTTTCACGTGTAGGCTTTTCAAAAACTTCCTCTTGGTCATACCCTTTCTTAGACTCCTGCTCTTTGTATGAGCGATAGAACACAGACCTGAAACGAAGTTATAAAGTCTTCTCCAGTGAAACCAGCATCATTTTCCCCATCTGTACATCTCATTTTCACATATTATGGCTACTGTTGACAACCAAATCCAAATAATGAGCACATGCCGCACAGCCTTTCCACTGATTCCCTGATAATCTGACCTTCACTGAGGAGGGGAAAACAAAACCAAAAAAAGCAACCCACCAAACAAAAAAGTTTCAGAGGGCATTATGATGGCAACTTTGCAGATACTGCCAAAGTACCTAAGATAACAAGCTTATTTTTGATGAACTGCAAAGACTTTTTTATCTGCTTGACACTTCAGAAGTAGTTATTATTCCTAATGATTATTCACATCTTCAGCATATCATTCTCATATTACTTTCCTCCTTATTAACACAATTTTGCAAAATTTTAGGCTTCTACTGCTACCTTGCAGTGCCACACTCAGCACAACTGAGCTGCAGTGAAAAACTTTCAGTTTGTATAAGGTTCTTTCTGGCGCTTTAAGATTTTTTGTTTGCTGCCTCAGTTGCCAGCACACCAAAGTGCTTTCGAGTTACTACAATGCACAAAGTCACATCAGCTAGCAGCTGTGCCAACAGCAGTTCCTTCTAAGGAGAGGAACATTCCAATCCTAACGGGTAGCAACTGTCTCACTAATAAAGACAAGACTATGCTAAAATGCTGCAACGTTGTTCTGGTAACTGGCAAGACTTATATGAAAATACACCAGGGAAGAGTCCAAATGTTTTTTTACTTAACTGTGATACAAAAGACCCTAAACAGAATAAAGATCAAAACGGAAGACCAAGAAGACAAAGTGGGTAGTCAGGTTTCATGGTGTTTTGCTAAGATACACATTCACTATTTTCATTGTGTTGCTCCCTCCATCCCCATTAAAAAAAAAAAAAACAACAAACAAACCATTAAAAAGCTTCTTAATTTGGAAAGATTTTTGAGAATGGCATCTTCCAGCATAAAATAAACCTTCCTTGGGCCTCTGGACAATTCAGTACAGCTTTTTTTTTTTAATTCCAAGCAGTTAAAAAATTTTCAGTCTTACCTGAAAAAGCCTCTGTCCACAGCAGAACGGTTCATAATGACAGAGTCTTCCTGGTTATAGCCTGTGTACGATGCAATGGCTACAATCGAGTTGATACCTACAATATGCAGAGAAAATATTTTGAAAGAATACACACATGCCCAGATAGATACTACTTTAACTCAAAGTAGGCTGTACTCTCTACAGTGAAGCTGTTTTACCCTTTTCCCAGATAAAATCTCTACATCTCACACACAAAAACATGCAGCATCAGCAAATGCAACTCTGGGTAGAAAAGAGAGTCAAGAGTGACCCCTTGTGAAAAATCTATCAAACATCAATACAGAAAATGCATTTTTCAGTTAGATTTTAGCAGGGCTTTTTTGGGTAAAGTAGTTTCAGCTGCAATACTATCAACGATTTTTTTGCAGTCTAGGTGTCCAGCTACAAGCTAACACTTAACCTATAATTGTTTCTTGAATTGCACACATTTGCTAAATGTTCAGATACTCTACACACACCATTTGTGACATGTTTGAAACAAAACAAGAACAAGTGTTTTTGTTCCATGAACTAACAACACACCTGCTGGTAACTCTCTGAACCTCAAGTACTCCATGGAGCGTGTTGTTACCAGGGGCTTCTGGGGATAATACAACACATGTGCCAGCGTGTCCATACGGACATGGAAGTTGGTGATGTAGACTCCCATAGCCTGTTTACCCATAGCAGACTGGTACGTGTTCCTGGGAGACTAGACAGACAAAGGGAAGACCAATAATTATGTACATAAAGCTCTTTACACACACAAACCTGTGGGTTTTCTATCAGCTTTAAAAGCAGGATGTCAGCAGAGGTGCACTAACCTGGTTGTGATCAGGGAAAGGGATAATAGATGCACACACTCCCAGGATCATGGATGGGTGAATCTCACAGTGTGTGTATGTTGAACAATATGCCACACCTTTCTCTTGCAAGTCATCTGGAGTCATTGCCAGCATCACAGTCTCTTCTTCCAGGGTGTCAATGTACTCTACTACACCACTGGCCACAAGATCCTGCCAACTGAACAACCAATAACTCAATTAACACCTAAACTGGGTCTCTTCAGCATTGACAAGAACAAGGACTTTACTGGTTTATTATTACTACCACTGCCTCAGTGTGATTAGAAAGACTGATTAAACTACCAGGCAGAGAAAGCATCTTTGTGCTGCACAAAGCTTTAAACATTCTTCTCTCCAACCTGAGGGAACATACACCTTCCAAGATGGAAAATGACACCTTCAGTTGAATTTCAAGAATGTATCTCACCTGTAATTGTTATACTCTCGTTCCTTCAGCTGGTCAATGTGCCTTTTCTTCAGCAGCAACTTCTGTTTCTCCACAATTAAAAGGGGCCGACAAATTCTGCCTGCATCGGTGTAGATGCGGATTTCTCGCTCGCGAATATCTCTGATCATCGAGACCTGGGCAAGACAGCAGCACCCCATGAGTACCAAGTCTCAGCTTGGAATCAGAACCACAGAACAAAAAAGGAGAACCAAATTCCCTAAAGCAAAGACTTTCCAGGCACTATCAGAAGCACAGAACAAAGGTTAACACTCCTACAAACAGAAGCGTTTCAGAAGATTATTTTCAACTGTTTGTCTTTCAACTGTATCCTCTTAAAAAAAATCCCCCCTAAAAAAACAACTCCACAACCAAGCAACAAACCATACACAATCAAGAATAATAATAATATCAAATGCCCAAATCAAACACGAAACAAACTCAACGTGAAGTATAATCAGAAAGAGACTTGCAAATAATGCTACTTGAAACTTGCAAAGTAGTATAAAGGCATTATCTTCTCTTGTCTAAAAGGACACCCAAACTCTAGATGTAAAGATTTATACCTCTGACACAATGATGTCCATCTGACGACGAAGCTTCCTTAGGGTATTCATCAGCTGCTCTGGATCTTTGTGTATTCCTACCCAGCAGCCATTAACAAATATCTTGGTAGCACTAGAAAGGGGAAACACAAACAGATAATAATTTTAAATATCCCACCTCACTAAATAACCCCAAACACATGAAGTGTTGTGCAGGATAAAAAGCTTAAGTCTTTTTTTATTTGCACGTACTCAGCTATTGCTGCTGGAGATATTTCTTCTAGGTTTTCCATACTCCACTCTTCCAAGAATTCCAGAATTGGGGATGGCTGAGACCCCACAGAAATGTAAGCCATCAGAGCTAAGTTCTTCACAAGTCCTACTGCATGACCCTAGCAGAAACACAAAGTTAACTTGCATTTTCAAATCAAGAGGTTCGTCCAAGAAGATTAAAGAATTTAAACTTAACTCTTCAAGGAACTGGACACAAGACTTGCTTTCAACCACTGAGTTAGCTATAAAGCTAAATATTTGTGCCAGCATTATTAGAGAAAGTGCAAGAGCTCATCACAAGTGTCATGGCTACAAAATGACCATAAGAGAAAGGCAGTTAGTACAGGAATCCTGTTCTCATTACCTCAGGGGTCTCAGCAGGGCACACCATTCCCCACAGGGTGTTGTGCAGCTGCCGGGGCTTGGCCAGCTTTCCGTCTCTCCCAATCGGAGAATTCAGGCGTCTCAGGTGGGAAAGTGTGGATGCAAAAGTCAGGCGGTTCAACACCTGCATGTAGGAAGGAGTTCAGCCAGTCAAAGCTTCCTGAGGAATCATGACACACTAGCACAAAGGACCAATGCCCTCTAGAAATGGTGTGCTTGAAAAGAACTAGAACAGCTCTGATTTTTGTTAGCTACACTTTTTAGTTCGCTTCCACTAATCTCACACTAGCCCTAGAATCTCAAGCTCCTAACTAGTGTTGTAGTGGCAGAAGTTTCCAGAGCATGCTTATACCACAGCAAGACCCTGGCCTAATAAAGTCAGTGCTCCTCATCATTTGCTGTGGAATACATAACTTTTATATTATAAGGTGTCACTCAAGTTTTTTTAACTGCCTGTGAAGGACTGGAAGTAACTAAAGGAAAGAAATCCATCCTCTTGGACGATTCTCTGGGACTAGGAATTTACACAAAAGTGTAGGATCTAACAAAAAAATCTTTTGGCAGTCAATGCAATAGCCAAAGCAAATAAACCAGGACCAAAAAAAAACCTAAATCACACACCTATGAAGATCCAACTATTCTGATCTTCATCTGTGTCACCTAAGGAAATTTCCTTTTAAGAATATTTCTATTTAACATACAACATGCATGGCTGCTAAGCAATGTTAAACTCTTCCATGAGAACAGTCTTACCATAAGAACTGTAAACCTGACAAAGCCCTTATTGTACCTGAGATACTCCTGCTCTGGCCTGATGAGCTTTCTTCTGGTCACCCCAGTTTCCAGTTGCCAACGAGTATTTCAAACCGTCTGAAATAATTCTTGTTTTAATCGCCAATTCCAAGTTGAAATCTTTCCCTCTGTCAATGAACTTTTGTGCATATATTCTCACTTCCTTAAGCAAATTCTTGAACATTCTGTAAAAGAAAGACACAGAGAAATCTGATTAAACAGTGCTGTGTAATTCAGCCTACTTGGGGCTATTTGAAAAAAACATCACTGGCCTCCTGAAAAGAAGCCATTTGTAACCAGGGTGCAGGGGCAGAGGGGAATAAAGCAAATGAAACTGTTTGTAAACATGCACAAAATATGCTTCAAAACAAGTCAATGCTTGCCATCTACTGTTATAGGAAACTCAACCACTCCATGAAAAAGCCATAATCAGATAGATGCAGTACTGCCCAAGAGTGGTTCTCTGACACAACAGAATTAGTCTGGTTTACAAGCACAGAGCTGGCAATTCCTCTTCCATGAAACAAACCGTGTATGATAGTTACCCTCTGAACAGGAAAGCCAAGAGTGGCCCAGCAAGATCTAGTCTTTTGTTGCCATAATGATCTCTGTCATCCAGCTCTCTTCTTCCCAGTGCTGCCAGCAGCAGTCTGTGAACCATATACCTAAGCAAGTAAGACAATTTATGTTTTAAACTGACAGCAGACATTCATAACAAAGATTACATGTTTTCACAGACAAGTCAGTGAACTCTTTCCTAGAGGCTGTCCATTCTGAATCTTTAGGATACCACTGTCCTAAAATAAACCTCTTCAGCACATCCTTAGAGGTGGATGACCCACAGAAAGTTTAGGATAAGGAAAGAGAGAAGAAAATATTTACATCATGATGACCATGCTTCTTTTGCAAAGTATTTGTCCTGTACTATAATATGGGCCCTGTTTAAGCATGTGCAATCAAGTATAAAATCACAAGTCTCCTGATGTTACAGTTCATCTGCCTATCAATAAGCAGTGATCCAGAAAATGTGCTATGAGTTTTAAAGAGTGGTTTACATTACAGCATCTTATCAGTACTTACCTACATCTTAGTTATCAATTTCTATCAATGGTATCCATGCAACTGGATATCAAATAATCATTTAGCACTGTCATCACATTTAATTTAAGATCCACAATGTGTTTGAGGCTCATTTTGCTCCTTTTTCCCCCCTAGTTTATCAAAATTTGGATTTTCTCAGATTCAAAAATATACCAGTGCCCCAAGGTTTGTCACAGAGTATCCAGAAGACTGAGGTTAAAACAAACTTCCATTCAAGGTGTTCTTCCAATCATATACATGAGTAAAAAACATCCATTTGCAGCAGTGAGACAGAGTTCTGACATACCCTAGAAAATAGGCCTTTTTGGTTTCACAGAAGTCACTGACACCAACATGGGGGAGCATTTCTTTTTGCAAGACTTCTTTGGCATACTTGATTCTCTTCTCTTTGGTGACACCTGGCTTGGCACCTCTTGAGCCAATGAAGTTTAGGGCAACATTTTGCTCCTGAATGACAAATGCTTCATCCAGAGAAGGTTTGACCTAAGGCACAAAAGTACAGCAAAATCCTGTCGCAACCAGTGCCTGTTGAGGCTGAAGGAAACTACATAGCAGTTTGTTAAAGATTCTTTTCAGATTTTGCTAATTATTGATCCAGGTCTTTCTGGCACTAGAAAACAGCAATGGAGCACGCAGGAAGAACACAAAAAATAGTTCAAACTTCAGAAATTAGTTCTCACTCAAGGTCATTTTAGGTCTGATGCTGTTCCATGTATAATCAAGATTTTACAATTAAAGTCAACAACAGCAGAAGACCCTAACTCTTCAAACACATATTAACTCTTAAAAGTTTACACTGTACTATAATATGGGCCCTGTTTGAGCACACGCAAGCAAGTGTCCCCTTATTACTCATTAGAATGCAGGCAGAGAACTTTCAGCATTTCTAATACAGAACCCCCAAAAATAATAAATAAATAAATTACAACTGGAAAATGAACAATGCTTCAAGTGATGACTACCTGCACCGACATGCCACCAAACAAGAGAATAGGAAACAATTTAATATATTTTACCATTTCCATCATTTCTGGGTCTTCAAAGTCATATATGATGTGCTCCAGAATGTCCCTGTCAGACACAAAGCCGAGGGCACGGAAGACAATGATGATGGGCACCTCTTGTTTGATATACGGCAGAGTCGCTACGATGCGCTGACCAATGGCACTCTTCTTTGCACCCTGCAAGGATGGGGGAAAGCACAGGTTAGGGTTAAACCATCCTGCCTTTCAATAAAAGTCTCTAGAATCATCCTGCCTTTAAGTGAAAGTCTCTCTCTGGATCTGGATGACACAACACAAGCATGTTTATTCAAGCACCACAGGAAAACGGCTTCTCAGCAGGCCAACTAAGGACCTACTCTGTAACCTTACTCCAGCAATGACTTCTTATTTTAAAAACATTTCAAGCTTTAGAAGTCTGTGAAAACTTGAAAGGTTTTTGCTGATACAAAGGAATGTAAATACTCCTCGTTCACCCATATGCATCATTTCTCTCCTTTAGTGTCAAGAGCAATCCTATCCATCTTCAAATTCAGCTTCTCTAACCCACTGTGCAAGTGACCATTCAAATAGCTGCTCCCCTTCTCCAGAAGGAAATGCTTTGGGATGCAGAGAAGATAGGAGTGAGAATACTGTAAAGCTTCTATTAAAGTTACTCTTGGAAAATTCAAAACATCAGGGCTATACTAAACGACTACTGACACCTTTTGCTTTAGCAGTAACAAGTAGCACTTATTTCCTCTCACAGATGGCACAATTAGCTGTTAAATATGAATTTGTATGTGGTCTGCAGAATACAGCTCAACATGAGCTCAGCCATCAGCAAAGAGAGGGTCGTTGCTCCTCTGTTTATTCTTTGTGAAAAAACAGGANCTCCTCTATTTATTCTTTGTGAAAAAACAGGACACAGCTTGTCTGAATTTTCTAAAAACTCATGTACAGCAATTTAAAAATTACTTCTAGCCTTGTCCTAAAACCTGCTACAATTGAGTCTTCATTTCAATCCTCAAATTATTTCTCACAGAGACAGGCATAATATATGACACACAAATTTTCATTTACTTCATTTATCTTTTTTACAACTTAGCATCAGAAGAAATTTTTTCTCAAAAACCCAAAAGCAAGTGACACAAAGAGACAGGACAGTAACAAAACTCCTAAATCAATTTCTGGGATTATTACTGCCTAGCCATACCTGTCCACCTCTGGCCAGCATGCTGACCCATATAGTACTTGTTGGTCGAGAGGAATTTTCCAGACAAGATCTACACTCTCCTGTGTAGGCATATTTTGAATCTTTCTTTGCAAACACATACACTGTGTTTGTAGCCATCTTCTCCTGAGCAATCAGAACCTGTGTTAGAAACAAGAGCACCAGTAAATAACTGACAAAAGAGAATGCTGAAAACAACACCCACTGTTTCTACTATTCCTTCGTGTGCCTTAACTTCAGAGCACTGCACAGCATGAAGTCAATTGGCCAAACTCTATATTTTAAAAATACAGATTTAAACAAAATATACAGCTAATTAAGATGGAATAGACAAAACAAGAGACTCAGGGAACACTGTTGACTGTTATTACTTACCACACCTGCTGGCTGTGCTGAGAATTTCACACACTGATAAAGGAAGCATTTCACTACCTGCTTTTCTAAGGCAACACACTACACGGGCAAATTTAAATGCCAGCTCAACAATCAAAGCCAGATTTTCTTCCCGGAAGAAGAAATATAAAATTCTAGTATTTTTGCTGTGTTTGCCCAGGTTATCAGTTAGAGAATACTGTCAGTTTCACTGGTGAGGCACTAATAGGGTGTGGATAATGATTTTCTGAAGCTGCTTCAACAGCAGTGGAGGCAAGAATTTATTCTTAAAACAAAATGCATCTATATAGCTGTGAACAAGCTGGAGGATGCTCTGAGTGAGAAAGTGTCTCATTTCAGAGTGCATGCTGCTCTGCAATGCTGGAAAGGAAATAAAAACATCTAGAGCATTTACTGGCAAACAGTTCACAAAACACAAAGCAGTTCATAAAACTGAAGAAGGGGAAAACTGAAGATGGGAAACATGCCTCAAGGAAGAAAAGGCTTGAGAAAGCCCTAACAGATGACTAAAAGCCTATCTTTCTGAAAGATCAGGAGCTCCCACAGTATCTCTGGTACACTGGAATAAGTTTTCCTGGCAAAAACATGGAAACAAGTAACAGAACTTCCAGTGTCTGTAAAGATGGCTGTGCAAGGTAGATCCCTTACCTTTTCTGATCCATTAATGATGAAGTAGCCACCAGGATCAAGTGGGCACTCATTCAGCTCACAAAGATCACGGTCAGTTAAGCCATTCAGCAAACAGTACGTGGAACGCAACATAATAGGAATTTTTCCTATAAAAGTTTTCTGATGCTGGGTCTGCAACTGGTCCTCCCCCTCTTTAATAACTGTTTTAGTTATATCCACATACAAGGGGGCAGAATACCTACAGAATAAAAACACCACTGGGTTATCTCTCAGTTAGTACCTTTCTGTGCAACTGTGAGAAATGAAGGCAGTTATTCAAGCACTCACTGAGGTATTAAACAATTTTACCAGCTCATCAATCACCCTCTGCATTTAACAATTAAACATGAAGATTTAAATAAAGCAGTAATTATCACATTTTCAAGGCACCACTACATTGCAAAAGGCTATGAATTAATAAAGCAGAGGCAGTTCTTCCTTGTGTTTATCCACCACAGAGCTGGCTCTTACGTAAGGTTTCTCAGTCTGGCTTCATTTGGCATCATAGGTGAGGGTGCTCCATCTCTTTCCCAATGAGTAGGTTTGGAGAGATAGATTTGTTCAAACTTCAGCAGATACCGGGGCTGGAAAACAAGAATAGATTTGCTTGTAACAGAAGAAACATCTCTCCTGTTAGCAGCCAGAAGTGTTACTGCAGAAGAACAGCCACCAATAAATGAAAACACAGCAACCTGGGTAACACCAGATCCTGGGAAGATTCTACAGCACAACTAAAGGAAGTACATCTTGAATTTTTGGAAAACGATCTGATTTTCAAAATTCACAAAAGCTTCCTACAACAGGAAGTGGCAGACTCTTGTCAGCAAATGTTTTGCAGGTCAAAAAAATCTCAGTCCTTATGTGAAGAAACACCTTTTCACGGATTTGCAGCAACAGCCACATATAATACTGTTTCCCAAGTTCTCATTAAATCAATCTTAAGGAGAATATGATTACCATCATTCTTATCTCTGAGTATGGTAGCTAAACCCTCTCATGTGCTCCACACTGCCTTCAAAATTTGCGACTAAGAAACAGAGGGAGACAGAAACAAAAAAATCAAATTTTTCCCAACACACAGTTTCCTAAAATTAGTCCAGCATCTTCAAATGTGGTGAGAGATTGCCTGCAAGTGATTCTGAAGGAAAAAGCAAGTTTTCTTTTTCTCATCTCAAAACTTATTCCTAAAAATCCTGCATTTGAGAATGAGAATGAGACACTAACCTCTGTGATTTGAGGAAGTAAAATACTAGCTTTTGGGCAAAAAGAAGCCCAGCACAAACCACGCTTGTGATCTGAACCATGACCAGGCACAGCACAAACATCAGCTGCAGAACTGCACAAGTAGAGAATTCTGCCATAATACACACAGAATAACAGAGGGAATGTTAGGAATTAGTGAGCTAAATGTTTATGAACTGTTTGCCTAACAAAGAAACCAACAGACATCTCAGTTATTCTCTACAGGATAACTTTGCCTGCAAAAAAATGCAAAGGAACAGGAAAACCATGCAGCAAATTCAATGTTCTGGTGTCTGAAAGTTCCTTTAAATCTCTAGAGGGAAGCATCAATGTGGTGACTGAGAGCAAGGCAATGGCTCATCACCATTTGCACTTAAGGAAAAGGGACCAGACTACACAAAAAATCAAAATCTCACCAAAACACAGCTTGCTCCTGGCTACCTGACCTGCTCTACTAAATCTCTGTCCGTGCAGTTTTGCAAAGGAACTGACAATATGAGCTGCAGCAGCCACTTATTCTTGGCCACTTCTCAAACAGCAGGACAGGGGTTGAATAAAATTGATGTAAAGTGACTTTAAATTGTAAAAACATATAACCTTTGCCAAGGTTCTCCACTTACTGGCTCTTCCACTTCTCCTGAGGCATGCTGGGCTTCAGCTTGTAAATCAATTGGTGGAGCATCTTCAACAATTCTCTGCACAGACATCTGAATAAACTCATCAAAGGAATCCAGCTGTTGCCTGACTAAACCCTTTTCATCAAAATACGAGCTAAAACAAAAAAAACAGAGCTGGTTAATAAGAAATCTTCATCTCATTCATGTACTTTACATATCAACGAATTTAAGATATATTTATTACCAAAGTTCCAAAAGCCATGAAATATAGTGCAGAATCAAACACATTCACTTAACCCAAGGTATGAGTTCCAAACACAGATGCACCTCACAAGTGTTTAACAACTCCCCCCTTGCCTGAAGACAGACACTTTGGAGTGACAGACTTGCTGCCATCTCTTGACTAAGCCACGACTATATGCACAGTCAGTGCCTAGAGAAATGTGATGACAAACCTCACTGAAACTGGCTTCAGCTCAAGTTTTCAACAACACCTGTAAATCACTTTGCCTAAACTAATTTCCCAAGCTGCAGTAAACTGAGAACATGCCCCTAAGTCCAAGTAATATATTCAGAACTTTTAGCTTGGAACCCCTGTGCTCCAGCCACACAGGTCCTGGACACTTATGTTTTGCCAAAAAAAACCGCAACCACCAAAACGGTGAAAATCACCAAGTACTGACTTCCTAATGCCAGCATCATCTGTGAGATTAATGAACAGAACCATGAGCTTGATATGGAACCAAGAGCACCTCTCCCTTCACGGGAAAAAGTGCGTGCCGGGGGTCAGCAGAGCTTCTTTAATCCCTGCCGACAGCCCTTTGTCTCTACTAAAAGCCCTCCAGCACACAGTGTAGCACAAGCCAGCCTGCAGCTCGGAGTGTTCCCGGGAGCAGGCTGGATGTCACCTGCGAGACCAAGAGCCCATGTGCTGGGATAAGGACAGCGAGTTTTAGCAGGTCACCTAATAACAATCCAGCAGGCTTCTTGCCACAGGTCGGGGGTGATTTCATCATCGTCTTCATCATATTGCATATCTGCGGGGAAGCACAACGCGTGAGTTCGGCTCCCGCCGCCGCCTGGCTCAGGGCCCCTCCGCCGCCCCGGCTCCCGCGGAGAGCCCACCGCATCCCGCCNAGAGCCCCCCGCATCCCGCCATCGCCCGGCTCCCGCGGGCCGCCGCGCGGCAGGGGCGGGAGGAAGAGGCGAGGAGGAAGAAGGGGAAGCCACTCACCTTCGTCTGCGTCGTACATGGTGGCGGTGGCGGTGGCAGTGGGAACGGGAGCGGAGCGAGGAAAGCACGGCGGAGCGAGCGCGGCGGAGACACGGCGGCGGGGACACGGCGGCGGGAGCACTGCGGCTGCGCGGCCCGTGACGTCACGCGCGCGTCTCCCGCCGGGCGCCGGCGCGCTCCGTGACGTCAGGCGCG
>VZTB01006575.1:399562-516363 GCA_013397245.1 Thryothorus ludovicianus
CTGCCCGCAGACTGCCGCGGGCACCTGGGGCGGCTGCGGCGGCAGCTGGAGGCGGCCTGCTCCCGCGCCGGGCTGCGGGGAGCCGCGCTGGTGGACATCCGCCTGGTGAGCGCCAAGACCGGCTACGGCGTGGAGGGGCTGGTCAGCCGGCTGCAGCGCTCCTGGAAGTGCGCCGGCGATGTCTACCTGCTGGGCGCCACCAACTCCGGCAAGTCCACGCTTTTCAACACCCTGCTGCGCTCCGACTACTGCAAGTCCCGCGCTCCCGACATCATCGACAGGGCCACCGTGTCCCCTTGGCCAGGTCAGAGCGCGGCCCGGCCCTTTGTGGCACGGGTGATGAGGGATGTGGAGTGCACAGAAAACAGTGAGCTGTGGGCTTCTGGGCTGCTCTCGACCACCCCTGCAGCAGGAGAGCCTGTCACCAAAGGGTCACCTGCCACTCTGAGCCACCTCCGTGGTGGGCAGCAAATTCCAGAGGTGTGCCGTGCTTCAAATTGCGAGGAGTGGCTGAAGTGTTTAACCTAGAGAAAAGGGGGTTTAGGAGACCTTATCACTGTCTGCGTCTACCCTAAAAAGGCTGTGGCTAGGTGGGAGTCAGTCTTTTCTCTGAGGCAGCTAGTGACAGGAGAAGGGGTTGTAGCCTTAAGATGTTCCAGGGCAGCTTTAGATTGGACATTTAGCAGGAATTTTGTCACCAAAAGGATGACTGGGCATTGGAATGGACTAGGGAGAAGACGGAGTCACTGTGCCTGAACATGGCACTCAGTGTCATGATCTAGTCAACATGGTGATGGGCTCAGAGGGCTTTTCCAGCCTAATTGATTCTGTAATTCCTTGGGGCAGCAGAGATGGGGTGCATGTGCTGAGGGTGATATGCATACTGTAGCACTGAGAGGTTGGGTAAACCAGAGTGGGTCTATGTGCACCCCTGCCAGTTAGGATGACACCTGACACGCATGCCTTGCCCTGTCCCTATCCATTAGAGGTGCCCTCCAGTCTGGGGAGGCTGGGAGGTGGACTGATGAGCACCTGTAGGCCAAACCAAGCTGTCTGGAGTTGAGACTTGTGGGGGGTGTTCTAAGTAAGCCTTGGTACCACCTGGGTTTGAGACCCTTTTATTCAAACTCTGGGTGAGAACAGGTCTTAAGCAGGTGGGTGGCTTGTTTTTGCTTCCCCAAGTTGGGAAGCTAGCAGGCTTTATGGGAGTAGCTGTAGTTCTACCTGGGACTTTGTGTTACCAGATTTCACCAAAAAGTTAGAGAAGCAGTTTTTTTTGCAGTCTTGTTCCTCAGAGCTGAAATTAATCAGGTAGTCAGAGACCCAAAAGTGCCTTTTGTTTGTTTTCCCAGGAACAACACTGAACCTGTTGAAATTCCCAATTATTAACCCTACATGTGACAGGATATTCCGAAGGCAGGAGAGGCTAAAAGAAGAGGCAACAAAAACACAAGATCAGCTAAGCAGTGAAGAAAAAAAGTACCTTAATCAACTTAAAAAGCAAGGTTACCTAGTGGGTGAGTAAAGGTCTTACCTTTCTGCCCCTAATGAAGACACTGTATTACACAAAGGTCTAGTTATTTTGACCAGTGTTTGCTCCCAGATCAATGGGGGCAAGACCTCTATCTCCTCCATAACAGCATCATTAGTAACTTTTGAATACCTGTCAGCTGCTGTAGTAGCAGAGGATTCCTCACTACAATGCATCTCCTGTCTGAGCAAGGCTGGCAAGTTCTGATAGCTTAGTAGTTTGCAAGGATATCACGATATGGGCCATCTCTTGCTCCCAAGTAAAAAAAATAAGTTTAATTTTAAATAATCACATTTGGGCTGCAGGCTACAGGGGTTGTTCATCATTTTAGTGTGTATTCAAAAGAGGAGGGGTTGCCAGATGATTGCTCTGGTTTTCAGATAATTCTGTATTTGGCTGTCTGAGACACTGAAAAAAGAAGGCAGCCTGCTTTGCCATGAATTTGAAATAACAAAGTGTCTGATCTGGTCCGTGCTGAGATTTTGGGGCATGAGGAGTGCCAAGCAAGAATTATAGGAGGAGTTTCTTATCATTTTGACTTTTGAACCTACATATTTCTAGTGGCATAGTATCTTTATCACTTTTATATTGCTGATGTGCATGTCTTTTAAGCCATGAAAGTGGTACATGTTTGATTGAAGGAAAGCAACTTAATAAGTAAATTACCAGGAAAACCTTTCATTTTAATCCAGGAAGAGTTGGAAGAACATTTCAACAGCAGAAGTCTAGTGCTGAGATTGACTTTGACCCTGACATGCTCTCCTACAGCGTGGATGAAGATCCTAGAGATCCCCCTAAGAAACGCGAGGAAAGGGAGGAGTTCACTCACAACGAAGTGAAGGATGCTCGGTGGTGTTTTGACACTCCAGGAATTGTAAAGGAAGACTGTGTAGGTACTCTGTGGTGCTGTGTTTGGGGATGATGGGGTTTGGAAGGACTGTTCTGCCTTACCTGTGCCTGTGGGAGAGTATTTCTGCTGTAGTCTTGGCATTAGGATTCTCTTAGTTTGGGAATTGTATTAAGATAAAGGTTTGTATTTACTTGGGAGGGGTTCATGCTCTTGCCTTTCTGAGTAGTGCAATACTGCCAGTTTTGCAAAAGAGAAGGAGGATTGTGTCACCAAGCTTCCATAACCTCTGAATGATGGGAAGCAAGAGTGCTCTTAGCAAGTTCACACCAGCATCATCCAATGAAGCTGGCACTTCTTTAGCTCTCCCAGCCTATGGACAAAGGTGGAGCTTAGGAGGATAACCAGAGTTGTATGATTGAACCACATCTTAGAGAAAGCATTCTCCTGAAGCTAGGAGGATCTACAGTGTTGCTGCTAGTGGCTCCAGTATGTCAGGCCTTTGTCAGTAGAGCAATACCCTGCTGAAGCCAGTGCTGACAAAGTGCACGTGTCCAAAACAGGCATGTTTTTGATTTTTGGTCTTTTTAATACTCATACAGAGCTGCAGATCATCTTTTGGGGAAGATTAAATAGTATAGGGAGACAGGAAGGTTCTGAAGAGAGTGGAGTGCAATGGCTGTGCTGTGACTTTGCAGCTCAAGTGCGGGTGCTGCTTTCATGAACACTAGAAGACTCCTGGTTTTCTAGTGGTGTATTTGTCAGACCATAACCTGCTTTACTAACCTGCACTTAGGTGTTTGATAGGCAGTGTAAAGACTGGCATCAGCTTAGAGACCTGGTTTGGTGACTTGAGATTGTGTGTGTTCTTCCCTACCTCTGGAGTTGAATATGTGTAGAAAATAACTTCCTGCATCCTGAAGTAGTTGCTGCTGTTTCTGATTATCCTCGTGCTCTCCTTTGGAGAGCTCCATGCCAAGTTTCAGATCATTTACTGTTCCTGCAGTCAATGTTCAATCTGAGTGGAGGACAAGCAGATTATCTGTGACAGATTTTGGCAGGGGAGATTCTTCCTGTTTCTCACTTAATGTGTGGACCAGAATTGAACTGTTGTGTCAGATGTTCTTGTCATTGCTTTACTTGATCTTTTTCCTCTATCAATATTATGCCAGTACTAACTTGGTTGTTCCCATTGAAATATTTGGAATGAGTTGTGACAATTTATTTTGCAGGTTTTGAATCTTCTAACAGAGAAGGAAGTCAAGCTGGTTTTGCCATCTCATGCCATTGTTCCACGGACCTTCATTCTCAAGCCAGGAATGGTCTTGTTTTTAGCAGCCTTGGGACGTATAGACTACTTGGAGGTAAGGGAGGAAAGGGTTGGGAGCAGCTGCTTCATCTCTTGCTGTAGTACCAGCCATAAAAGGCTTTCTGGGTAGCTTTCCCAAACCCTTTTGTTGCTGCTTTGGAGATGATAAATCAGTTACTGAAAGTTGAAAGGTGTATTACTTGTTACCTGTGTGCATTATTACATATTGTGCAATGAGAACTGCTTTTGAATACTGACAAATGTCTTCAGTTTAATGTGCTTCCCATGACATACAGAGGTCTGAGGAAGGGGGGAGAATGTCAGAATTAACTGGAAAAATAGGTGGGTTTCCTCATTTCTGTGTTTTGTGAAAGCTGTCTGCTAGGAGAGAAAAGCACGGACATTTTTCTTTCTGGGCAGACCTCTGAAGAACTTGCCTGAGGAAACAATTAATTGCACATGTATTTTAATTTCTGTAAAAAGTAATTTCTTCCGTTTATTAAAAATCCCGTGCCCTGCACCTCTATTGAACTGTGTGGAGCTGACCTCCCATGATACTTCCTCTGTAAGGGGCAGTTTCTTTCCTAAGAACATTAGATATTATCCTAGGTCTTAGATCATTTTCTCAGTAGCTTGCCCTGGTTTAGGGGCGTGTGGCTATTCCTTTGTTTCAGTCTGCTTTCCAAGAACACAGAAATGTTGAATTGGTACTTTGCTAAGGACACTCTTGACCCACTGGAAGAAAACCAGAAAGGTGGAGGGTGCAGGATTCTGTAAAGTAAAAAATGTATTGGTTTGGCAGCAGCACACATTGGTATATCGGTCTTGTGTATCTATATTCTCCTGAGATCTTGGAGGACAGTTGTGCTCAGATCATGACAGGAGCTCCTGCCTCAGCTTAGACCTTTGGACTTAAGGAATTCCTGCACTTATTTCTGGCTGCTAGCAGTGTTTGGAGAGGTCTCTCCCCTCTCTGACCTTGTTTGCTCTTCCTGCAAATGTGATGAGAGTTCCTGCTGAAATTGCTCCACCTCCTTTGCATGGCTTGAGAGCAGCTGGAACCAAGTACTGTTGAATGAGTGCTGTATGTTAGAAATGTAGAGTGATAGGAGAGGAGGCACCAGACCAGATGTCCATCACTTCTTGTGCTGAATAACCACACTGAGTTTGTTCTTGTGAATTCAACAAGAGCAAAGATCTCTCCTGGGTGATTTACCTGAGCTGAGCAGCTGTGCTGGCAGTAAATGTAGCATAGGAGGTGCTTTGAGTCAGGATGGTGAAAGATGTGGGTCTTCTGGATACTCAAATTCCAGTTGTATATAAACCCTGGCTGCTGTCATTGGCAGAGGCCTCTCAGACAGGGAGGGGGCATCAAGCAGGCAGGTTTTCAACATGAAGGAAAGAAATGGGGCAGGAGAGAGCAATTCAGGGCTGCTTTTCTGTTAGCATAGTTAACATCCTTTTGGTATTTATTTCAGGGAGAAAAGCCTGCCTGGTTTTCTGTCTTGGCTTCTAACCTGTTGCCAGTCCATGTTACTACGTTGGATAACGCAGACACCATCAATGAGAAGCACAGAGCCCAAGAGTTCCTAAAGGTAAGGGGAGGTGCTGGAGGGAGCTTGTGACTGCAGGCAGGCAGGCCCCCTGTCTGGGGCACAACTGACAGGGAACATCCACAGGTATTGGGAGTTTGGGACTTGTGCAGTGGGTGAGTGGAGATGCACAGTGTGGAGCAGTCTTGCACAGGCTGCATGGCTAAGGTGTGTTAGGAGAGAGCACTCGATGCATTTTCAGCAGAGTTTCTGTTTCTAGCATTCAGGCTGGTAAAAGATGTGCAGTGCTCTGCTTACCCATACTTGGCTCTTCTTGAACAGCCTTAAAGTGCAGACAGCAGCAGGGATATTTTCATGGCAAACCTGCAGACTGGGGTTTCAGAATAGATTGCAGCTGAAAAAATTTACTTTTCTTATTCTTTCTCTGCTGGATCCTCTGTACATGTCTCCATATCTAGGTGGTCTGACTTTTTCCTTGGTATGGCAATGTTCTGTGTAGCACTTGCAGAGTGATGGGAGTTGGGTTGAGCTGTCCCTGTCCTGGTATTTCCATTCCTGTGCACATGGAGAACACTGTCACTCACATCAAAGCAGCTGGCATGATCCACCAGCTGCATCCTGCAGTGGGCAGTCCATCTTTGCTCACCTGCCACAGGGTTCCTCTGGATGTGATCCCAACTCTGTTCTGACAAGCCTGAAATAACTCCTGAAGGTTACTCAGTCCAGCTCTTAATTGGCTAACAAAAGTTTAATGTCTTTATTCTCCCTTGTGCCTTGCTTACCAGTTTAAGGTAGGAGTGCTGAAGAATCTCTTGACTGTTAAATCATTTCCCTGTGTTTTAATCTTAGGTTCCCATGGGTGGGGAAGAGAGAATGAAAGAGTTCCCCCCACTTGTCCCTCAGGACATTACACTGAAAGGAATTGATACCACTGAGGCAGTTGCAGATATCAAGCTTTCCTCTGCAGGTAATTTAATATTTCTCCATTAGTTTGCTTTGCAGGGTCTGCATCCTAGGAACATTGATGGAAAGAGGCCTCTGAAGGGATGAAGCTGTATTTCCTGCTCAGAGCAGGACTGTCAACAGCACAAAATCATAGCAGCCATGACTTTGTCCAGCTAAAATGTGGCAGCCTCCAAAAATGGAGATTAACTGCCATGCTTGTACAGGATGGCTACATTGGAATACTTTATGCTCTGGCTGCCATACAGATTCTACAGCATCAGGAATGGCTGTGGCACTGTCAGCTGTCCAGGTGAGAGGGAGGAGGCCATTGATTGGAAAGCTTCATTCTTTTGTTTTCACTAGTTCCCACTGTCCTTCTTAAGTTTAGCAGGAAAGAGCTATGTCTGAGAAGAGTAACATGGCTTTAGGTGCTGCCTTCTCTTGGGACAGTGCTGATTATGACCTTTGAGCTGGTTTCTCAAGCAGCCACCTGAGGGTAGCTCAGATTTTTAGCCACTCTGGGAGGCAGTAGTTTCTGTCAACCTTGTTTCAATCCCAGGGACTTGTCTTGCTCACTGTCTGTGTTCTCTCTGGCTGTGCAGGCTGGGTGGCAGTGACGGCTCACGCGGAAGAGGAATTGCTGCTCCGAGCCTACACTCCCAAGGGCACTGCGTTGGTGGTGAGGGAGCCTCCCCTCTTGCCTTTCATCAGTACTATCAGAGGGGCCAGGATCCCAGGCACTCCTGCCTACAGGACCAAAAAGCCTCCTTCCTTTGTGGAAAACCTGAGAACCACGGGAAGCAGGTAGTGCTTCTCATCACCCGAGCAAGGCAGAAGACAGAACAGCCCCTGGAGAACCTTGTGGCTTATTGATATTCAGAAAATGTTGGACTCGTTATTAAAGACCAGCAGGCACATTTTGGAAAGCAGAACTGGGAGGGGGAAGTCCAAATCTGTTCCAGCTGCTGAACTGCAGACATTTTGAATGAACTGAGGGGCTGGAACCTTCCTGTGGGAGGGGAAAGAGCTTCTCCCTGGAATCTGCATCAATGAGCAGATCCCTTTACCTGTCACCTCTTGAAATATAGAGTGTAAACTCACATGCCTGTCCTGGTCTTACTTTGCTGCTCATAGTGTAGGTGGTTTCTTGCAGGCATGCTTCCATGTCAGAAATCATCACCTTGTTCTTAAGGTGTTTCCATGGTTAAGAGGGTGGAGGGAGTTGGAAGGAGCAGGGAATGCTCCAGTGTGGGTATGACCCTCCTATGGCTGATACTGATTCAATAACATCGACCAAAAGTCGTGTCCTTTTTCTCCTTCAGCATCTGGAGCAGATTAGGGTGTGCAGTATCCTGCTTTTGGACACAGGAGAAGTGATTTAGAAAATCAGGTCTGTTCATGTGCCTGAAGAAGAAAGTTTTGCAACTCACTGCTTTGATTTGGTTTCTGTAGCTTCAGTACAAGTTTTGAAAGCAAGGGTATAGAATAAAACTTTTCAAAGATGCTCTTTTGTTGACCTAGTTGACAAAGCACTCCTCATGTGGGCATAAGCGTCTCGGTAAACACATGAAAGCTCCAGTACAATAATAAACATGCTCAGTCTGCCAAAGACAGGCAGACTGTGAGAGACACATGGCCAGCCAGTCTGCTGAAAAGGAGGCAAAAAAAGAATATCTTCTAATCTCCTTACCATTTCACTGATGTTTTCCTCAGTCAGTCCATTGGTCCTCAGAGGCAGCTCTGCTGTCCTTGAGGTTTTTCTGTTGTCCTGAAGAAGCCTGGGTGATCAGTCAGAAATCATTGGCACATTCAGCATCCTCTTCTCACCATTGTTACCTGTGGGATGTATTGGTATTCCTTTAGGGAAACCTGTCCCTTTGCCGTGCTCTTTGTTTTCCCCCATTTTCAGGGCAGACCCACCGTGTGGGTGTGTCTGCAGCCCCTGCTCAGGGCCGTTCATCTGCTCGGGATATGGACGAGATGGGGTCAGCTGATGTGGAGATTAAAGGATGGTTTATTGCAAAACCAGTCTCAGGGAAGGGTGAGACCTTTAGGTTGTTACACTCTGCGCCATTACATCAGAAAACTGTCTCAATTGTAATTACAATATCTTTTATAAATTTCTTATCCAATCAACTACTCCCACTAAGTTCTCTAACATCTTTATAAGCCAATTATTAATTGCTACGTTTTACACCACTCTACCACAATGTGTCTCTTCTTATCCAATTGTATTACTCTACAAAAACTCACTGCTGTACCTTCTACTTTCAACAACCCTATAACAAGTTCTATTACCAAACTTTAATATTTTCTGCTATTTTGCTTAACATATTTATTTGCTTATATGAAGCATATTTCTACTTGCTTAAAAACGTATTTCTACTTAAACTACACATGCCTGTTTTACTGTTCTAAACTTCCAAGCCTTCTCTAAGGCCTTTGTGAAGGTCAATCTGCTGCCAGTGAACACAGGGAATGTGGTTCAGGTATGCTGAGTCTTTCTCAAGACTAGAGTTCCTCCTGTGCATTAGACAAAATCTGTGCACCCTCACCTTGGCTTCTCAAGAAATCTTTTCTAGTTCTTTCTAGAAGGAAAAAAACTATAGCAGTGTGTTCTTCACTGCTCAGGCTGTGACTCACACAGCTCTTTTGTTTTCCTTCTGCTTCTCTGTTGTGAAAGCCAGCACGTGTGTGGCCACTCCTAGGGTGTGCTTGGCAAGCATCAGAGCGCAGGCAGCAAGCTCCAGAATGGATATATAGGACTGTAGCTGTCTTCCTGGCTGGATTTCTTTGTGCTGTTGGCAGGCCTCACATTTGGCTGCCAAAATTACTGAAAGAGTTGCCAGCAGGAACTGGTGTGAGGATTATCTGTTTTAACTGTGCTAATCTTCACAATGCTGTGATTTTCAATTTCCCCTTCACAAAGGGAAAAAACCCATCTTTTTAATATTTAAGAACAAGATTCTAGAAGCTTTTTTTTTTGTGACAGTCTTTTTAAAATTACTTTTGCAGTGATGGAAGAGAAAGTACCATATTTATCTCAACTATTCTAACAGACACAGTAAACCAGCCCCTGTACAAATTCTGCCAATTCTTTTTGAGCAGGTACTTTGCTTCTCTTGCTCATAGCTAAGTGGGAGAACCATGTTGCTTTGTGTATTTCATCAAGACTGAGTATCTTGAACATTTTTAAGCTGGCAAGAGGCTAAGCAACTTAAACATAAAGATGTGTCTATAAACAGTATTAACAAGTCGTGTTGTTCAGTTTATGTCTTAAGAAAGAATAAATACTGAGAAGAATGCAAAAGAATACTGAGACAGAGATCTCTGCATCTTGAACAAATGCACCAATCCAAACTTCTTCCTGAATGATTTACATGCATCAGATGGTGGTGAGAGGAAAAAGAATATCAAGATCTGACAGAACTGCCAGCTTAATATCACAACCCAAAAGCATGTGAAGGCATTGAAAGATACCAAGGTGACACGTGTTCCTTTTCATCCTTGGCTGTATGACAGGTGTGTGGATGATGTACATCATGAAAAGGACAGCACTTCCCCTCTACACGTCCGAAGTCTGAAAGGCACTGTAGCTTTTTGAGGCAAAAGCCACTATAATGTTCTTGTGGGGATGATTCAATTCTGCAGTGCCTGAATTCAGAGCTTACAGGCCACAAGAGAATCCATTATCTCCACCTGTCTAGCTTCCAGCTTAAAAGTATCTTAGGTACTGATTTCCATAAAAACATCCATTGCTGAGCATAACAGTCATGGACTGCAGAGGTGAATACCCATGGCTCTGCCTTTTGGCTTTGTAAAGTTCTCACTCGTTTGGTGGCTTTAGTTCTTCTTGGAGCACTGCCTGGGGTGGTGTCACTCCATTCCCAATGTGAAACAGACTGTAATTTGCACAGACTGTTCCTCAGACTTTTATAGCAGAACAAAAGTTTGGATATATTTCCATAAGTGAAGTATCTGGAAGAGGAAAGGTAAAAAGATTAAGAACTTCAAACACTCAAAAAGCGAAGAAAAGGGAAAAAGCTGGAGCAAATAGAAGAAAAAAGTAAGTAGCAGAAACTGCTTAAAAGGGGACTGCATTTAGAGACAACAAGGTTTAAACTTTGTGGTCTTATGTGCAAATCTCACCACAGGAACATTTCAAAACTAGGGCTTGGACTTTGGGCCCCACAGATCTTAAAATAGTTCTAGAATGGTGTGCAATTGACAAGCGTTATGGAAACAGGGAAATGTAAACACCTACAGTTTTTCTTCACGAAACTGTCGGAAATCTGTCCACAGAGATGAAATATCTTTTCTCTGTGGTCTGATGTATGCTTCACAACCAAAACCACAAAAGCAAATACACTACATTTCTTTTAAGGTTATACCTGAACTCAGCAAACAGTTCTTGAGATCAGAAACAGTACCCTTACACATTTACATGTTTGCAAATTGAAAATAAAAATACAGTTACAAAATTAGATCTTTCCCTGTGCATTTTAGATTGTACTGCATTTTAGTCTGAAATTAATAAACAGGTATATAGTCACATGAATTTTGAAACTTTAAATTAAGCTATCTACAGTTTTAAAAGAGAAGTTTTATTCTACAGGTCTAGAACATTTGATGTGGCTTTGGTTTATTTGTCTACAAGATGAGAAAACCACTTCTACAGTACATTCTGTATTTGCAAAACAAGCACATTTAATTTTAGGAAAACACAGTGAAGTGAGGGAAGCCTGACATTTTTTCTAAAAGTCAAGGCAGGCAAAGTTAGAGATTAGAAGCGGGCCCTTGAACTTCGAAATGTCAGATTTGTCAAGACCTGAATAAAATCCTGCAAATACAAAATACATTATAAACATTAACAGTAGGACAAGAAAATAACATCTCAAATACACATGCAAAAGTCCTGAGATTTGCTGAACCTCTTGCAGTTCTGGCAAGCAGAGTAAATATGGGGAAAGAGAGAAAAGAAGTGTTATAACATGATCTCCAACAGAGGGAGGTTAACCTCACTGACATGCTGTTCATACTTTGGTACTCTATGAGGTGAGAGGACCCACAGGCAAAGCTTTTTCTTTTTGTCCAAAGAATAAGGGAAATTTAGAGAAGTAAAGGATATTCCTCCCAATATGTATTAGGAAGCATGTCAGACAGCATTCATGCATCTAAATCTTTCAAATTAGTGCCTTAGAGGACATCTTCTTCCTGATGTGAACTAATGGAGAAATGCAGTAAACATCTTTGACTAGAACCTATCAAGCAATGAACTGACACAGGAATTCACTGGGCAAAATTTAAAGTTTATCTATACTGACCAAAAATCCCACAGATTTTAAGGTTAGAGATTTTTTGGCTAAAACTGTAGTGGACAGGCAAATGCTTTTAAATTTGAACATCCGATCTTTATGAATCCAGTGAGCATTTTGGAAACAATAATTTGATACCCATGTTACAGCTCACCCACTTGTCACTGGGCTTTGTGCACTCTGGGCTCCCTCCATGGAACTCTAGGACTTGTGGTTACACCTGTGTAGCAGCTCTCAGGAATTCTTTTGTGATAATACATAATTCAACCATTTTAAAAGAGCCTGTGACAATTTGAAAGGCTGTGATAGCCAGAACTGCTGAGTATGGAAGTCATAAAAAGGAATGAGTGTGTTCCAGGGTGGCTGGCATCCACCTGGACAAGCACCTTTGGGTGAGTGGGGGAAATGGCAGACTGCCACTTGGTTTGTTGCTAGCAGTCCTGTTTGAGAAGCAGGAGCTGAGAACTGGCCAATTAAGCCAGTCCATGTCAAATTTCTTCAGGCTGCTCAATTTATTTGCGATAATGGTGGGATACATCCTGAGGATGACCAACAGTGATGTCAGAACTTCACAGTAAGGAAAGCTGTGGCAAGGAAGGCAATGAACTGCATGCTGTTTATGAAAAATTATGTGATTGACCCATTTAATATCTTACAGTAAATCAATAGGGGCTTCTGTGGGATGAAACCCTCAGTAAATTAACAATGTGTAATGACCTTGACAAATGAAAATCCTGAGAGCTGGGCTAAGAATACCAAGTCATTGAGAAAGCAGTGGGGTTACCAATAAATAGCATTTATTAGCCTAACTGCTCAAGGACTGGCAAATTCTATTCTCTGCATTCTGAAGCCTACAAAAAAAGGAAAACTAAAGACAAAGGGGGTCAGGAGGAGGCTGAGGGCTGTCAGTGCCCTCTGAAATAGTGACATGTAGAGAAGAAAGACACCAGAACTACAGTAAGCGTAGAAATAAAACAACCAGAAATAAAATTGCTGATGTTTCCCAGCAATTCAGGCCAAAACAGGTTCCTATTTGAACCCCTCAGAGACTTAAAGTTATGATACTTGATTCTGAAAAGGCAGCCTTTCAGTCAGGTTTTGGTTGAGGGGCCTCCATGGAATCACTGCAGGGTGCACTGCACTTGGCCAGCTGATGGAGCGTGAGAGACGTGAAGCTGATGGTGGTCAAAGGAGCAGCACACTACAAATTAAGAAAGTGGAAATGAACACCACTGAGAGTGAGTGCATAAGTGTTGTACTCAAAGTTATCTGTGTGTACAGATAATTTTGCTGTCAAACTGAAGATCATGAAACATGCCTAACTCTTGGATAACTAAAGAGGTTAAAGCTGTCATTTATGCTAAGCAAAGAAAAATTCTAGCAAAACATCAAGCAGACAAAACCCAAGCAAGCCCTTCAGCATGTTTTGGGCAGTCTCACTGAAAGTCAAGGTCAAGCAACACAACAGGATGAAAATAACCAGATGTATAAATCCTTACGCATCAATAAGTATAAAGTACTACTTCTAAAAGAAAGTATGCCTTACTTTCAACTAGTTCTGAAAAAATCATTTTGCTGTATGTGAGTGTAATTTTTGAAGATTATGTTCTTTTCAGTGTTACCATGTTTATCTTGAACTGCATTATGAACATGTATTGGTAAACGGATGCTTGCACCAATTTATTTCCTGTCTTGGGTTAGGACTAATTGTATGTGACAAAATCTAAGTGTAAGGAAAGTGACATTGTTTCATTTTCTGCCAACAGGTCATCTTTTGAAAAAGCATAAGGAATGATACATATGCTTCTGATATTCAACAACCTGGCAAAAAGGTTTTATGTTGTTTTGAGTTCTCCTAAAATTGCATCACATTTGCATCAAACCTCAAAAACATTTGTTGTGCTGGTAAGAAGATGAAAACCTATGAAACATAGATATAGGTTTAAAAGGAAGAAAACCCTTCTCTTTTATTGCTTTTAATCTTCCAACTTCAATTAAAATGATTTCTGAGAGAGATTACAAAGGCTGCATGAAGGAAATACATTTTCTGTTGATAACACTGCTGACTGTATTTTATTCATATTATCATAGAAGGGATACTGGTTTAACTGGGGCTTGTTTACTTGGGTGCATATAGAGCCTTAAATGATAGATTAGATTATTAATTCTTTTTCTGTGTTTACACAATGAGTAAATGTAATAGCATTCCTGCTGATACTGCCACTGATTTTTATTTACTTTCCAGAGTATGATGCATAGTGAGGTTTTACAACACATAGTTCATTTGAGTTTTGCTTTACTTCTGCTTTTACCTAAACCCATTTTCACTTGAAAGCATCTAAGCACTGCATAATTACTGAGCAATATTGCCCAAGGAATCTGTGAATTTGTGATTGTGTAACCTACCATTAAACATTCCATCTTCACGTCCCTGAGATGTGGATAAGATGGGATACATCTTCCTTAAGCATACAGACATTTTCTATTTCTTGAATGCTAGAAATAAGCCAGAACTATCTTGCTTGGATCTCTTTTTCTTCCTGGAGATTTACCACGGTTGAAAAAGAAGGACCTGCAGAATAATTCAGAATAATTTATACCTACACAATACTGGATTCTTTGGGGCTTTTTCTACATCATTTTGCAAATGGAATAGTGAATTACCAGGAACACAGATATGATTCTGGTTCTTCAGGCCATCAGATTACCAGGGAAAATAGAGACAAAAGGTAAATCAGACTGGGAAAAAAATCCTATAAAGATATTCTACTGGGGAAGTTTCAAAAAGGGAAAACAAAATGCCATTCACTGAGCATGCTGTGAAAGCTGAAATATTTGAAAACAACCTCATCAGACTGATCATATCACAGGTTTTTGATAAAAACTTTGTATGGGCAATATATGAGTAAAAGTGTTCTGGATTTCCACCCATAAATGCTCCTGAATATTTTTTTCTAACTAATTTCTGAAGTGATATATACCTTTCTTTATGTTAGCTCTGGGCTTTCTGCAGCTTCTTCTGTTAAATGTTGATGCAACTTAATTTTCCAAACATAAAATGGCCTTCTGAACTTTACAACATGCCAGGAAAATGAATATTTTAACAGTACTCACAAATAACTTCAGGCCAAGTATTCCCAATGCTTTGCCTCTCAAACAGCCATAAAAATAAAAGCAGCCAATTACAGAAATGGCCATAGACCTCCAAAATTTTTCCATTTCAGTGTTTTCACTTTCTTCTGAGTGGCTCATGGTAGAGATTAAAACAGCAGCAGTAGGAAAAAAAAATGGTAGGGGGGCAGAACCAACTGTAATTCAAAAGAAGTCCTTAATTATGGGTATAGGAGTGGGGAGTGCTGAAACGAGACCAAGAGGTGACATTTTTGGTTCCTTGGTTCTCCATATGAAACATTAATGTACTCTGAAGGGGGAAGATGAAAGAAGGAAGCATGGAAAAAAGAACCATCCAGGCCGAGGTCATTACCAGTAAAATTGCTCCTCCTTTGGAACTTGCTCTTTCAGTGATTAGCTACTGCCATTAATCTAATCCAAGGTGACGGGGTACTACACATCAGCCTAGGTATCAGTCTAGTGAAATGGCAGAATCCAAGGAGCAAGGAGCATGACTGGCCTTCAGGTGCTCTGGGAATGCAAACAGTCCCGTTATGGCTCATGGGTCAGAGATGGGATACATGAAAGGGATGTTCTATAGACTTTCCAACATTATTAAGCTATTGCATCCTGGTCTTTGATGACAGTGAACACATTCTACAACACATTTCAAAAATCTGTGGTGACTGCAAAAACAAATAGAATTCTATCATTTACTTTTCAAATATTTGGTGCAAGTGAAGAACAGTTCTATAATATCCACAGTGATACCTTCTTATTAAGTTCATTGAGTGTGGATATATTTTAGATCTGTAAGTATTTGCATAATGAGCATACTTGATAAATAATTACTAAGTTACAGTTAATTGTGCAATTAATTATGAGAAATTTGGAAAGTTGAAATTGAGAAGTCTTACAAGTTGTAAGAAGACGTGAAGAGCAGATGAAAAGAAAAGGTAAATTCAATTAAAATGTTGTCTAAGTCCACTTGATTTTTTTTAAGAGAGAAGAGGGCTGGGCAGCTTCCATCCTACTGCTATGAGGTACTTTTCTGCCATTGAGATTTCTAACACCATTAGCTCTGATCCTCTGAACTTTTGCACAGTAGCTCTGTCTATTCCACAGAGACCATTAGTCTCACTGAACTCAGCCTGCTTTCCCTGAGGGATGTTTGCTTGAAAGCTTCTCTGTTTAATAATACATTATTGGTTTCTATGAATTGGAGAATTTTAATTCATTTTTGCAGGCTAAACATAGCAAATACAGCTAGATCACGAGTACTTATGTGATGATGCCTCTAGCATTGCCCTCAGCTTTGATGGCCCTTATTTGACACAGATCTGCCAGCAGCAAACTTCAGACCAAATTCTACCAAAAGCAAGATCCTGGGCCAGTCTGGCTGTACAGGACTGAGCAGCACGTGAGCCACACTGTGGAGAACAGAACAGCTCATGTAAGGTTTGCTTTTTTAGAGAGGAGAGAATGAAGCCAGTGCCTTACAACAGAAGAGCTGAAGAGCAGAGGGCAGATTGCAGTCACCAGCATTGCAGTCACTCGAGCATATCAAGACAGAAGGGGGAAGGCAGCACCTTGGAAGAGTTTGGGAAATTCTGATGTTCACTTTCCTTAATGACTTTAAAGCACAACCTCTACTTTTCATGTCCTGTTTTCCAAGTCTCCCATGTCTTAGTCATACATCTATGCATCAGCAGATTTACTTTTCCAGCAGCACTTGAGGTGAGGAGAGAATATCTGCAGTTTTAATAATGAGCATTTTCAGATGTGTGTATGTTTTTGGTGAGCAGAGTGCTCCTTTCCTTGCTTTCCCAGGTAATTTGGTATACATCTCCTAATAAATCACCTTTCATTCTTTGCCATTGTTTTCCCCTGTCACTCACATTTCCTTGGTAGCTTAGGAGGTCTGCCAGTGTACAATATGTTTTATTGATAACAAAGAGAAGAGACCACCTATGCCCGTGTGACAGATAGTCCTTGATGGGTAAATGAGGGTTTCCTTTATGCTCCTGTGACTTTTTTGCCAGGGAAGGTAGACTATGGGTGAGAACAGAAATACAGACAGATATCCCAGCTCAGCTGACCATGGATAACTGTGCTGAGTGTAAGTCTTCACAGTCAGTGAAAAAGAGGAAATCTGGATGTGTCCCAGTGCTTTTCACAGTGAGAACAAGCTGATTTGCAAAGGCTTGTTTTGTTTGCTTCTAGGAAATTAGCAATTGTTGTCCTGATTCAGACATCTCTGTGTTGCTAATCACAAGTTACTGATGCTCCCCAACCAATCTTTCAGTTATTGCTCGTATTGTTCTTTTTCCTTGGCGTTTTCCTATTGTGTTATTTCAGATGTCTGCTTCAACACTAACCACACAGTGTCTTACTGAGTTGCACTGTAACACAATTATTTTACTGAAGGAAGCAGGCAGTGTTAAGATGTGATTGGCATCAGGTGATATTGGGGGAGAAAAAAAAACTACATAGGGTAATATTTGATGCTGGGTTCCACCAGAATGGAAACTGCAATGGTAATTCATAAGTGAGGTGTCATGGGTTGCAGTACAAAATGTAACCAAAAAAAAAAAAAAAAAAGTGTTATTCCATCACCATCTGCTGAAACTGGGGTGGGGGGTGATGTAATCTTCTCTCAAGAGGCAACTGATAAGAAATCAGCTGGGGCCATTTCTTTATCTCTTCCACAATCCATCCTCCCTCCAGGGATAGGTCTTCTGCTAATGGGCCTTTGAGTCCCACTGATAAAATTCCATCATCCCATTGGGGCATGCTCCATCCAGGGGGAGGAGCCAAACATTTCCTACCTGGATAAAAACCTGAAATTTGGGGCACCAAGGCAGCCTTCTCCACTGAGCTCCCAGAGGAAGACCAGGCTCATCTGTCTCCACTGAACCTTCAGCAGAGGGCTGCACCTTTCTACAGGATCACTGCTTCTACAGAGCCACATCTGCCACTGCAGGAGGACTGCAGCCACCATTTAATGGGACTGCACCCACACCCTGACCCACAGGGTGTCAGGTTGTATTCTGACTCTGTCAGTGGGTTTGATTTTTTTTTTTTTTGTAATACTGCATGCTTGCTTTATTTTAGTTCTCCTAAATAAAGAACTGTTATTCCTTTTCCCATATCTTTGCCTGAGAGCCCCCTTAAATCCAAAATTATAATTATTTGGAGGGAGGAGGTTTACATTCTTCATTCTAAGCAAGTCTCCTGCCTACTCTAGCAGATACCTGTTGTTAAACCACGACATAAGATAAAAGTAAAGCCAGGCTAGTCTGAAAAATACAGATGCTTTAAGATGCTCTTGGTCTTACCACTCACCAATTTAGAAAACCACCCCACCTACCAAGAAAGCAGTGGGTTTATACAATGTACTTGTATGCCCAGACACAAATCACCTAATACCATATTTGTAAGGGTATTTAGGGGCAGTTAATTTCTAGTAATTTTACTGAGTTACAGATGCCTTAGCAGTTCTTGAAGTACAGTATTTTCTTGTATGTGCTTAAATTACCTGGATTTAAAACAAACCTTCCCCAAAACAAAGTAGTAAAAAATATTTTTCATAGTTACATGGCGGGTTTGAGATACTGAGGTGGTTTGGTGATGGAAGGGGTGTGGAATGCTCAGAAATCACTAAAAATATTTCTTTATGTACCTAAATTAATCCCTAATCCTTGGCCCCAGTCAGACAAACTGGGCCGAACTCATCAGCTCCAGCATGGCTGAAAGCAGTGCAAGAACAAAGATGGAGACTCTCCTTGTGTCACCACGTTCTTGTACAGGTCTTTCACAGCCAGGCACTACCAGCAGGTCTCAGATGGCAGTGAGACTTTCCCTTCTGGGCTCAATTGGGCTGCATTGAAATCAGCATCATCTGTCTGAACATGCCAAGCTGCTGACCAGCTCTTCAGAAGGGTCATTCAAAGGCTGCTTTGTTCTGTGATGTGGGACATACACCTCACTGGGTGGTAATTAGGGCCTCTGACAGACTTAAAAAAATGCCAGGCTTTTACAGAAACCTGTTAGGAGAGCCTCAGAGGCTGTTGAATTCACAGGCATTTGCCCCTGTAGCCCGTGCTCAGCCACCCCAGCCGTACAGCTCTTCCCCTTCTAGTTTTACGATGGCACGTGAATATTTGTCCCTGGTTATTTACGGACAAAAAGATGGCATTTCAGGGGACAGTCGGGATCTCCTGTCTTTAAGGTGGAAGATCAGTTTTTTTGCCAAGTTCTTTCTCTCTATACCACTTGATGGCACACTTGCACAGCACACTGCAGGCTGAAGGCAAGCGAAATCCTCATGCAAATCCTGTCCAAAGTTGTTCCACTTAATTTGTTCTGCATCATGAATGTACCTGTTTAATTGATTAAAGAAATCTAACACTGTAGTATTGAGTAGGAATAAGCAGGACATACAAAATAATTACATCCAGAAAGCCCTGTATTTTGCAATTTTAATCCTAGAAGCTTGCCTGGATAATTCATTACTTTTTCATTATCTCAATAAGTTTGCTAAAAAACTTGCCTTTGTCCTGCTGAGCCTTTTCTTGCAAGACAGGCAAATTTTCCTTGCCCAATATTTTATTCTTCCTTCTTGGGTTTGTAGCAGGTTTGCTCATTGTATGTGTTCATGGGTGGTTCAGGGTTTTCTTTTGTGCTTTCAGTTCAAAAGAAGCAATGAATTGCTGCTGAAACTAAACAATGATACCGTCTGTTTGGCTAAACTGTAGGTAGAAATTAGTTTATGTGCTTTGAGTAATAAAATTGTGATTCAACTTCATATCAAAGTAACATTCTCCAATGGTCTATTTGAGTTTAGTAATTAGTATTAAATGTTGTCACATATGCCACTTCTCTCTGGATGATTATACATACATCAGTGGATGTTGCAGATGGTTATAGACCACAGGTAGAAACAACTTGCTGGTCTGTTGGATTTCATGGCTTCATTGAAACATTTATCAGCTTTTAATGGGCAGAATCTTAATGGAAAAATGTAAATGACCAGGGTCTGAAGTTAAAAAATTTCAGGGACTGGGGTGAAATATGTAGAGAGCAGCTGACTGTCATAGGAGCACCTTCTGTTCAAGGGCTGGGATTCAGGTTCTGAAGGAGAACCTCAAGGGGGAAACTGGAAGCACCTTAGTACAAATTACTGAGTGCCAAGTGACCTTTGTATTTACCAAAGCCTAAATCCCACCATCATTTCTTACATAAAACTTTATCTGCTCCCCAATGCAGTTGCTAAAAATCTTTCCTGGCCATGACTTTAACTGTCTGTTACTTTGACACTTCATCAGCTCCTCAAGGGCTAAATTAGCAAGGGCAGACTTCTTGCCTTTGTTCTCTAATTATCCTTGTTTAACTCTGTGAATTTCTCCCTCTCCTTCCCCAGCACTCCTTCTCTACTCCTTCAAATGTACGGGTAAAAGATGGGCTGGAAGCTTAAACCAGGGAAAGCTCATGCTTTTTATTTTTCCTGAAAAAACGGAGAGCAGAGTGGGAGCCTCATAAGTAAGTGTCATTGGTAGGTAGCACCTGAGAGGTTGTGAAGCGTATACTGCCCTGACTTCCTCCATTACCCACTGAATTGCATTGGCAGTGATAATTGCAGCTTCAGGAAAAATAACTGCTAAACAATGATAGCAGTAAAGCCCTACAGCCTTTCTCAATTAAATTAAGTGGAAATTTAGTCCTTGAGTACAGCTTCTGGAACGGGCTGAGCAGAATAAGAGCAAGCACCTGGTGGGTTGCAGGGTGATGTAGGGCAGGAGAAACACTGCTGGCTTTGCTCTGTGACCACTGTCTCTGTGCCCCATCTGAAAGGTCAGTGTCCACCTCTGCCCTAGAGCTAATGCTGGCATGAGAATAAAAACAACAGATTTCAGGCTGAATCTGCTCTAACAGAGGCCATGTAAGCTGGTGAATTTAGGGGAAGGCCATTGCCACCTCTGTAGCCATCATTTCTCTTCTGGTTTTGCATCAGCAGCTTGTGCTTCCACCATTATTCATTTGTCTCAGCTGCAACCTCTTGATCTTTGAAGGCTATTTTGGTATTGTTAGAATGTCCTTTCTACCTCATTTATTTCTATCCTTTCTGCTTATCCTGGCACTTTTGCTTTTTATCAACACCATCTGCAAACATCACACATTTGCTACTGGGTCTTAAAAACTTTAGTCTTACAAATTAGGACTTTTTGTCTCAGTACATTCCTGTTTGAGGAGGTACTGGAGTAATTTTTGGTAACAAAGGAAATATTACTCTCATTTGATATAAACTACCCAAAATGAATGAATGAGGCAGATGAATAAGAATTCTTTGTCATAATCCAGATTTTCTTCAAATAATATCTAAGAGAGCATCCACTTCAGCCTTAATAAAGGGAGGGGAACTCTGTCTTAATGAACATTATTTCAGATTAAGATGGGATAGGAAGGACAAGTTTTTATGAAAGAGAACCACTCGCAAATTGATGAACCTTTTAACCTCTTTCTACAGAGCTTAGAAACAATAATCCAAATACATAGAAAAAGAGTTTTAGACAACCTTTACATAATGTAACTCTTGAATTGCTGTCGCAGGGATTCAGAGCACAGATTTGTGTCCAAATTATTCAAAATGCTTAGCAAAACCATCTAAAACTTTGGGAAGCATTTAGATAGAGCACATGGCTGTATCCTAAGAAATCTATGTGAATTCATCTTTGTCTATCATCCATGGCTTATCCATTGACTCCAATTTGAGCTGTTTTCTCAGTAAAGTGACTAAGTTCTTCACAGTCCTCGGGTCTAGCCCGAAGTTTCTTTTCTCCCTTTCGTCATTTCTTGTGCCAGTTTCCCATTGCTTTTGGTGTATTTTGAGCAGCACTTAACCCCAGCACTCAGTGGCACGCACTTTATCGCTGCAACAAAACGTCTCTGGTCTTGCACAAAACAGAAGTAGTCATCTGTCTGGAAGTTGCCAAGGCTTACTACAGGTTGTCATGTAGAGTCAGAGGCTGAGAAAAGAGAACTTGTCAGCTTTACCTTGATAAGCCCATGAGTGTGAAAGACATGTCACATGCAATTTCCATTACAGATATCATCAGGAATCCATGAGAAGCATGAATGAGTGGAAGGAGTCATGCATTCAAAAATTTATTTGAACTGGAGTCCTTGGACAGTTCCAGGTCTGCTTTCTATAGGAATCAAGGGGATTCTCAAAGTTGTTTTACAAGATCAAAGGAAGATCATCCATTATCAAGTGCACCAAAATAGCAACATAACATTTTCAGATTACCCTTCCTATATTCTCCCCCCCAACCAAATAATAAATTCTCTCACATTAAGAAAGTAGGTTTAATATCATCCAAAAATGTTTTAGTGCTTTTCTCACTTATTTGGGACCATCTTTTTGGTTCATTTAAGAGCAGTGCACCACATCCTGTTTGCCTTTCCCTGTTAATCCACAGGTACAAGCTTCCTCTCCCATTGTGGTGTAGGAGTGATATGGACTGCTGGGGCAGTCAGCATTCAGAGGATGAGAACAGCAACTGTCCTGTCAATGAGAGATCAAATACATGCACTGTGGCACCATGGCCAAGCAGTAGATGTCACATCCTTGAATTTGGGGCTTTTGTCGGAACAGTGGTCATAATTTGAAGCATTTTGTACCTCTATTTATACAGCAGTTTAATTCATGCCTGAACCAGCCTACAGTGGAAAGAGCAGGCCAGGCAGTGGGCTAAAGCAGGTATTGTCCCCCCCTGACACTGTACACATGCCCCACTGCTGACCAAGGGCCATCATGCAGCTCAGCATCCTTCCTGCACCAGACACCAGACCAGCTAGGGGATTAGGGCTCGTCCTGAAGATTGGTATTAGCTAGGACAAATGTAAGGGCCGTGCAGCTCAGACATGTGACAGTGCTTGGTTTCCAGGCACTGACTTCCTTTTAAAAGCTGATTTTAGTTCAGGGAGGAAAAAAGCTTTTGTTGCTTGCATTCCCACTTTCACACAAAAGATTCTGCATGTGGAAGCGGGTAGCAGCACAGCATACTTAACCGCACAGGTTAAAAATACTGTTTCACTTAGGAAAAATAATGTCCTTTTCAAACCTGCACTTAGTTGAACAAGTGAGGCAAGATGTATATAAGACCTTTCATACCAGTGCTACTCATAAACAAAGTGTTTGTTCACCAATACAGTGCTAAAATAGCATCACTGCAGAAGGTCAGCAGCCCAGTTACAAGAACTAAAGTCAGATAATGGGTAATTTTGTAAGACAAGTAGAAGCAAAGTCAGCTTGTGTCAATCAGTATGAAAATGTAATTTAATTCAGTGCAACAGAAATCAATTTTTTTTTCTCCCAGTATCTAAGATAACTAAATATAACACAGTCAGCTTAATTAGTTTCTGATATTTGTACAACTTCACCTTTAAACTCTGGAAAAAACCCCACAGTTCATGTGTTTATTCTTTGTAATTCCTTTCTGTTCTGCTTTATTGCTTAGCAGAAGGAGACTTACAAAGCTTTACTGAAGCAATAAAATCTTATCCCAATTCAGACTTCCAGCTGGCAACCAGGAGATGGAATCAATGCTCCATCAGATCCATCAGGCCATCTTTTACTATCACTAAAGCAAGCTCAACAAAAGAACACAGTGAAATATATTTTCTGTAAGAGAAATCTTCCTGGGGGGATCTTTCCTTTGTTTCCATCACTTAAACTGTTTTAATTTTGCTGCTGACAAAAAGTAAGTGCCATTATGGCTATGGGATTATTTTTCTCACTTTATAATCCAACCTGAGCAGCTCAAAGTCACGCAGGTCGTGTAGGATGAAGCGTCGATTCAACCCCCACATAATTAACGTCATGTACTCTACATCACAATAAGCACTTTTACAAAGCCATGCTCATCAAAAGGGGCTCCACAACATAGTGTGGCCCAGATCTACCCAGAACTGTCTTGGAGACTGTTGGCTGCAGAGAGGGGATGGTTGCTTTAGCACAGCTAAGTGCTCCTTTAAGTGGAAAGTCGTGGTAAAGTGAAAGATGGAAATCTGCATGGCTGTGCATCATGCAGTGATAAAGATGATTATAACCTCCAGTTCTCTTTAAACTTACCAAGGGCAATGGGGTGAGAGCTTAGTTAATCAATCCTGAGGAATCCTTTCCTGCTATCTTTTCCATCAGCAAGAGAATGAAATCAAAAATGATGAAGATGATTCATACCCAGCAAACAAAGGCATAGGAAGCTCAAAGTGCAGTTGATTCAACACAGCTTAATTAAAGCAGGCATTGCAGGAGACATTTGATAATGCCCTCTCGTATTTCTTCTTCTTGAAGTGGCTGCATCCAAATTAGATGGGGTCTTGAGGTAAAACTGCTCTAAAATTGAAGGCAAACAGCTTGTCACTTAGGTGACAAGTGTACCTAACGCTTAGGTACACTGGGAAGAAGTCAGCGCTAGTATTTGGGATCAGTGTGGTTATGCATAACCAAGAGGTTAGTCCAGGAGGTGAATTTTTCCAGGAAGTCTTGAAAATCTCATGACTTACAAGGTTTGTGCTTAATATCTCTGCAGATCTGATTTACAGGACAGGATAATTTTGGAGAAAAGTAGTCTGTGCCATGATGGGACTTGTTTTTATCAGCAGCAGAATTAAAACAGTTTAAGTGATGGAAAACAAAGGAAAGATCCCCTCCTAGGAATAAAGAATTCTCTAACAGAAAATATAGTTAATTTTTCCTGTATTTCATTAGTTTAAAAATTGTCTAGTTTCAAACTGCAGCTTTTAAAGTCCGGGATAATTTGCAGTGCTCTAGCTTGTCAGAACTTCTGATGAGAGCTTGACTCTTGACTCAGGTCTAGTTTTGTCTTTTCAGCATTACTTGCCACTTTCTCTTCCCATAACTTGCTGGGTAAACTACTCAAATTTCAACTTTTTCCTGTATTGACTTCTCTCTTATCTTCTTATATCATTAATCTTTTATATATACTGAAATTTGGCTGAACTCTGCTACATACAGCTTACTTTATGCTACTCTAAGGGCCTGAATTAAAATTACAGCTTCTGTGTGGATTTTCCTTGAGTTAGAGAGACATCCCAAAGCTCTAGGTTGTGTCACAGCTGGAGAAGAATGGTGTTTATGTGGGAATGGGAGATGTTCCTGTCAAGAGTTAATAACAGCATTAATTTCTGGATTGCTGTTGCTGTACCCACATTTGGCATAGATCACGGCCAAATATTTAGAGAGAGCAGAACTGACCTGTGAAATCACTGATGAGACAAATATTAATGCTCATTACAGTATTGCTAGCATCTAATAATGAAAGAAGAAATATGCAGCCCATATGGAAGGAAGGTACAGAGCATATTTGTCTGGGACCTGCTGGTTTCCTGCACTGGTCCTGTCTGCGTTAAGATCCCGTGTGTACAGCTCAGCTTAGAGCAACCTCAGAGCAGCTTTAAATAATGTGGCCAGTTCTTGTCTCAAGAATGAATGTGTTGGGAACAGCTTTTTCATAGTCTGCAGTTTCTAATGTGTTAATCAGTCTGCTTCGAGGAGTTGAGAGTGTTCAGCCTGATCTATCTGAAGGTAAAGAACAGGATTTTCTAAAGCAGTCATGATAAATTTTGTTTATTTAGTAAGACATAGCAAGGAATTGTCTAATTAGCGAATCTGAACATCTGATTCCCTGACTGCACTTTGGTGAGAATGTAGGGCTGTTTTTTTTGCTAGTGTTATTTCCAGTGTGTCTTAGAAGACAGTTTTTATTTTGTTAACCTGTACTCAGGTGATTCTCAGCTCACCATGCTGTTGTTGCTCTGTGGGATAGATGTATATGCCTTATGGGGTGCAAAGGGTGTTCCATTTTAGTGTGGAAGGACAAGAAGCAACTACAGTCATCTTTCCAGAAGCTGGCAGTCACGCCACTGTCCCTTATGTTGCTATTCTGAGAGAATGGGTAGGATGTAATTCCCTTCATCTCACACAGAAATTACTTGGCCATGTTGACATTTGCAGCCCTCTGGGATAGCCCCAGCTACTGACCTGTTTGCTAAACACTAGTTCAGCTGTGTCAGTTCTGTCGAAAACTATTTCCTGGCATTTGTGTTCAGCTCACACTATTTTGCAATACCCCATTCATGATTGTTTTCTTTCTTGAGGAAAATAATCACTCTACTTAGGCAATTGAAAAGCTGGGTGTTAAATGCCTTTCATGTCTTTTATCAGCACTGTGAGCCTGCCTTCTCTGTTGAGGAGCCATTTCTGTTCATAGCACACCCATTTGTCACGCTCCACATCCGCAGCCTGCTCGTGGCGTGGTTTCTGAGGAGCTGCGTGGCACAAAATGACCTCTGAACACTCTGGACTGTGCTGCTGCATTTATGCTTAGAAGCAGAACTCAGAAGCACAGTCCCTGGAGCAGCAGAAACAGCAACATCTGCCTTGGGCTGCGAGGGAAGCTGAGTCCTCAGAGACACAGAAGCCTGAAGCTATTTCCTTCTGTCAGCTATTCAACTGAAGTCACTGGGAAATTACTGAGGACAATACATCCAATTAGAGAGATCAGTTCTGCACCTCATGACAGCACTATGCAGCAGGCACAGTTCCTTCAGTAGCAAGCAGTAAAATTACTCCCAGGCAGGCCTGCAGTTCTTTGAATGACTTGTGCTGCAAGCAGCATAGCCAAGGAGCAGTCTTCGTTTGCACAGCAGTTCTAACACCACTAGATAATAACTCAGATTAGAGGACTTTGGCTTTGTTCCTTCACTTCTGCACTGTAGGCATCTGTAAGCAACACAGGTGTCCCCTACATCTCTCCTGGTAAGCAGGCTTGAATAGGTTATGCCTTTGCATTTCAGTGGTAGCTAATCCCAAACACTTAAATGGTGCATGCTCCAAGGAGATTTGTTTGGGGCTTGCATTTTACTGAATGAAATAAGCAGACCAGAGAGTCTGTGACTCAAAAAGACAGACAAAAGCATTGGAGCACGGAAAACCCACAAAATTATACATGGAAGTGAGATGAGTTTTATTAATCCCAATGATTTTTATCTGAACCATCTACATGTACAAAGCATGGAAATGATATACTGAAGGAGACAGAGTCTACTCTCTGGATAGTAGACCAGAATTAGACAGTGGCTTGCAACCTGCTTAGAAAAAGCCACTGGCAATCTGGACTGCCTTTACAAAAGAACCCTGGTGTACTTATTTCTTGAATGTTGTGCTGAGTCTGGGCATTGTATTATCAAAAGGGAGAGGTCAGAGCTGAAAGAGAAAAATTGATGAGCAGATCGTTGACTTGGAATGAACAACTTGTGCAGTATGAGAAAGATTAAAAGTACTGAAGTGATTTATGCCAGCTGAGGATCTGAGCTGGCTAGTTTAGTTTTGGCCACTAGCCAACCTAAAAGGTGGGAACAGGGTCCAGTGGTCTGCAAATAACTGAAGGCTATTAAATAGCAAGGAGGAAATTAAATGATTTAATGAAGCACACAAAGGTGTAACTAGAAGTAGTCGGACTTAATTAAGGAAGGGAAAATTGTAAATGAGTATCCAGAAAGCTTCTTGCTAATGAAATATAATAGTCTGAAAATCACCTTTGCCTGGGACTTAAAACTGGATGTGACAGAATGCAAATGTCTTGAAGGTTGAGAAATTTATAGTGTGGTAAATTTATAGCTGCTTGCAGCCTTGGGCTCAAATATGTGCATCTTACCTTTTGTGTGTCATCGTGTATGTTTGAGGGTCACACACACAAACCCACTATATTTTTTGCTGCCTTAATGTGTATCTGCTCCTCTCTCTTTTGAAAAAGAAAATCCCATAACCCAAACCAACAAACAACTCTAACCCAAAATCTCATACTAAGGTGTGCTTAATAGAGAAGTGGTTTTATGGCTAAATGGAGAAAAGTGATGATAACTATGTGGAAGAGTAGCCAGGGTAGCCCTTGCCAAAACTCTCAGATTAATATGTTTTCTGAGCTGTCTCAAAATTCTTAGAAAATGTCCTCCCTGCAGTGAGGGTGGTGCAAAGAGACTGTGCAGTCCCAGGTAGGAGAATAACTCAAGCTTGCCTGGAGCATCCAGGTACCTCTGTGATGTAAAGAAGAAATACAGAATTGTTGCTGCTCCTCTTACATTAAAACCAGAAGCAATGGGCTAGGGGAGTGACAATTCCATTTCTGAACAAACTGTGAATCAGTAGCTCAGATATTTGAGAGACAGAGATTATTCTGAATTTGCTAAAATGGCCACATCTGAATTTATTTCACAGCTCATTAGGGAGCTGTGTATAATAAATTACGCAGCATGTTATGTTCAGCTAACCTGCCAGCTCCCCGGTTTGTTTTATGCTCTGGGTTGCTGAGTGTGAATAAGCAAATAGTGCCCATTCGACCATTGTCTCATTGTGCAAATGACAGAGAAAGTGACTTGACAGAGGGTTTTTTTTCTTTCCATCAAACCTAAAGTGGTTTCTTGCAAACCTAGAGGTGATTTTTCTGTGCTTTACATCCATGAGGGCTGTTTCCAGTTGATAAGAAAAGACACGTTAGCAGGAGGACAGAACTACCTAAAGGCAGGGGGGGTTATTTTTCTTTCCTAATTGTTGCTTACAGGGATGGTTCCTCTCTGCCCAATACTTTCCACTGCCAGGGAAAGGGCAGGATTTCCAGAGATGTCTTGTAGACCTCAAGGATGTGCTGGACAGAGGCTCAGCCTCACCATTTTGCTATTCACACTGGGCTGTGGTTTCATCTGTGTGCTGCACAGCACTGGGCAGAGGGAAAAGGCTTCACTTTCCATGTGTAACAGCTGCATGCTTTGGTATTTTTACTTGACTGTGCAGTCCCAGTTTGTTTTGTGGTCCTTGTGAGAAGGCACAGTTGCTGATGTGGGGGTTAGCAGCAAAGCAGGAAGAATTTCTTTATCCTTTTTATCCTTTTTTTTAACCAGTTCACCTGTTCAAAGGAGAGGGACTTCTTTCTTTCTTTTTTTTTTCTTTTTTTCCCTCAGAATTGGAACCCTGTTCTTATTTTTGCTTGATTTTTATTTTTTCCTTTTGTGTCTCACAGTTACTATCTCAAATAGTTGTCTGTAGAGTGAGAAAATGTTTAATTGACTTCTTTGGTGCTTTCTAGGAAAGAATAACTTATTACTGGGACTAGTAAAACACCTTCAAATATATATCTATATATTTGTATGTCTAATGGTATTTTTACTTTCTCATAACAAAAAACTTTTCATGATGAACAGGGGAGCTTTGGGGAGATGTCTCACTGTGGTGTGTTTCCCTTTTCTGTCAGTACTGTCCAGGATAAATTTTTTTTCATAGGCTAGCTGTTCCAGGACATAATTGCAGCTGTGGGAGATTGTGTGGGGACAGCTCCTGTTTTCTGTTCTGGCATGTTTGCATTAAATCTGTTCTAAACACAAAAGTTATACCAATGGTCTATATAAATTTCCCAGTTGGTTTCATTACATCAACTACATCCATGAATTTGATATGTGTTTTAGATTGGAGAGGGCTTTATTCAGTGCTACTGGTGCTCAGATGGACTCAGACTCTCCTATAAAGTAACTCACAGTGCAGACTTTAATTTCCAGGCTGGTGTTAAGGGATCAGTGGCTTTCACAGGTACATGATAGCAATACACAGGTGTTAAGGCACCTGAAACCAGTTGCTGCATTTTAAAACCAGCCACTTCCAGCTGCTGGGTTGAGGTTGGGCTTTTGTTTGTTGGTGTGCTCTGTGTGCTGAGCCCGCATTTGGGAACTGAAGGTGCTTTGCAGCAGGCAGGAGCTCTGAGTATGGCTGGAGGCAAACTCTGCCACACCTCTGTTTCACCAGCTGTGGCCAGGGGAGAAAATTGCCCTCAACTTTATATGTGTGTGGTTGACAAGTGCCCTGTTGGAGCCAGGCACTGGGGCTAAGAAACCTGTCTTTATTCCTCTGTGCAACTGGTAATGCTACTAAACAATCATCCCCCCCCACACGTACACTCAAATAGCTCTGCAGACTTCTGATGTTTTCTGACCCTGACCTAAGTAAAAGGTATAAAGAATCTGCTGTGTGCAACAGAATAGAGGGATTTCCATTTTCTTGAAACTGTACATTCCACCTTAATTGCTTTCCTGTAATAGTATAGTGGTATGGTGTTGGCTTTGTATGAATAATTCAGGGCAGTCAAATGATAAAGTTATCAACAGAAGATGGCTTACAGTGATTATTTAATGCAGTCCATAGATATTTCAAAGACAAAAAGATATATCTGCAGGTGGAATGTGACAGGCTACATTGAGAATGTGTACAAATGTATTAACGCTATTACTGGGGTAGAGGAAAAATAAGAGTCAGCTGAAGATAGTGAATAAAACATTTTTATATTCCCTGAATGTATGCTACCGTCTTCTAGTAAATAATGAACAAAAGATCTTTGCAAAATTCAGATAATCTGTTGTGCAATTGGTACACTATATTTTATGAAAAGGAATGGGAAGACTGGAAGAAGATACAGGGTTCTTCTCTGGTGGGATGGTTAATAAATGTAGCAGTATGTGTGCAGCAGCAATGGATAAGGGGGCAGATTTTACAGATGGGCTGCACGGGTCAGAGGGTGCTGGGGCTTTGCATTAGAAAACATGCACTTGTGTGCAAAAGCTCTTCTTTGTTCCTCTTACTGCCCCCAGTCCCCCTGCTCTGCATGGTGTGGGAGCAGTGACCCAAAGGAGCAAATGAAGGCAGGCTAAAAACAGAAAATGAGATGTTACAGCCCTGAGCTTCCAGGATGCAGTTGTGCTTTGTGCTGCCTCTCAAGCCCAAGCTGGTGCAGGAGCCAAAGGAGCTGATGGAAACTTGTTCAAGCAAAACTGTGGCTACTAAAGTCTCCTGACAGCTTCAGCTGTGCTAACATTGTGAGGTGGGGTGAGGGGCATCCCACATTTCCACAGGTGCCCTGTCCCCGTGGTGGAGCAGAGCTGTGCATTCTGCCCACTCAGGAGACACTGTGGGCACAGTGGCACAGCCAGACTGCTCAAGAGCCTTGAGAACTACTTGGCAGACAGCTGCTGTAGAGAACAAGGACTCAAAAGACAAAGACTGAATTTTTAGGGATGAGTCTCAAGACACTCTTAAGTTTGGACCATGGTTTGCTTTATGTAAATTGATATGGTAGGTTCTGTTTACCCTTGGGAAGCACCTTGCAAGCACCACTAGAGATGTGCCCCTGAAACAAGCTTGAAGATTTCTCCTGTATTAAATTACCTTGTTAAATTTGACTCTTTTTCTCTGTTTTTTACATTCCTCTTTTTTTAAAGTGAGCCAAAGCCGTATCTTCACTCTATGGTGTCAGAGAAAAAGAAAAAAGTCTTAAATTAATTCTCTAGTTTCTTTTTCCTCCCCATTTTATTACTCTTTGCACTATTCATTTACCTGTTTACTATTAAAATAACTATCTGATGGTGGCATTACTTGGTGAAGTGATACAGATATGCTAAGTGGAGTGTGACAGATGAATTCCATAATTTGAAAACCTGCTAGCTACGAGGTAGCAAGCAGTGTCTTTTTTTCTGTCTTTATTGACTATTAAAGTGCCACTTTGCAGCTCATACTGTTCCAGTGGCATGGTTTTCCAAGCAAAAAAAGTCCTGGGTTTTTTTTTATGAAACCAAAAAATCTTCCCATCTGTATTCATGTAGGCTGTGTAATAATAGGATAATTTGTTCAGGCCAGAGAAAATAGTTTGTTTTGTCAAGAAAATGGCTTTTCTAGAATGTGATTTTTGCCTTCCTAGAATGTAATTTTTAAAATATGTAAATGAGTACCTTGCATATTAATTGCAGGGCATTCAAGTGCCATTGGCATTGTTTCAGTATACCTGTGCCAGAGCTGCTGCTGGCCAGGATGCAGCAAGGCAAAGGGAAAGATATGAGGTTGTATGAATACAGCTGGTCTGAGTGATCCTGATGGGAAATCTGACCACAAATACTTAATTCCCTTCTGTGATTACTTTCTGCTCTAATTACTTTGAGAGAAGATAGAATGATTGTCTTTTCAATAAGCTGACATAATTTTTAGATTGAAACTGTAACGCATTTTTCTTCAGTGGAGGTTTCTATTTTAATGGACTAGGAGTGCTTACAAACTCAGCTTATCTCATTTTGGCTCAGTTCAGTAACAGCTGAGGAGTAACTTCATTAAACATGTGCTGTGTGGCAGGGGAACATTGCTTTGCCAAAATCTATACTTATTGTGAAGTATATTATTTTAACAAGGGAAAGCCAGGATTTCATTATGCATTTATTCCCATAGTAAAGATAATTGTATTTGTCTCTCCTACAGAAACTTTCATGGACCTTAATAAACATGAATTAAACTTAACCTAGCCATTTACTCTGCAGAAAAAATTATAAATATCCATTTTTAAAAATCAATTCTCAAAGTAAGCTGTGATTTTATATTTGTGTCTGCCATTAATTGGACTGTGTGTGGGGAAAGTGAAAGCCCAGATCTTGATCTTGGTTACCCCCTAAGGAGTGTCAATAAATATGCTGAGGCTAACAGATTTATGCAGATGTTTCCATAATAAAAAGCTTGTCTGCAAGTGTTGATGTTGGAATGGTGGCCTTGTCTTTCCTTCTCTGGTAGCTTGTGTTCATATCCACTGCTCTGAGAATGTGGTGGTAACTTCAGCCTAACAGGAGTCCTAAGCTACAGGAAGGCTTTTTGTAGCTGAAATCTAAGGTGCAGTTTCTGATTATGTACAGCTTGATGGGAACCTTGCCTACCTCCTCTGAGATGTCTGCTTTTCCCAGAATTTCAGCCGTGCAGTAACTAAAGCAGAGCAGAAAGCAGAGCTTTCATTCCTTGTGAGCTTCTGGAAGGATATTCAAAGAGCCCTTAGGTGTGCAATTCCATGGAAAAGGAAAGGGTTTTTTTTTTTCCTCGGGCCTTGATTCAGGTGCCTTGATTTACCTTCTGTTCACTGTGTATGTAGGAAAAGCATGAAATGCAGTTTCCTGTGCTGGATGGTGTGAATAGCTGTATTTTATTAATTTCTAGGCCAAAATCATCTGAATGAGATAACTAAACTGAAAACTATTTAAACCTTTTATCCCATAAAATGTTAGTATCTCTTTTAAATTTCACAATATTTCATTTTTTAAGTGCTTCATTTGGTTGCTTTTAATCAAGAATGTAAGTATTTTGGTGTTATTCAAGCAAAACCAAGTCTCTTCTGGTTGCTGCAAAGAGTTTATCTCAGTTTGTGTTGTTTCAGAGATCAGCCTCCAGGTCCCTATCCACTGAGCCCCCTGAGGCCTTCAGTTCTTGGTAAATTCCCTCTGGCCAAATGCCCAGTCCATGCTAATGCACTTGCTGTTATTTTTAAAATTCTGCCCAGATGGTCTTTTCCTCTGGAATAGTTTGTGATGCTCAACCTCCTATTTTACTCAGGGGAGAAATATATTATTTAATTTGTGGGTTTCAGTAGTTTTACTAATGACTTTCTGCTTGTTCTGTCATTTTTAAGTAGTTACAGATGCTTCACTGGCACTTTTATATTGTCCTGCATTGTTTCCATCAGTTGTTGGTTTTCAGGAGGGAGAGATGTAAACTGGGCTTCAGCTTCTCTGAGACAAAGCTGACAGAGCTATTGAAAATGAAGCACATGCTGCTGCTGAAAATTTTGCCTTTCTGGGCTGCATCTTGCAAGAGAGAGCTGGAAAAGTATATTCATGAGAGAAACTACTGATTCTGAAATGCTTGTCTTGCAAAGTCCAAAGGGCATCAAGTAGGAAACCATTAACTTTTGGCTCAGAACTTGCCCTCTAGCAGCTCACAGAACATTATTAAAAAAAACAGCCTTTAAGGATTTTGCCAGTGAAGATGTCTGGCTATTTCTTTATCACCATCTCAGCAGTGCTAACTCGAGGTGTGGGCCTGAGAAGCTCAGCCTGTCTCCCAATCCCAGTGTGCCAATGGCAAAGACTCCAGCCTGAGCATCACCTACCAGAGGGGACCTGCTGGGCTCTGTGTGTGGCATTCCTGGGGCCTCTGGTGTTCTTAAAAACCCCTCTTCTGTTTAGGAGCATTTTAAAATGGTGTGCTGCAGTCGTTAGCATATAATAACAAAAATGATAAAAGCAGAACAAGTAGAAATTATTTTATCCTTGCCTTGTGGTAAGCTGTGCAAAAGAAAGATAGAATGCTACTGTGTTTCTCTTCTGACAGTCTTTTTCACCCTTGAGAGCTATAGCTAGCTGAAAACAGAAATGTTTTCTGGGAGTAACATCAAGAGAAATTAATTTTTTTTGGCCCTGTTCATTAAAGCTATATTCTTGATGAAAAACCAAGTAATTAGGTTTAAATGCTTATTAGTCTGCTAAGGGAGTTCTCTGAAAGAAATATTTTGAGCTGGAGTTGGTGGTTTTCTCTAGGTAGGTAGTGTCCTGTGCTTAGCTTGCTTACAACAAGCTGACACCAGCAGTCAGTCAGCTTTGCCCTAATTGCCATGAATTCAAATGTTCTATTAGAAATCTGAGACTTTAAGACCTAAACCTACAAAGATAGTGATCAAGTCTTTTTAAAAGTTCCTTTCCTTGTCTATTCTTGGCTGTTGTGCTCTTGCATGCAAAATCAGCTTTTTTTTTTAATGACAGTCTCAGATCCTCTGCATTAACAGCAGCAACAGCAAAGCAGATCCCTTATCTGAAAAGAAACTTGCAGGCACAGCCAGTTGTTCCTGGGGCTGACATACCACAGGCACAAAACCCTTTAAACTGGATGGACTTGGGCACAGCATCTCTGCTGCTTGTATATGGTTTGGTCTCAGGGGAAAGTTGCATCAGGAAGCAGCTGGAGCAGGATCTTTTGTGTGGCAGTGATGGCCACAGCTGTCTGCAGCTCTGCAGAGAAAGAAGAGGGACATTGTGAAGGTACAGTGTGGCTGTCACACACACAGCGTGTGACCCTGGTCAACACACACCTCCCTGGCCTTTCAAATGCAGACATACTCCAGCCTCCTGCTGGAAGACAGCACAGGTAAGCCAGGGTTCTTATTAATATATATTAAAAAAAAACCAAACCAAAACAACAAAAAAACAGCAAACAAAAAATAATTTATATATCTCATCAGATTGTTGTACATTAAGTCCCACTAGGTAGCTGTGGATATTCCCTTCCCACCATTTTATTTCTAGCCCTGGAAAACTACAGGTGTGACCCTGACTCTTCTTTCATTTTACCCTTTGCATATGAACTGCACCTTCAGGCTTTTGGAGTACTTCCTACAGCTGGATATAGAGAGAGGGCATTGTTTCTTACCAGGGGATTTATTTTATAGCATTTTTGAAGCTGTCTAGGGAACTGAGTTGCTTTCTGCTACAGGAACTCGTCTCATGGTGAAGTATGTTGATATCTTACCTGTAAGCCTCCAGTGTGCTTCCCAGACTGTTAAATGTCAGGGCTCTCCTTGTCACATCTATCTCTATGACCTTGCCCCCAGGATGGCTGTGGAAATTGCAGGAATGCCTTGCAGAGACAGTTGTCAGCCTAGGAACAGCATCAGCTTTTTTCTATTTTTTTTTAACAAAGATAATTTTGGCAGCTGGATGTGACCATGCAATTGGTTGTCTTGACATTGTTTGCAAGCTGGTCGCAGTCATTCCTGACTGAGAGCTCAGACTCCAGAGGTGTTGGGTGACAAGCTGTTGTCCCCATGTGCCAAGCAACAAGTGCTGCCTGTTGGCAGCCCAAGCTCACATATCAGTTCTGTCTTGGTTTTAGAGTCCACTGTGGCAATCTTTTGCTTTGGCTTTGCTTGCCTCTGGAGCCAAACTCTTTATCACTGAGTTGTCACATGCTAACTAATATAAGCTGCATGGAGCCTCTCTGCTTTTGTCTTGCTACAGGACAAGGGAAACCAGTGCATTTAAACCTCACACAAATTAGTGCATCCTTCATTGCCAACTGTGCTGGACAGAAAAGCATTTTTTACTATAAGACGCTTCTGTGCCGGTGTTGGTGTGGTAAAACAGAGCATAGATAAATTAGGTTATGCCAGCAAAAATGAGCCAGGTGGAAAATGCTTTGTCACTAGGAATGCAGGTGTTTCACGAGAAGCCACAGAGGCATTTCTGGAGCTAACAGTGCCATTTTCCTTGGAGCTCAAGCTTAACATCCTGTTCTTTTCAACTTGTTCCAGGTTGCTGTGTGGTATAATACCATCACAGAGATGAAATGCACTCGTTTGTGTCTATTTCTTTCTGGTAATCAACAATGGCAGAGAGGGGAGACCTTGAGCTCACATGGGCTCTATCCTCTGGTGCCTGGGAGGATGCCCTGAGCTTGTACTGAGGTTCATTATGTCTGTGGGCAGTTATGTTTAGGCATGAGCAAAACTGGCTTGTGAGAGAGCCAGCTCTCCTGGGTCAGCATGACACACATGGTTGTGCTACTGGGCTCCCCAAGGTACCACCTCTTTCTTTGGTTCTGTCAGCATCCCCTTGAATTCCCAGTGAAAGGCAGATTTTATTTCAGGGCCTGTGGTGGCTCCAGGTGCTGTGAGGATGGCAGGGTTGATGGGGTGGTAATCCTGAGCACATGAACCTGCTGTTTGTGGCAGTAAGTCAGTGACATTTCCAGGTGAACCTGCTGCCAGCAGAACTGCCTGGCTCAGCACTGCTTCCCATGCTGGACCAGACCCCAGCCACAGCAGAAAAGTGATCTGTCCACAGGTGAGACTTCTTTCTGCTTCTGAAGTGTAAATCAGGTGGGTTTCTTACAGTGCCTTAAACAGGATAGATTTCCTGCACTGTTTGAAACACCTCTAAGGAAGAGAGCACAGCTCTGATGCAGGCTTGTCAGAAATAACAGGCAAAACAGAAGGCACTAGCACAATACTCAAAATAGGGCAGGGTCACTTTTTTATCAGGTTGTTACTGGGAATGGTAGTAGTCTGGGGGCAGAAGAGCCTTAACAAGAAAAAGAATTAAAGAAAAAGAAAAGATAATATTTCATTATGATGAGCACACTTGTTCTTTTTTTCCTGCTGAATTTTGTTTCATAGAAACATTTTTCAAGCATTTCAAGTTTGAAAAAACGTAGCAGTGAACAACAGCTCTAATGAAATAAATAAGGTCCTTTTTTGTTTACTTGTCTAATTCCAAGTTTCCAGTAATTCTGCTGTTTCTCAAAATTATTCAGCTTTGAAAGAAAAGTGTCACAAGAATATTTTTTAGTCACAAAATGATTTTAAAAAAAGGCTGATAATTTAGCTCAAGGACAGACTGAGTATTAAAAATGTCATAATAAATGGGAACTTCTCTGGAAACTTGAAAGTTTGTGAAAGAAGGAGGTTATGCTGACAGATGTTTCAGAAACCTAATTAATGAAGCCCTGAAATGAAAAAGACTGAAAACAGTTTGGCTTCTTCTATGAGAAGAAATACCATGTAACGTTTCAAAAGCAATGAAAGACCAATCACCCCAAGAACTTCAGACAATAAAGAAGGATTGTAAATTTGAGTTAGGTTTCTTTTTGTCATTATAAACTTTTAAACGTATCTGGATAGAACTGTTTGAAAGACTGCGATTATATTTTGTGACAGTTACTGAGCTTTCAGGATTTTATACATTCTACATTAGCAAATAAGAGCTTTTGAATATATTAATGTTGAAACAGCTTCTTTAGGAATATGTAGGTGTTCTAGTCAAGGCTGTTCTTCCCTCCCACTGGTCAGAAATTATTTAAGAGACCAGATTGTTCTGAACCTCAAAATCTTTTCATTCAAATGAGTAAATCTTTTTGATTGCTTCAGTGTCACTGAAAAATGCATATTTGGACAACATCTTTTTTTCCTGAAACTACTCCAAGTGACTCTAACTTCATCTTATATGTAATAGTTTTGCCCAAATGAAAGATGCACCTAATCTCAGCTGTAAGAACATGGATTTGCCAGTTCTGTACTGCTGCCATTTGTGAAAAATGGCTTTGCCTTACTGTATTTCTTTTAATTATCCTTACTTAGTAGCTGATCAGCTTCCAATAATGTGGTTACTTGATCTTATCCTGTGAAATTACAATCCATTATCTCATCAGGGTATGCTCTCAGAGGGGATTTTAAAAAATGCTGTCAGTAATACCTGTATTCAGCTGAAATTAAGTGAGGGCATGAAGCAAGCTTCACTGCTGCAAAGTGCAGGGTATCAGCACCTGTCCTTCATTGATCTGCTCAGGCCCTTCTCTCTGTGCTCTGAAGTGACATGATGACATAAAGCCACAATGAAATCCATGGGAACTTGCTGTCTGCCCATGCTTTGAGCAGTCAGTCCCACCTAGATGCTGCCTTGTTTGACAGCCTTGCTGCTGGGCTGAGATGGACAGGGAGCTCATCCCAGTGGCTTTCCTCAGGTGAGCAGAGGCACACGAGAGTGCACAAAGCCTGTTGTGAAAAGATGAATTAAAGCCAGGCATTTGTAAGCCAATTTCTAACCTCTGTTAATTGAGGTGCCATTTTATTAGGCAGAATTGATGATGCAGTAAGGGGAGTCTCACTACATTAAGGCAAATGGATGAAAGCACTTATTGCCACTGAGAGGCAAAAGCAGCTTGGGGACATGATAAAAGATGAGTGTAATGCTGTAGGGAAAATTCTGCAGGTAAAGGTCAGCGGAGATTTCCTTAAAAGTAGTTCTTGGATAAGTTTGGGTGACATTTTTTTGTCCAATGTCTAGTACTGCTCTCTAATCTTTACCTCAAAGAAACAATGGGGTACAAAACAGATTGTCTGTGAAAAGACTTAAATCCATAGTGTGTTGATCTCCCTGTCTTTCTGCAAAATGCCAAGAATAGCTTAAAAATCATAGATTTTCTTTTGAAATTAAGGAAAAAATCTTTTTCTTTAGGCTTTTTGAAGTCAAGTTTTCAGATGTTCCTTTATATTTAAAAGGGCTACACATTTACCTGAAAGAGAATGACAAAATATAAAACTTAAGAAAAAAGTCTTTTCACATAGCATTTCACATAGCCATGAATTTCCAGATGCATAGGGGAGAAAACCTCATGCCTCAAAGAATAGAATAGCACAGTTTTCACTGTTTTCTTGCAAACAAGAACTGAAACTTCACAGCCGTGAATATGCAGTTTATTGTCAGTGACCTTAATAGACCTGGTCATTTTTGAAGATTCATTTGGGTCTCTTCACCACCAGGAGCATCTTCTTGGGCTTCTTCCATACTATAGCCCAGCAGCTCCCTGTTACAATCTATCCTGCCCATCATCAGATTTGAGCTCTGTATCAGGGTTTACTTACTGTGGTAGAGAAGTAGGTGTGTGTTTGTGTGCTACAGGGGCTGGGGGTGGAGGTTTCACTGCATGCTGCTTGCTGATAGAATTACTATCCTGTATTTCAACTTTGCTTATTTCCCTTGTGTCCCTTGTGGATGTCTGTGGGGGATTAAACAAACACTGACTTTGGGTTTGATTTGCACTGTGAATTTGCTTCTAATTGGCACCACCCACACCAAAGTTTAAAGTCATTATTTTCAGTTTTCAGTGCCAGAAGGATAAAGCCAGACTACTACAGTGAGATTTTAAACAGTTGATGAAACACCATTGGTCTGGTCAGTGGTAAAGGCTCCTACAGAGACAAAGGGAGCACTGGAGATCCTGGGGCCCTGCTTGCAAGCTGCTCCTTTGCCTCTCCCTTCTCACAGCCTCTGAAGGACGTGGCCTGAGGCTTGTGGCTTTTGGCCGTGTAAAGTTTCCATTGCACAGTTCAGAGGGTCAGAAAGGCTGTCATCCTCTGCAGAGGAGCCCTGCCAGTGTAGCTGAAGAGGAGAAACATGGGTGTATATCACTTTTACCCTGTCCCTTAGCTGGTGAGGTTTAGTCCTGACTTCAGCATTATTTAAAATAGCATTGTTTAGTGTAAGAGTCAGGACACTCTCCTTCTTTGCCTTTCTCTTGTCCATTACTTATTTTAGAGACTTAGTTCCAAGAGAGAAAATGAAATTACCTGAGCAGTTTTTAGTAGGAATGCTGTGGAGCAGCTTCTAAGTGGCATTTTGGAGCAGCAAGTATGTAGATAGAATGTTTTAAATTGATTTTATGACTTCTAAAGTAGGTGTGTGCAGGCAAAGAAATGCCAGAGGTTCATGTACAGTGGTTTTTATTGTTTTTTATCCCTAGCAGCCAGGCTCATGCTTAAATTTCAACAATGCATCAGAAATACATTCTAGTTGTTATTTAATTGTTGTGGATAGCAGAATCAAACCAAACATTTAAATGCAGTAGCCTCCCAAATAATCTGGTAAACCTATTCCTAAACTCTCTGCCAGATGAAGCCAGGGGCCAGACACACAAATTATTATCAATGTAATTACAAATGAGTAAATTAGATCAGGTTCCTAAATCCTTCCTTGGACAGCTCAATAAAAAGACACTGGAAGAACAGCTACGCTCTTGCTTGGCCCTGAAAACATGAAATCTAAAACTGAAACTGGGAGATGTTAACAGTAGTAGTTAAATCAAGCACAATACCAGGTGTAAGGGCTGCACAGCTGCTGAAAAACATGTGAGGCCAAGGATCATGAGAACACACTGGTTCAGATCTCCCTCTCCAGGAAGACAAATGGCAGAATGTCCAAAAATGGCACACTAAGGTAAATGTGACCTTGGCAATCTGTTTTGTTTTAGATTTCATGGCCCATGGTGGATCTGGAGTTTTGTGTCTTGGGAGCCAAGCCTGTGGGAAAGGAATAACCCTGTTCCCAGCAAGCATCCAAAGTGTGAGGGATAAAAAAGTGACATGTGAGGGGCTGCTGACAAGCATCTGGACTGACAGAGGTGACCCCCTCTGCTGCTGACTTAACAGCTGACATTCTGCAGGCTGAAAGGAGATGGCCAGTTCGCTGGGGAAGGAGGAGTTCAAAACATCACCAGAGATGAAAAGGAACTTCAGAAGCGCCTTAAGGCCCCAGCTGAGATCTTTTGCAGTCTTTTGTGCCTAGCTGTCTGCAAAATGCACAGTGCAAGAGCCTCACACAGGGATGGCATGTGGAATAGGAAGAGAAAAGCAGGAAAACCAGCAGCTCCCTAACACCTTGCAGGAAATCAGTGTCATAAGCAGAAACTGAATGCCCCTGACCAGGGGTCTGTTACCTATTTTGTCATGACCAGCACAGGTTGATGCTTCTTTCCAGATATTGATTAGAAGGGTGCAAAAAATCCTTTACAGGTGTAACTTTTTTTTTTCTGAAAAGATCAACAGTTCTATTAATCAGAGATGATGACAGGCTGTTATTTGGGGGCAGGCAATCTCTGCCTCCCTGAAAAAGTGCATTTTGGAAGGATGGCTTAACCAAGTGCCTGCTTGTCTCCAAAACAGCTCATGTGAACTGAGTGCCAAGTGAGGAGAGGAGGCAGAGCCACACTTAGAGAAGAGTGATGCCCATTCTTGTGGCCCCTCAAAAATATCAGCCCCTTATATGGCCTGAACTTCAGTGTGAGTTGAAGCTGTCAGAGATGATTTAATTCTTGCTGAGTGCTCTTTGACTCCTCTCAGAGTCCCAGAATGAAGCTGAGGTCAGGGGCTGAGTGGCTGCTGGCTGCTAGCCCTGCCACAGCTCTGGGGACAGCACCTTATAGCCATGTAATGTGGATCAATAAATTTCAACACAGGGCTGGTCACTTGTCCCCATGTGCTGGGACTGCCCATCTCCAGTGCTGAGGACTGAGATGAGGTACAATAACTGCTTTGAAAGGAAAAATGTGCCTTCTGTCCAGTATTTAATGTTTCCCTTCTGTCCAGTAATTAATGCTTCCCTTCTATGTGCACTTCCACACAGAATGAGCTGGATGACTTCACACTGAGCAGGAACATCCAAACCCACTGATGCCAGTTCAAAAAAGTGCAGCACTTATTACAGTAATGGCAAAACAACCAAAGCTTTTATTCATCTCCCTTTTAGAGCTTGAGTTATCAGTGGTAACTCTATCCCTGATTATTTTTGGTGGAGTAGCTCTCATCCACCTTATATGGAAGCATTACATTCACTGCAGTCTAATCCTAAATCCATAATACAACAGAGGGATGAAAGGGCCAGCTACTTTTAGGGAAGCTCTCCTCATTTATGTCAGAAAAGTGTTTGGGTCTGTAAAGATGGCTGTTCATCAAAATAGTGAAATGGCAAATGATTAGCTTGGATTGAAAAGAATGGGAGTATATTTTTGTAAGCATTTTCCTGGAATTGTTTCAGATATTCAAGGGTTCATTGGTCAGTAATAAAATTCTGATCATTTAAATGCCTGCAGTAAATCAAAAGCTTTTTTTTCAGCTGCAGTAGCTCAGATGTTATCCTTTTAAATGTTATAAATATACCTGCAGTAATGACTGTAACACCAGTTCCTTTATATACACAGAAATTAGCCTTGACGATCAATATTATTCTTTATGGGCTTTGAATTGAAATAAATTTAGAAATTTATTAATGTATGCTATTACGGCTCACTTATTCATATAAATCTTACAGCTAAAAGGGGATATTATACCAGTTTGTCTTGTTCCTTTTACAGCTCTTTGTACAGTTTCTTTGGATAGCCTGTTCAAAGAAATGTATCTCACACTTGGATTTTAGGGCTTGTGTGTTCTGTGGTCTTTAGGCTGGCTGTTTTTAGCAAACCTCTTACAGTAAGATAATAATTTGTCATTCTTCCTGTTGTGACTAGCTTATCACAAAATTTCTGCCTCCTATATTGACTCCACCAAGGTGATGGCTCCTTGAACCCCTTTCATTTAACCTCAGAGACAGGTGAACTACCTTAATACAATATTGTCTTGTTCAAGACTAACTGCTTTTTCCCTTTAGATGCTGATTTGTTCTGCACCAATGGCAAGACACGAACTGATTTTAGCATAGTCAAAATTTAATCCTGTTTTTTATGTAGTTGGGGATGATATTGTTGTACACCTGCATTCCCCCAGTCATGGCTTTCCATTTACAAATCCAGTGAAGGCATTCTAAGACTGCATCACCAAGCAGTGGGGACTTTTCTCTCAGTCTAAGCTACTTCAAAATTTGTTGTGTCAAAGCATCTTAGCTATGAGTTGGGGTTAGCTCCTTAGCCAAAACTATGGCTAAAGAATCTCTAAGTTTTCTCAAAGTTTTAGCAGAATCAAAGAAAAGAGACCTGTTCTGTTTCCACCCTGCATCCCAGAGCAGGTATTATGTGGTGACTTTTATCTTTTTTCCACTTAATTAATTTCCTCAATGTAACAAACCCAAATATAATATGATTTTTGTAATAGTGATTGTAGTTTTCCTGAGATTTTACCATGGAGAAATCAGAATTTTACCATGGAGAATTTCCTCCGTGGAAAGAGCTGTCTTCAGAAATTCATGGTGCCCTTCTAACACTGTAATCCTAGGCAGCCCAGGGAAATTTAGGGAGAATTTCAGGATGAAAATGTGCTGCTAGTTCGGTTAAATTCTATTAAAAAGCCATACATGCAGAAATGAAGTTTAAACAAGGCTTGGGGAAGCTGCTTCAGAGAAAATATGTTGTTTTATGTAGTCTTTATTTTTACCATTAAAGCTGCTTTTGTTTTGTTGCAGACTTGCATTGCAAAAATTGTCAGGAAAGAATAAGAAAATAGTGAAATGATCCAAGCCCTGAATGAATGCCTTTAAGGTTATAATTTCCTTTCCTTCGGTTGATTTTCCCTGTAAGGGAAGCTCTGTAAGGAAAGCTCTACCCCATTAAATACCAGAAAATCCATAGTGCTAAAGCCAAGTAGATATTTGCCAGTATCCCCTAAATTTTGCTGGTGAACTCATGCTATTTTGTTAGTAGATATTTCTAGAATAGATGATATCTGATGATGATGATTTCAGAATAGGTGACATTTATACCTACTCATGTGTGTGTACATGGACATTTTAAACATCTGTCTCAGTAAGTAACTGAGTAGTGGAATTTACTGTGTTCGTTTCTGGTTGTCCCTCTGGGGCTCTGAAATTTCAGGATCTGATACTTACTAATAGGGAATTTCAGGATGTCTTGTTTCAAATGCTGTTTTAAATAAAATGAAAAAAAAAGAAAATAAGAAAGCAGCATCAACACAGGACATCACGATAGCAGATTAAATATAGACATGGATTACAGAGCCATTGTTTTCATCCCTGCTAAATAAGACAGTACACTTAAAATGGAATGCCACTTGACCTTTGGGTCTCGTCAGGCTGCGGCTGTATTTAACTGATGTAGGGAGGAAACATTTTCCCCTGGAACTGTCCCCTGCTGATATGAGGATCGCTGCTGCTGGGTCACACCATGCTCAAGAGGCAGAATCCCAGCACTCCAGAGCCCAGTCGGGAACTCGCAGCCGATGGAGGAGCCCTGCCCATGTCTCACAATGACTCACGCTCTCTTTTCAACTTATCCCAGCTGGTGCTCTCTGCTGGCCAAATCAAACCATCACCAGCGCTCAAACATTCAAAAATCACCTACTTTGAAGTAGAGATTGTGGATGTGCAAAGCAAGAAGCAGATCTGCATTGTGGACAAGGTGAGTGTGTTAGCCCAGCACGCTGGGGCTGTGCCTGGTTCACAGGGTGCCAGTTCAGAGACCCTGTTTGCAGTGTGCTGCAGCCTTATTCTGTAGCAGAAGTACTTTCATTCCTTTCTCTGGGAGACACCAAGAATTCCCTGTTAGTCACAACCCTGGGCTGGTCTTCTCCAGAATTTTTACAAATAATCCTGCACTGATTTGTTTTAGACCTCTTGGAGCTCCATGGACTCAAAGTCCTTAGGCTGACTCTTGACCCTTAGGTTACAGTGTCTATTTCAAATCATGAAGCTTAAACATTTCTTTCAGAATGGATTCTCAATTTTAATCCATTTTTAAAGCTTACCATCTCTCCAATGCTTTGAGTACTTGCTGGTACCTAAATGTACTCAGCTGCGCCCTGCTTATTAGATAGGACCTGACAATTTTGAAAATGTTTGGTTTTAACCAAAGAGTCTTGGCTACAAGAGGTGTTTTGAGTTTTTGATTGGTTTGTTTGTTTGTTTTAATAATGTGAGTAAAAAAATATAAACTACAGCCAAATTGCATAAGTAGAATGAGAGGGCTGGGTACGATGGAAGTTTATGAACCCATAAATAACAGCTAAAAAATGCTTCATAAATATTTTCATTAGAGTTTTTGTGATTCATTGTCCCTCAGTGAAAGAGTTTGTGTCTTGCATGCCATGAAAATGGGAATCCTAATCTATTTAGCCTATAGAAATTTTCAGTAAATTAGTGGAGTTTTGAGCTTAGTGTTTTTCTAGAAAAAAAAAACCCTTATCCTCATTGGCAACAGCTGGTATAAATAGATAAGTTTGCTCCAAATGTTTAATTTAAAGCCTTTGAAATATGCAGGTGGAATACTACCAGATTTCCAGAGTTCTTGGTCATTGAAAAGGTGTTTTTGCAATTTGTGTGCTTATTTAAAGGTACATGTCTCATTTATTGATTCTTAATGGGGCAAAATATTTTTTGCTATTTTTTTGAATCTAGTCAAAGAGGAAACATGCACAAAATGGTCAAACAAATAGGATAACAATTTTGATGGTAGTGTTCACATTACTTTATTGAGTGATATTTACACAGTTGTCTACATACATTTAGAATTAAGTATTGATCAAAAAAAAGACAAATCTGCTTCTTATCTGGAGCTTTCCAATAATGTCATTAAAAGAAGTATAGTATGGAAACAGGATAAGGCAAAGAGCCACGTTTCAGGAATCCTTCCATGCTGCTGGGATGATACCAGACCTGTGTTTTAATCTTAATTCTGAGTTTTTCTGATCCTGAGGATTTTCCACACCTCGTCTAAACCATGGGCTCTGCCCCTGTAGTGGTGAAAAGAGAGACATGAGTGCTGATTGCTAAGTACTCTTTATTCAGAGGTAAGGGGGAGAGTAGCTCTAACAGCTGAAAGTCCCTGCTCAGAAACAGAAGTGTATGTTCAGTTTACATGGCCAGCAGCACGGACTTTTTAAAAAAATATTTTTGTATCAGTATCAAGGGATCAATACAAGTATAGTACAAGGCTGAGATTTCTAAGACTGTCTAAAGAATTTGGTTGCTGAATGCTCATTCACCTGATTGTTTAAGTCCCTTTATTTGCTGTGATAATCCCTTCCCAAGTGAATCCTGAATGTACAGAAATTGTGTTCCTTGCTTCCATGAACCCTTGTTAGTATTGGTGAACTTAATTTCAGTTGGTTACTAGACCAAACAAGAGACTGTTGTACTGGATTATGCATAATTTTTTGTTTAAATAAAATATAACTGGTAGAGGCCCAACATGACACTTTTAATGACTGTTTTCTGTTTGTGAGATAGTTATGATTAACTTAATTTCTTGGGTTTGCATGTAATTACTGCTTGCCAGAATAGAAGGGGGACCATAGATTTTAAAACATATGTATTTAGACTCTTATTGCATATTGCTCATGGTTCAGAATATTAAGATTTAGCAAATGCATTTATAATATTCTCATTAATAAATCTAAAGGGAAAAATTGCATTATGATGCAGAGAGAAGAATCCTTTCTTTCTTCGCCCAACAGAAACTCAGGCAGAGTGATTCAATGCCTATTTCTCTGTGGTTAAACACCAGAAGCTGCTTCCGAGAGATTGAGTTTCCATGAGATTCTTGCATGTGCCCATGAATCCCATTCAGATAAGTGGGAGCTCTGTAAAGTATGAAAAACTATGGTACGTTTAACTGGTTCTGGTATTTAGCAAGAAATATCTTCCTGTCTTCAATGCAGTATCAAGAATTTATAAAGGCTGTGTCATCTTGAGAAATCAGCTGGCATCAAGCCAAAGTTCTGAATCCAACAAAATTAATTTTCTGAATTAATTCTCCAATTGAAAAAGGAAAAGTAGCATTTTTTCCTTTGATTTTCTTACCTACCTCTCACTTTTGGGAAGGATCAGTTACATACATTAAGTGGTTATTATAAGTTTTTGATTGTCTTCAACTTCAAGGAACAGAATAAATACTTTTTTTTAAAGCCTTTAAAACACATTTGCATCATATTGCAGGCTTTTCCACAAACAGGAAAGGCAGAAAAAAATACTGAAAGGAAGCAGAAGAAAATAAAAATTCCAGACATTTTGGTTCCCGTTGCCATCCCCTGCAGGAACTGGGTTTGAAGGAAAATTACCTAATCTTGCAAAACTTAAATTCACATGAGTCAGCAAAGCCCTCAGTTTATTTTGCACCTGCACACTGTGAACATGAAATTCTTTATAGGACTATAATTTCTTTTACTTAATACTGTCAACCTGCTCTGGGGACTTTCTCTGCTCTGGATATGACATTATGTATGTAGTTCGGCGCATACGAGCTTTTCCAGTGAGCTACTTAAAGAATTTGGAAGAGAAATAATAGCAGTGTGGGATTTTTTTCACCAGATTTGCTCTTTAAATTAATTCTGAGGTGATATGCCATGGAGAAGAGGCTTCTGATTTTGTATGATGGGGAGGAATCACAAACCAGCTTCAGCTGGTTTTTTTCTTTCCCCAATTTTTCTACAAAATGTCCCCAAATTAGGGCATATCTCAAAGTAGGGAAAGCTGTTTAAACTTAGGCTATAAGTGTCCTTAAAAGCAACATATAAATGGTCAGAGGAGGTGTCTTGGGACTGGGCACTGAAGTTTTGAGGAGGAGCATGAGCAGCCTCCTGTTCCGCTCACTGCCCATGACAGGACAAGTGTCCAGGTGTCTGGGCCAGTTGGCAGGACAGTATCCTGAGTTTTTCCATCCTTTCTTCCCTCTGAGCAGAAAGGTTCTTTCCCAAACAGTCAAAGGCCTCACTAGAGCTGGTGTCTGAAAGCCACAATTAGGAAAATTTAGCCAAGAAATTTGGCCTGTGTTTTTACAGTCAACTCTTTACAGTAAGTAAGAGTTGAGTGTCTTTTGGGCAAAACTTCAGCTCTTTAATATGCACAGCAATGCTGAAATTGTGTGAAGATATTCTGTAGTTGAAACATGAATCAAACAGGTTTCTTGCTCAATGAGTGAAAGAAGTATTTAGCAAGTAATAAATCTCTTTTTTGGCCAGTGCAAAACAGCAGGTGAGCCTAGAAGATCAAAAGTCCCTTTTTTCCTCACAATTTATTAATTTGTATAGATGAAATTCCTATTTCTGTAAAGAGGAAAGCAAGTAGTAAAAGATTTCTTGTAAGAAATATTTTCAATTAAAAAACATCACAAAATGTCTAAGAATTTTTGCTTCTGTGTTGCTTCCAAAAAGCCACTGAAGACAGCAGAACATGCAAAAATCAAGTCTTATAAATGAAAGGCAAACAATTCCTTTTTGTACTTTTTAAAAAATAACCTACATTTTTTTTTTGCCACCCACAACTTATGAAAAATACATGGCTACTCAAAAACTGTTTTACTCCTACATTGTTCCAAAAGCCTGATGTAGGTTGGTTTTAAAGTTATTGATGTGCAGTGATTTGATTTATAAATGCTGTTAAGGCAACTCATAACTGTTTCTTTTATAGCATTCATTGCGTAATATTTTTTTCTTCAAATTAACTTGTAGTAAAATGCATTTTCCCACAAACATAGTGCAATGTAATTAATTGCATGAGTTGCTTTTAAGGCAGAAAGTGTTATACAGTACAGTTTTTACAGAATAAATCACCTCTGGGGGAACCAGCAGAGAAAGCTCTTTCCCAGCAAAAGCCTCAGAGCTCAGTTTTGTGCTGTAAGATTTTGCAAGTTAAGCTGTAAGCAGAGGTGCAAACTCAGGTTTTGGCTACTGCGCAGTGAACTCCCCTTTTTCAGAACACTTCCTAAGGCCTGCAGAAATCTTGCTCCTTCAGGTGTGCAGGAAGAGCCTCTTTCCTTGATGTGTTGCAAAGGTAATGGAGGCTACTTTCCTACTGTTCCTTAAACCAGCTCTCCATCCCCTACCCAGTGCCTTCTCTCACTGAAATCTCTTTGTAAAACCCAGTTAGTGATAATTGAACATTTACGGTTTGCAGTACACACTGGAGGAACTTTTACCTATGTATTTGTGAGTTGTAGGCATTGTTGGCTGTGCAATGCCTACAATGAATGTCATGGGAATATTGTTATTTTTAGGGAATTAAAACACCCTTGCATAGACACAAGTCTGTGCATCAACCCAGTCACTTGTACACACTCAACACTTCTTGCAGTTAATATTACAGTGTGTCACTACATCTTTTACCAAAGATGAATTAGGCCTTATTCTGATTTTTCTGAAAGGCCTGTTTTCCTCTGAAGGCGTTCATAAGCATATTTTTGTTTTGTTTTGTTTGAAAAGCACCTGAAGCACCAGTGTCTTTGTACGTGCATGCTGTGGCTTAACAACACAATGAATTTCCACTGGCATGTCAGCAAAGCCATTTGCATGCAGAAATGCTGTCTCTGGTATCAGAAATCTCTTGCTCTTGCCTGTGGGTTGCTGCTCTGTCACAGAAAGTGAACAGCCGAGGAGAGAAGTCATCACTGTCTCTCTTTTGCACAGTCAGCTGTAGCAAATAAAAATAACTTCTCACATCATGGCTTGGAGGTTAGACATACCACATTCATTTTAGGTGAGCAAATGCAGCCATTAAAGTAGGCAATGAAACTCTGCAAAGGAACTCTTTGCAGTACCAGAACATTGCCTCTAATGTCAGATTCTTCCCATTAGCCTCATTCTAGGGAAGCAAAGTAAAGAAGTCCTTTCCCAGGAAATAGATTAATATTTTCATGGCTATTTTAAGTATTTTTCCCCTAAATCTTTCACTTCTAATACTTCACTTCAGAGGACTATATATTCTTCTCTACAGAGAATGAGCAGAACCTGTGACCATCCACAGTGGTCTCATTTCATGCAGAGGATTTTTATCATAATTTTTCTTGTTCAAGCAATCTCTCATTAATGGTGTGGCACCTCTGGTGCCAGAGGTGCCAAAAGGGGCTGAATAACCAGCTGTGTCAAAGTAGGGGGGTTCCATAGTGAGACATGGATGCTGAGTCCCACAGAGCAACAATTCACACAGCAAAATGGCTGAAGGAACACAGACACAAAAAATAGCTGGATGTAGGCTCATTGCTGTGGAAATCCTCTTTTTTTACTTGCTTTTGGAAGGAGGATTTAATGGTGTCTCATGTCTTCCATTGCACGTTTTCACAGCACCCAGCACAATGGGGATCTGGTCCTGCTGGAAGGCACTGAGAGAAAATACATTTTAAAATTGGTGTCTTTTCTTGCCTGTAAGAATTGAATTTTATGCCCAGCCCACAGTGCTGGAAGTGGTGGCAGTAGTATTTTCTTCCTCAGTTATTATTTATACTTGATAAAGTAGGTAAACATATTCAAATTCTGTTGTAGCAATGCATGACACTTATTTCTTCCTGCTCTGCTAGAAATTCACATAATTTTAATGTCAATATAGCTATAGATGGGTTCAGATGAAAAGAGGCAACTATACATATTAATTTTTGCTTGCTGTGAGATGGCTTTTTAAATGGAATACCTGGAGAAATGGGCTTTGATTTTTCTAGAAGTGAGAGGCTGGGGAGGGGAGAAGCTGATAACTTTAGGGCATTTAGCATTTGCAAAGGGATAATTTGAAGAATTACAGAAGCTGCAACAGATGACTAATGCTTCAGCTGATACTAATCAAAGCTTAGAAGTGCCTTTAAATGACAGATTTTATACATCTCTTATTTTAGATTAAAAAAGCCTAAGCCTGGGGGAAGAAATAAAGAAGCAAACATAACAAATATTCAAAAAAATTAAAGTTGCATTCAAAGTTCAGCAAAAAACAAGAGTGAATTTGTGAGACACTGGTAGTTCTCCAACTCGTCCTGAACATTCTGGCCAGCAGTGAAAGCCAGCTTCACCACCAGAGCAGTGAATATTGCCAAAATTCTATCTGTGGAGAGAAATTCCCAGCCAGTCTGAAAATGTCCTCTTTTCCACCAATGGTATGACATTTTACCCCAGCTGCAGGTTTGCCTTGTTGCATCTGAAATAATTCAGAGATTATTGCAAATTATAAATGTACTGGAGCAATAAAAGACCATAGGGACCAACAGGTGTTTTATTAATGTAATAGTTAACAGCACAGCCCATGATGGAAAGTTAGGTGCATAATGGCATATCTTACAGGCATTATTAGCATTAAAATACTCCTGCATATGATTTATTGCTCCATCAGAACATGTTTCAGGTTCTTTCTGAAATCTGATGTGTGATTCTTCACAAAACACCTGAGCCATGTAGTCATGGGTCTGTAAATACCCAGAAGTATATGTTAATGTTATTATTGTATCTGCCTATGTTCGAGCAATTTTGGATTTTAAAAAGTCCTTAAAATGAAAACTTTTCTTCCTTAACAGCTACATTTCTTGTGCATCAAAAGAACAAAGTGTGGCAGTAAGAGAACCTCTACTAGCACTACAGCAAGAACCTCTTCATTGCACTTGGTGCTGAATAATGAAAAGTACTTAGATTTCTAGCAGACCTGATGCTGCCTGGTTGTTCTCATATATCACCCTCATTTCCCATTCCTTTCTATTGCTTCTCAGCTTCCAGCTTCCCTCCACAGACCTGCTTTTTTAGCCCTGCTACTCACAGAATCACTTGTTTTTCCAAAATATATTCTTCTGTGAATTTTCTTTTGAATTGGTTGATCTTTTGGCTTTTTTTACTTCATACAGTCTCCCAAATAGATAGTGACCATCTCGTGCTAAGTATTGGTTGCGTTTCTTGGGTGCACTTCTTGATTTTTAATTTTAGCAGTGTGCGGAGATATAAAAAAGCAAAAAAGTCTATACAGCCATTTGATGGAATAGGGAAGACAAATTCAGAGGTTCCACAGCTAAGCCACACACTTCATATGTGCTAGGATTGGCAATCAAAATCCCAACAAAAAACATAAACACTACCCTAAGCCTCACTTTCTTCCCGAGAAGTATGGGTCAAAATTACTGTTTATTATTCCTTATTATTTATACTTTATTCAATAAAACAGCTCTATATTTATTTATAAAAAATATTACACTTTAAAAAAAGTTTATTTTATTATTTGTGGCTTGTATTACTTTATTTTTTTGTCAACTAATTTGTTTTTAAGTGCATATCCCAAATGTTGTTTTCCTTGAAAATGACAGTGGAAAAAAAAAGAAGTCTTGAATTTTTGATGTGGTAGAATTTGGGAAAGATTGCATTACAAATTAGTTTTGAAACATTTCAATCTGTTATGACACAATAAATATTTCTAGTTCAATTTATTTTACAACTTAATAGTGCGTTTATTTGCATATTATTTCCTATTGGGTTGTTTTGAATGACATGAGAGCCATGTGTTATAATATTTTGCACTATCATGATAGATGTGTCACAAAATAATGCAGAAGTAATGAAAGTTCCATACAGATGAGAAATAAAAAGTAATGAATATAACACAACAAAATCAATTCCCAGCATGTGCCCGTGGTGCCTTGAGAGGCTGTCCTGGAACAGAGGCTGGGCAGTGTTAAAGGAATAAAGCAGGGATTTATTAAAGGCCTTCACAGGATACACCTTGGGCAGTACAAGAGCTCATCCGTGGCTCCACCCAGGATGGACACTGGGTCAGGAGCTTTCACACTTTGATGAGTTTTGGTCCATTTGCATATTGGGGTTAATTGTCCAATTACAGCTTCAGGTTATGAAGTCCCATCCCCCCAGATTGCTCTCCTCCATTTGTTGTTGTTTATACTTCTTGTGCCTGAAGCTACAATGGTGTCCTCGGTTCTGGGGATAGAAAAAGGTTGTTTTGTCTGACTAAACTGTGAGGAGAACTTGCTAACATATAATATGATGCTCAGAGTTACATACTAATGCAGTACAAAATCTGGAAAACATGAAAGCTGAAACTTAAGGCATCACTAGAATCAGACGTTTTTATAAATTTCTATTGCATTTTTAAAATTTGAGGTCAAGACAAATTCACACATCCAGAGTTTTGCCAGAAAAATTCCGTCCTATAAAAGTGTTGTGACAGAGGCTTCCTGACAGGTTCTGCTGTTCAGCTGCTGAGGTGAGCAGTAACCTTACTCAACTCCCCTAATAAGGGGAGGGCATGGCGATGTACCATTCTAGTCAAATTTGCTCAAAAATAGGTGTACATGTTGAGTTCTGCACACCTTCTCTCTGCTAAAGAATTACATTCTCTTTACTTCCACCCTCATCTTTAGCAGAGGGAGAAAAAGCTCTTTTTGGTGTCTAACACTTTTCCGGGCAATTTCTTGCAAAGAGAGAGGAATTTTTTTTTAGTAGAAATACCCAGCTAGCAGTACAAAAACAATTAATCATCTTTAGAGACAAACTTGGCTGGTGTAAATTGACATGACTGTACACAGCACATGTGGTTATGTGTATTCTTAGCTAATTTGGCCCATAATCACTGGAAATATTAGTCAGCCAGATTATCTCATATGCCAAGGTTCATGTGACCAGGTAATAAATAACCTGGAAGATTGCTCAGTGAGACAGCCCTCTAGTTAAGTACGTGTGCAGGAAACTCTCTCAACTCAAACCATAATCTTGAATATCTCCTGCTTCTGGAAAGGCTGGATTGAGCTCAGAGCCAGCAGTTTGGTAGCCACTTCACTGAAGTCTACTGAGTAAAATATTGAATTCAAGATAAAGCCTTTGGGTAGCTGCTGACAGCACTTGTCCATATGTAGTTACCTCTAAGTTATTTCCATGGTGAGCATTTATTTATATCTCTTTGGGCATGACCAGCACATTGGTTCACCAAGAGAGCATCGTGGGACACGCTGGGAAAACTTAAAGCAAAACAGAGCCTAATTTTTAATTCTGACTTTGAAAACTGACGATAAGAAAGAGGCAATCTGATCTAGAAGTCAAATTCACAGAACGCAGAGTTCAGCTAGAGCAGGTGTTTTTCTAATTAACTTTCTGTGGAATGCTGCTGGTTTCTTATAATACAGTGTGGTCCCAAAACAAGGACAGTGTGCAAAAGCAGTAATGATGAAGTATTTGTTGAGTGCTGAATTTGGAAATTACCTGGTTCTCCCATTAGCTGGTTATCTGTTTTGCAGTCGGAACCTCAGCTGCAATAAACTGATGTCACCCTTTTGAACAAATTTACCCTGGCTGAAGATAGGGCAGTGGTTAATGAGCAACTGGAGGGACAAAATTTCTGAATATCTGCAATTATGGAAAATGCCTGTTACAAAGTAGGTGACTCAGCAGTGCAGTGGTACTAACATGCTGCAAAGAGAAAAAAGTATTCAGAGAGAAATGTTGAATGAAAGACTACTTATTTGCTGAAATTCTATTATTCAAATTCTTATTGATATTCTGCTGACCTCTGAACCCTACAATAATTCTTTAGTGCAAGAACTGTGTGATGCAATTACATACAGATCACCAGATTTGGCATAATTCCTTGACTTATAAATGTGAAAGAGGTATGAAAGTGGATAACTATCTGATTAGCTTGCACTCACAAAAGCAGTATTAAGTTCCCTTAATATCTTCCACTTAGTGCTCTTCCTTCAGTCATAGCATAGAACACTAATATGGTATTTTAAATCTTAAAAAAAAATGTGATGCTTTGTGCATTAGTGTCTGAAGGAAGAATAGAACTGGTATGGATGACCCAAAAGGTCCTCTAATTCTTGAATTCCTGTAAATGAAAAGTTGCCTCAAATGGAAAAAGAAAATTTTTCTGCCTGTGTAAGTACAGGAAAATCAGGATTTGACATTTTGAAATCATCCTTCTCTGAACGAAAAGTGTAATGCAACCCACAGCTGCAAAATATGCATTTATTCATAACATTTTTTTGAAAAGGAAGTAGTCTTGAAACTTACTTACATGATAGTAATTTATTGGAAAGTTGACTATGCTTTAAATCAGGTGTTAGACTACAAGTGAAGAAGTTGACCATCAGACTGTGGAAGATACATACCAAATAAGAGTAGAAATCCATCTTGCTTTGAACAAGCTAAGGGTTGTCTCTCACTCTGCTTTGCCTTTGCATATTTGTAATGTGCTGAAATAGAGGAAAAAAGGGTTGTAACAGCTTCAGACATAATTCAAAAGAATGAAAGGAGAGTAAGACTAATAATTACAGAGAAATATTCCAGTCTGTTTTATTCAGTTAGCACAAAGGGTAATAAGAGCAGATGCTTTCCCAGTCCTTACAATTCTTTAGCTTGTATTGATGTACAATGAAAAGAACAAAAGATAATTAATGGTCTACGAAGAGGACACACTTAGTAGTAAGCTGGTGTCTCAGCATCCATCTTCTCATTGATCAATATTGGAAACTATAACTTCACTGGTTGTTTTATGAGGTCTTTAAAAAAGGACACAGAATCATCAAGATCATAAAAAATATATTTCATTCTTTTGTGGCTATAGCCTCATTATTCTGCCTGAGAAAGGACACTGCGATTCTTCTATGTCACAGCCCATTCTGAAGGGGGAAAGCATTTGTGTTATTTTTCAGCTGGAGACCTGTGTAGTTTGTCTCCAGTGGAAGGGTCCTTCTGGAGGCCAGCTGGCTCATCAAACAAGTGTCCTGCTGCCCTCCTGGCTGGATGTGAGCTCTGTGCTTGCCTGGGGTCCCTGCAGCCTGCACAGAGCTGCATGGAGCTGCCAGATCAGCTCACCAGCCCAGCACATCTCCGGGCACGGGCTGGCAGGGCTGGAACCAGCTCTGGCCTAAAGCAGCTTGGTTGTAGCCAGGCACAGCAGGTTATATTTAATGAGCTCTGCTTTGCTCAGGGATGTACAGAGCTGCTGTTCAGGGATGCTCCAGCTGCTGCTATGCAGTGCAAGCACTGGCTGAGGAGGTGGGGAGTGCTGTATGCTGCTGCTCATCACCCCCCAGGGGCACACTTGATGCCTGAAGTTTTAGCTTTTATATTTTTTAGGTTCTGTGCTGTTTTAGTGGGTAGTTTTAGGTTTTGTGTTAAGTGCTACTAAGTTCTCTTCACAAAGTAGATAGACAAAACAATTCCTTCTCTAGCTTGGAACCAATGACAACTTTCAGGCCCAAGAACAAAAACAATAGTGGAGTGAGAAGGAAAATCAAAGAGGATGGATCTTCACAACCTGAAACTACAATTGGACAGTTAACTCCAATATGCAAATGGACCAGAACTTATAAAAGTGAGAGACCTTGTGATCGGGTGTCCATTTTGTGACCATTTTGGGGCATCTTGGGTGTAGTCCAGCTGGGCTCTTGCACTGCTCAGGGTGTACCCATTGAGGCCTTTTAATAAATACCTACTTTATCATTTTGCTCCGTCTAGTCCTGTTCCAGGTCAGCCTCCAAGAGGTATCACACTCACTGGTTTCTGGGCAGCAGAAGGACACTGCAAGCACTTTGGCAATTTGTAGCTTTTAAACACCTGAGGCATGAGGCTGGTTCCACAGGTAGACCTAGAACATGAGCTTGGATTAATTTTTTTAAATAGCTGAAGTTAGGTTATATTAATCCCACTGCTGCCATAGCAGGATTTGTGGGGGGAGAAAACACTGATTGTCTCAGGTTGAAAAAAGGGAGAGAGATGTAGAGTTGCTAACAAGGGCTGGACTAGACATTTTGAACAGATTGAGAGCAGCTCTGCCCTGAAGTCAAAACATACTCAGGAGAACTGGAGATGGTGATCTGGGCTCTATTTTGAGCATGTACTGTTCTGTAAGTATGCTAAGCTTCACAGTTTTTCAGCTTTCTTTGCCCAAATCTATTTATCAGCTCTCCAGAGAATGGGTTGGCCCTAGCTACTCTATCCAGAACCTGTCACAGTGAGGTGCTGATCTGTAGGGATGCAGGCCCTGCAGCAATGTGGCTTATACTGCATTTAGAAAGCCAGCTCATCCTCCATCAGACTGGAAAAGACTATTCTCATCCTTCAGCTGAGAGTGCCAGCTCTGAATACCTGCACATCTGCCCTGTGCTAGGACACATGACAGATTTCCATCTGCAGGCTTGTATAGGTGTTGCCAGCTAACAGCACTTGCATCCATATTTGATGGATTCTGGGCCCCAGGCCTCACAGCTGGGAGATTACAAAGTGTGAAAAAGCAGTTTCAGATAGTTTTAGAAGTTCCAAGAACATAACCCCCCAACTCCAGTATTCAAGTCCACAAAGGTTGCACACATGACAAGAAAAATACATGGAGACTATGGGAGATGTGATGTTCTATTCGGTGTTGCATGGAATGGCTTAAGTGCAATAAACACAGATAAAATATTTTCTTTCCCAAGAACTAAGATAAAATGGCTTCTTCTGTTGTTTCCTGTAGCTAGGAAGAAAAGGGTCTCCACGGGCAATGCCTCTTGCCTGGCCTAGTATGGTTCAGCATGGTTTGGGTCAACATGGGTGTTGAAGACAGGGAAAGGGTAATCCTTGGGGATTTAAGTTTAAGGTTCAAGGGTTTAAGTGGAGTTTCATTTACAGCAGTTTCTGTAAATGCCCAGCAAAACCCTCTGTAACTGTGGAAAAGTGTTCTCATCAAAAACCAAGAAAAAATTTAGAAAATATCTGTACTTTATTACCTTTTAGCACATTTTACATCTTTAGATCACTGAAACCTGTATTGAGCTCTCTGTCTGTTCGTATTACTGGAAACAAGTTGGGTTACTCATAAGTACTAATAGCACATATATTGTTTATTTGTGTGGGGTGTCAAATTACATAAGAGTAAAGTTTTCTTTCTTGTACTGATTTGTTGTTTTTGAGTCAGCAATTTAATTTTGTTGCATCAGTATTTCTCCAAACTCAGTCTTTTCAAGAAAACAATCTCTGTTAAGGTGCTAAATGATGTCTGCTCAGAGAATTTCTTATGTTCTTCTCTATTCATTTCTATGATTATTGTCACAATCCACTAACAAGTAGCTCAACATGTTACTTCCGCAAGAGTCCCATTGCCTTTCCTTGTAAACAAAAGGCAGATCCAAGTCTTTTGCTTCAGTAAATTCTAAATGTATTTCTCAGGTAATTTGAACGAAGTATATTAAGAAATCAATATACATAATAAATAGAGCCTCCTCCTAAAAGGCCTCCAGACTGCCCTCTAAAACTGTGACATCTGAATTGCTTCAGTGCACATGAACAAAATCATGCAGGAGCAAACTCATTTCAGGCAGAAACAACAGAACATTCCACTTTTGCTGCTGTCTTCTCCAGAGAATCCTTTCATATCTCTAGGACATGGACCTAACTTTAGAGCTAAATCCTTCAAGTTTTCCCACTGGTTTGGTCTAGGGGGCAAGTATTGCATCAAGAAGGGCCAGCAGCTTTCCCTCTTGACCCTTTGTGATTTTACCCTTCCTTTGACCAAGCAGAGGTGATCTAGGTGATATATGAAGTCAAGTTTGGACAATCCTTAATAACATACCAACCTGTGAAAAAAAATTTACTGATTTTTTTTGATTTTTGCCTGAAGGACTTGCAGACAAATTTAAGCATCTCTTCATAAGAGGAGTGGAGAAGGGATTCCAAAGTGAAGAAGAAACAAAAATTAATTTACATGCATTTTGCTTTCTTTTGCAGGTATCTCCAGCATCTACCCTTCTTGATGTGAAACACAAATTTCACAAAGCATGTAAGTACTATGATTACCAGGCTGGAGACATGGTTAGAGGCCTTTCACTTAGAGAAACTGTCAAATTTATTTTTCATGAATCTCACAGAAAAGCTGAGACTATTCTGACAGCTCCAGTGCTCGGTAAGAATAGTGTTTGAACTAAGGTTCTGTTGTAGCTGTTGCAGATGGAAGAGACTGGAAGGAGAGAACTGCATAATTTATCACTGCCAGCACATGAGGTGCAGCAGTTTTTATCTTGTTTTTAACATTACACGGTGTCATTTCAAAACCAGTACTGCATCTCTTCTCCCAGTGTTATATTGGATAAACTTCAATAACAATAGACTGCTTCAAGCTGACCATAAGCTTATGGTGAAGCACTGGTACAGGCTGCCCAGAGAATCTGTGGATGTCCTGTCCCTGGAAGGGTTCAAGGCCAAATTGGATGGGGCACTGAGCAACCTGGTCTAGTGGATGGCATCTTAGATACTGAGATTTCATTATTTTTACAAAAAAGAGTGTGTTCAACTAAAGGCTAGATGCCTTTTAAAGAGAAAAAAAAGGTTGTCAGCCATTAATATCCTTGAGTTCAGAGTAGGGTAAGTAGAAAAAGCATTCTGCTTATTCTGTGTCCTTATAATTTTATAAAACACTAAAGCTTAAGGCATCTGTGGTTGCACATGGGTTCAGTAGATGAAGTGAAAGGCTGTTAACCTGACTGCTCTGAAGTTACTTATTTTTCCTCCCTGTAAGGGCTTGTAAAATACAAAATGGCAAAAGTTCAAAAGCCACACTGCTGAATATGAAAAGATCGAGTGCAGAAGTTTTAATATTTCAATAAGGGTATGTCCTCCCATCAGTTTGTCAAATGCAGTGCACTTCTGCCTGAATCTCTTAAATCAATTGAAACTGGATTTATATTGATGCAGTTTAAATCAGTTGGAGAACACTGGCACAAAGGTTTATGCCAATATAACAGTAATGAGGTTTTGAATGGATTTGGGCTAATATAGTGTGAGATTGTGTATAAGTCATTTTAATGGCACCTGTTTTGATATTAAGAAGCATCTTACTCCTCAAGTACCCCAGTGATATAAGTGGAGCTGAGTGTAAGACAGTAAGCATACAACAAAACACAGTACACATCATGAACCAAACCTCTGCCAGTGCAGAGTGTTACAGCACATGGAAGGGCTGGCAAGTGCCTTCAAAATTTTTTAAATTTTCATTTTTTAAGTCAATTCATCCTGTTCCCAGATGTACACCATATCAGTGCCCTGTGTCCTTTCTTCTCAGTTCAGCTCATTGCTTTGATCTCTCTTTCCCAGTTCAGCCTGGATGTTGTTGTCTCACGAGGTTCCCCCCCCCCACCCAATCCTTTCCCAGTTGCAAAGATCAAACCTTCACTTTTTTCTCTTTGTATAGTTAGTGGGACGACAGCTAATAGAATACAGTTCTCTTAGGCAGGGGCTGAGAAGGGGCTGAAGCTGATCTGTGGATGCCTTTGGTTAGCATGCTATTTTGTACTAGCTCATGCATTCATTTCTGTCATTTTGTGTGTGCCAGCCTCACATGTTCCCCTATAATCTCTCATTAAAACACACTCCTACGCACACCCCCTTACAGTCTCCCTGTCTTCACACATTCTCCTTTGATCACCCTTACAATTAAGCTTTCTCCTCAGCTGGTGTCGTGTCAACTCTTCAGTGAGAGGAACCCCTGTGCAGCAATTTCACAAGCATCATCTCTGTCACTGATCCGGTCTCACTGCCTGATTCAAGAAAAGAGGAAAGAGATTGAATTATGGATTGCAGCATAGGCTGTTAGTCATTAAAATAAAAGAAACGATATCCAAGTGACATGTGCCATCTTACTGATAAGTAATTTCTAAGTTAGTCAAATATTAGTTTGGATGTGTGTTTATGTAAAAGGCAGAATATGGATTTAGAAGCCCAAGAACAAGTACTGAATTACTCCTCAGCCCTTGCTTCAGCAAAACTGTCTCTTCTGAAACAACCCCAGAAAGGCCTAACCTTGTGCTTTTTGTGGCATTGAGCTCAAGGGATCAATCTCAGTTTATCACTGGAGATGCAGGGATCTTAGTGGAGAATAACCATTTAAGACAAAGTGCTAATTTCATGGGAGTTCAAAGGCTTTGTCCAGACTGAAGTTGTTTTTAATCATCCCTGGCTGCTGTAGCCACTGCCCGTGGGAGGGACGGGCAGCACCAACTGGGGTCAGCCCAGAACAGCAGATTCCCTGCTGCAGCCCCCTCCAGCCATCAGCTCCACAGGGGCTTTCTGTAACACTTGTTAGAGCCAGGCTGTCATGCCTAATAGCAAACATCACACCTGCCCACCATGGATCTCTCTAATCCTTTTTAAACCTACTTACAGTTTTGACCTCAGCAAAATCCTCTGGGAAGGAGTTCCATAATAAAAGTGTGTTGTGGACAAATGCCTACACTTCTACAGCTTGATATTTTCTGCCTGAAATTGAGTGGCAGCTGAGTGTCAAGGTGTCACTGGCCATCCTGCTGGGCTGTCTAAGGCACAGGCAAAGAAGCCTCAATCAAAATGGAGCCGTGCATCAGGAGACTTTACTAGAATTTTCCTCATTCCTTTGGGTAGCTGGCTGAAGTGGAACCAAGCCAAAAACTGAGTGTATAAGAAAGAAGTCTTTTGACCCATTTTCTCAGTTGCTTATAATGAGTTAGCTACCTGGCATTTTCTTTATCTGTACAGATTATGTTTTCAATGGAGAAAGAAATATCTTGTAGGCTAAACTTCCTGAGCTCTTGTCCTTGGCAATAACTTTTCACCTTTAATTTATTTTTATCTTTGCAAAATGTATTGGACTGCTGGGGGAGGAAATCTTACAGATAGAAAATGAAAAACTGTAATAATAATGCTAATTTCAATATCACATAACTAAAATAAAATACCTTTAGAACAGGTAATATAGTGGAGACTGTGATCATTAAATATTTTCAAGGTTACTGCATGAAAGTTGCTGAAAAGGCTCTTGAAAGAAGAGGAAGAACTGAAAGGAAAGGGGGAAATAAGATCTCAGCAGTGCTGTAACAAACTGTCCCCTGCTCAAGGGGGACAGCACAACTGTGGCTACATTTTAAAGCCAGAAGGGTGAGCATAGGGAGGCCAGAAATTGCCCTCTAGGCACAAGGACTAGGCAGAGAAGGGAGGAAACCTGGTGATGGGTGGAAGGAAAAAGAAAGTCCAAGAGAGAACTGAAAACATCATGTCATGGGTATCCTGGTCCACAGAGGGAAATAAAGTGCTCAAGGAATAAGGGACATCTAAGCTAACAGAAGTTATATAGGGCATTTAAAATAAGCAATATCAATGAAAGCAAATCATTAAGACAGGAATTGTCAGTAGATGGCACTCAAGAATAAACAGCATAATTTCTGAACAACACAAAACTTTAGAATCCTACTATACTGTCTTATAACTGCTCCTTACAGGTATTTCTATAGTGAACCAGGGAGCCATGTTCCCTGGAATGCTGCTGAAATATTTTCTGTTGCTTTTCTCTAGAGAGAGGAAAAGGAAAAAGACTCCTTCTTCATGATGGGACCAATCTCTCTTTCAGCCTCCTCCTTACAGTAGGGCAGTGTGTTAGGAGTCATCTGCCAGGTTTTAGCTACTGGTCTCATCCTGTCCCAGAAGCCACAGGAGAGCTGCAGATCCCATCACCCTGCTCTGGCCTGGCCAGAGCACACCCTGTGTGCCTGCCTGCACAAAGGCAGCTCAGAGTCTCCGGTGCAGGCCCTTCCATCACACCATTTCACAAAACCTCTTAAACTCTCCCACTGACTTCCAGGGGCTTGAATAAGATGTTTATTGCCTAATGCAAGGAGATGCAGTCTCAGATGGTAAACACAAGCAGAAGTACCACATCACACAATTCTTTTCCCGGTGCATATTATCCCTCCTTCCCTTTTCAGAATGACCTGTTACAGCCTTCAGCTCACTTCTACCCCCAGCTGCCTATCAGTAGTGCTCAGCAGCTGCAGGGAGAGCAGCATTTCAAAACCAACAGGTCCTTGTTCACCCAGAACCCTGAGGCAGATCTTCAAAACACAGAGCAGTGGAAGTCGAGCTGACAGGGTGAAGAGCAAGGAGGAGAATCTCTCATTGCTTAGAAATCACAAGGCAGGCTTTGTGAGCACAGCTCAAGGCACACGGAGTACTAAAATTAATTCTTTAGTGGAGGAAGTCCTCTTTCTTTCCTCCTTTCTAAAAAGGCTGCTAAAGATTTTCATGCCCTGAATGTGCAATTTTTCTGGTTTTCATGACACCTGAAGTCTAGTATCACGATTCCAATAGCAAGAGCATCAGGAATAACTGTTTTTTCCAGGCCTGTGCTGACACACAAGAGCAGGATGCAGAGCTGTTGCTGGAAAGGATGACTGTGCTGCATCACATAATTCCCTTCTGGAGGCTGGCTGTGATGTTAAACTGCAAGGCTCAGAGAGGTGAGAAAGGATGCTGTGGGGATTAGTCATTAGGAGCAGTACCAGGGAGAGCAGTGACTGCTAAGCCAGTCCTTGCCTACCGGTTCTGTATAATCAGGACTGTCTGATAACACAGTCTTGCTGAGAACCTGCAGTTCCTCTGATTCCTCCACACTGTCTATTACAGCTGGATTCTCAGGTTGCAGAAAGTTAATGAAACCTGTCAATTTTGATGCCTGGAGAGACTCATGTGCCTGATGAATACATCTGCTGGGGACTCAGAGAAGCTGAATTTTGCTATTTATGGCTCAGCAAAGTTGACTTCATAGTCTTGGCCTGTCAATCAGCCATGTGTCTCATAAAGCAAAGAGACCCAAATAAGTTATATCTAGGGCACAGAGTCTTCCAGAGGGATCTTTCTTCTGTCCTATATTAAGAGATCAGGCTTTGAGAAAGCCAAAATGTTTGAAAGAGGGCAATGATCTGATCCCACCATGAGTTGCCTTGAGCTGGACACACTCCCTGGACAGAAAGGCAGCTACAAAGTCTATAGCTTTTATCAGATCTCAAACTCCTTCCTCCCTGATTGTGTCCTAAGTAGTTCACACTAGCCTGGAATCCATACATGAAGGAGTTTTCCAAAGGACAGACAATATCCTGCTGTGCATGCGCTTGATTGCAGAGCTCAGAGGCCCAGCATTACATCCCCAGTATGGATTCTCAGAGCACATTGGGTTGGCAGTCACATCCAGCTATTGTTTTTGACAAATTCTCCCCTCTCTGCATTCATAACAACTCAACTGGAAGTCACACAATGAAGGTGAATCACTGGGGATGGGCAGTTACCACAAATGGGCACTAAGAAATACAGTGATTTCATCAGTGTAAATTGCTCATTCATCTGTGTCAACTTTGTAAATGGAAATTACTAGATTAGGAGGAAACATGGTATTTATTCCATACTATATTTATACTTTATTTTTCTTTTGTCTTAGTCACACAGCAGAGATCAGCAGGATGCTAGTTCTTGATGAATTTCAGTATCCCTCAAATGCCACAATTCAAAGATCTTTTTACTTCTCTATGCCTGTTGATACAACCCAGTTTATAAGAAACTCCTTGAATGTCTTGTTACTGCCACAATGAAGCTTGTATTTCCTCAAACTCTCTGCTTCCCAGCTCTAAGCACAAAATAAGCAACAGCTCCTGCCACAAAACTCAAACTGGTTGCTACCCTCTTCCTTCCCGGCTCACAATCAGAGATCTCACCCATGGGTAAATTGCTTCCTGACTGTGCAGCATGTGCCTGTCAGAACAGGGACACAAATTTTTGCTTCAGGATGGGGCTTTAGTCATGAGACCAGCTCATCCAGCAGCCCATTTCTATCCTGTGCAGGGAGAAGCATCAGTAGGACGACCTCCTTTCAGCTTATTTGTGACATTTCTGCCAAATCTCTCTATTCAAAATACAGGAGTCTGTCTGCTGGTACAGATTCATGTGACCTGAATTTATGGCTTGGCTGTCAAAATAATTGAAGCCCTCCTGTGAAAGTTGGGATTTTTTTTCAGTCCTTTGCAACAGCCAGTCAGGAAATGAGAATGGCATCATTGAACTAACACTGTTAAAAGAGAGGAGAAGCCAAACTGTGTTAACCTCATGATTTTAATCTTCAAAATTAATGAAGATTTACCTTATATTCAGGCACCACATACCCCACATCCCATTCTGTGTTGGAATTACAGAAAAAACTGTGCTGGCCATGTTCCAAAAGAGAATGCCTTCCAGAAGGTTCTGTGCACTTCACAGGCACTATTGTGTGTTCTGAGCTGTGGTCATAAACCTCCCATGCAAGCCTGACTCATGTCCCTTCGCACTACTAAGGCCCAGATTTTGCATTTGGACATTTCTGGCTAGGGTGCTGAGATGACAACACTGAGAGTGGGTAGCAGATTAGGCATCTGCAGTTCATTTCTCTACTGAACACTTGAATCTCGTTATAAGATGTGGAGAAAGAGACACTAAAAGCAGTTGGAAAAGCAACTGACCAGGTATTTGTGATGTTTTCCTTTTTGAAATACATATGAGGTTGCAAAAGTATCTTATGTATTAAATTAGGAAACTATGGTGGAGGTTTGGGTCACCAGGCTGATTTAGAAACAGGGCACAGAGAAGCTCAAACAAGACTTTCAGAGACAGATGTTTAAAGCATTCTGGTCTTCAAAAGATAATAATAAAAGCCAGAAGGCCCCCTGGGACTTCTGAAGTCTCCTGATTAACACTGAAATGAACGTGATGTTTAAGACTTAGGTTTTCAAGACTTGACCAATGGGAGTCATGCTATTGACAGGGGTTGGTTGTCTGCTAGACACTTTCTCCCCTTTGAGTTTCATTTTCTCATTTATAAAATAAGAATAATTAACCTGCCTTTCATCCACCTTGGGATGCTTTGTCTGTTTTGACTGTGATCCCATAAGAAATATTTGGGAGAAAGAATGACTTAAATGTATGTTTAATGACCTATTGAACCAGAGGGAGTAAGGTGTCTAAAACACAAAAGCCAGGATTCATTAAAGCCTTATAGAAACAAGATGACCTTAAGAAAACCAGCAACATTTAAATCAGCAATGGAAAAAGTGAAGATCAACTCAAAAATTTAATGAAAATTCACATTATTTCTCCTTTTTTTTTGACAGCTGCTGCATCTGATCTTATTGCATTTCATTAGCAGGATTACAGATATAATTTCAGATGAGTAACATAATAAAAGAAAAGGCAGCAAATGTATTGAGATGTAGCTTGAAGCAGAACTGTACCCCTCTGCTCTCTGGGATATTGTTCCCAGCTGAGATTTACAGGGCTCCAACAATGCATCACAAATGACATCCTATGTAAACAATTGGAGAAAAAATGTGAGATGCTATTTAAATGCCTCATTAAGAAAAGGAAATTTCATAGCTAGATTCCTTGCTTTTTTGACTTTGCAGTAGATTTAATTGATGGATCTAAATGAAAAACATCAAAAGTTGTTTACCAGAATTGCCTGTTATTATTTACAATGTGTCTTATATTAGTGCCTATGGTGCAACTGAGAAAATTACAGTAGGAGGCCCTATAGAAGTAATCCAAGCCCGAGGAATATCCAGTCTTGAGGAATTAAAGCCCACTCAACTGTTAACAGAAGATGCCAAAGTTTTGGGCTCAAAACTGCTCATACATCAATTTAAACTCAGATATTAATATTTTTTGTCTGAAGAACAGTCTAATTTCCAGTGTTAACCTGGTGTTCACCAGCAGACTCGTGGGCTTAATGTTCATTCAAGGAATTCAGGTTGCTAAAAGCCCCAGTGGGCTGTCATTACTGTGAAAAGAATCTCATGGCCATTAATAAGAGAGGTCTCTGTTGATTAAGGCAGGGTCAAGGTCGCCTGAGGCTGTAAATGTGCTCTGCATGTACATCAGGCTTTTCACAGGAGTCTCTGCACTTTTGAACACCTAAGTTGGCATGTGGCTTTACTGAAAGGGCCAAGCTTCTCTTACAAAGAGCTGCTTGGACAGGACGTGTATGAAATGTCCCAGGAAATGTGACAGACAGCCAGCAGGCACTGGAGAACAGGAGAGGAAGGGAACCTCCCTTGCCAGAGTGAGAGGAACTTACCTCCTTGAAAAACCTCTGAGAACAAGAGAAATAAATGACAAGTCCTCTGGTGTCACCTCTGCAAGACAGGCTAGAGAAGAGGCAGCAGCTTCAGCATCTAAATTCAGACATTACCCCAGGTCTTCTCTTCCTCATGGATTCCCTGGATGTGCTTTTGCAGCCCCTCCCTTCTGTGGGGCCAAGAGCTGCGATGTAACAAGCAGCTGCAATTCCAGAGGTGGGGTCAGGCAAGCACAAGTGCAAGGGGGGCTGTTCAGAACCTCTTGTGAAAGATTTCACCCTTTGACAGTGGTTTGTTTGGCATTTGTTTAGACTCAAGCCCTCTCTCATATTAGTAACCTATTTCTGTCTATTTTCTTATTTGTGCATGGAGGGAAAGAAACCCTAAGAACAAGTGAAATAAGAAATCTTTCAAACAAAATTTGGTATTTGCAACTGTTTCAAGTTAATGAAAGCAATGTATCAAAGACAAGAAGGTGAACAAATGATTCACAGTAAAAATAATGTAGCAGAGTTTTGCCTCTTTCTAAATTGTCCCCTAGTTGCAGTGATACTGAATATATTTGCTGTTGAAAATTACTCACAGCTGAAACAAATGATGTGTGAGTTATACTGGAACAACGTATGTTGCTCTGGTTTAAATACCTACTAGTGAAAGGCAATATTCTTTTTATATTCTGCCATTAGACTGCAAGTTCAGAGTGCACAAACAGTCTGGATGAGCTGTGTCTATCACATTTACAGAGGGGAAGCAGTAGAGCTGCTCAAAGGCCATGAAGTATTTGCCATATAGATTGAGATGAAGCACCATCCCTCAGATATGAAAATGAAAACTCACCAAGCAGTATCACTACAATCAAGTCCCTTATGGACTGTGTCTGTAAAGGGGTGGAAAAGCACTTTGCTGGTAAACTTTTAGGTTGGAAAAGGCCTCTGAGATCATTGCATCCAACCTTTGACTGATCACCACCTTGTCAACTAGACCACAACACTGAGTGCCATGTTCTGGTGTTTCTTGAACACCTCCAGGGATGGTGAGTCCACCACCTTCCTGGGCAGCACATTCCAATGTTTAACATGCTTTTCATGAACAAATTCCTCCTGATTGTCCTGATGTCCAGCCTAAACCTCCTCTGGCTCAGCTTGACAATATATCTTCTCATCCTCTCACTGATTGCCTGGGAGAAGAGCCTGGCCCACCTTCTTACCACCTCTTTTAGGGAGTTGTAGAGAGTGATAAGGTCCCCTCAAGCCTCATAGCAGTGCTTCTGAGGCACAAAAGCCTTTCCACAGCCTAAGAAAAGTGGTGGGATGGGAGAATTAAACCAGCCCTAACAAACTTCTCCCAAGAAGGACATAGGAATGTGACAGCCTCTGGCTCCCATGCTAGTGTCTGATCTGCTGCCAGAGCAGGGCAGATCTCTGCTGCCTTTTTCTCTCTGCTCCTGCAGAAATTACAGTTTAGCTCTGTTCTTAGAGAGGATTAATTTTCAGTGTGGTGAATTTACCAATGAATTTATGGGAAGTTAATTTGTTCTGAGGACGAAATCATGTCAATTCAAATGTGCTCAGTTAATTGTTGATGGCATTGGTGTGGCCATTAGATACAAAACCCACATTGCTTTGGGGGTCAGTGAGGAAAAGCATCCTGATTAGCTTAGTGGCTGGTGAGAGCCATATCCCCTGGATAGTCAATATTGAAAGAAAATTATACTTAATTAGCATACTTTATTAGCTAATTGACTGTGGAATGCTTTTAAAGGAACAGCTAGAGCTTGGAGTAGGATTCTGCCCAGTACATCAGCGGGGAAGGCACACATGAGCTTTTGAGCCATCCTTCCTGTATCAGCTGTGATTGCTGGACCATTGTATACTTTCTGATGCTGGAATATAAAACCAGCAGGGCCCCAATCCTGCTGTAATGTTTGTTGGCACTGGAGTGCATTCAGGCAGCATGCAAACAGCACTGGGTTGAAACACTGACCTCACCAGCTCTCTGCCCTTTGTCCCTCTTGTACTCAGCAGCCGTGCTGATTGTGGCAGTAGCCACACCAGAGCTTTCTGAAGTGAGGGAGCTGTGTTATCAGTGTCCTGAAGCACAGCATATCTGACACTGTAAGGCACAGCACTGTTTGTTCCCTCAGAACTTGGCACAGGATGAGCATGAACTAAGGTTTTAAAAGGAGGAACATTTTAAAACAGGCCTTAATAACTTACAGTCTGTGTTTCCTGAGACCATGAGGGTGGACAAATTCCTGTGTTTAAATGCTGTGCTTTGCTGCCAGTGAAAACCTTGTCTGGGCTGGCAACTCCATACCAGCAGAGACAGTTGAGCATTTATGGATTGAGAGAGACAGCAAGTGATTCCATAAACTCCCAAATATTAAGGTGTGTTTTCAGAAATCCCATGCCAAATTATGGACAAGAAGATAGAAAAAGAAGGCCCTAAAACACACATTTAGTTTGGCAAATGTATGTTCCTTAGTGCACAATTTCTCGGGTTTGTGTTGCCCTTTGTGTGAAGGCTTCACTGATAGGGCTTATATTTAGAAAGAGAATCTGCTCAAGTTCTCACATTCCCTGATACCTGAACAATTATCTTTGTTACCCTTTCCAGATTTGTGGAGATGGGAGGATTAAAGGCAAAGATAACTACCAGAATACAGATCCTCACTTGGCATAAATTACTCATCTCTCTTTTAATTTGGGCTGGCATTTCAGAGCCAGACCACGACTGTCTGTGAATACGAAGCAAACCCAGCGCTGTTACAGCACAAGGGTGACAGACACGGCCCTCCCTGGGGCTCCCCAAAGACTCCCCGAATGCTTTAGGCAGAGCCCAGCTGCACTGACCACCCCCTGCCACCCTGCAGTGTGTGACAGTGTCATAGGGACAGTGAGGGCAGGGCTCAGCCCTGCAGTGACACTGCCCCATGGGGGTCACGCTGCTGTCCTGGCCAGCCCTGCACAGCACCACCTCCTCACCTCCCTGCACTGAGGAAGGGCAGCTCCCCATGGGAAAGCTCCTTCCAACTCCAGGCTTGTCAGAGTACCTATTTTCTTGTTTCTCTGCATTCTGGTCTGTGGCTGTTGTTAATGAAGTAAAAGGTGAGCCTCATTCCCTTTCCATTCCTTTGCCCACGCACATTAATTTAAATGCAAATTCACTCAGAAAGATCAAAATTAATTATGCTTTCTGCAGCAAGCTACATGGAAAATGGAAATGCACAGGGCTGGTTTTTCCCTTTTCTCCTTTATTTTTAGGAAGTGCAAAGGAAAAACAATGTAGAAAAATATTAACATATGCATCTAAATGTTGTATTCTTGGTTGTTTTTTTTTCCAGATGCTTTTTGCTTGTCTGAAATTCCACCGTTGCTTTCAGTTCAGACTGTTTCAGAAGGAATATTGAAAGGTTAATCTGTTTGTGACATAAATTGGCATCCAAATGACAAATAATATTCTGTTTACCACTAATAAGAATCAATCTCCATTAAGAAAAACTATGCTGACTCTTAAGAAAATTCTCCATTATTGCCTGATCAGAATACAGCTGGAGTATGAGACTAAATTTTTTTTCAGTGGGAAAAAGGCATGAGGGGAGTGTTCTGTTCCTTAACAAGTTCAGGCATTTATATAAGTCTTTTTTAATGAAAATGCAGTCAAATAAATTTTTGACTCAAGGTGTGATGCACAGTCCGTAGGCTGGAGCTTCACATCTGGGCACAGTCACAGCAGCTGAACTGCTCCCAGGAACCAGTGTAGGGACAGGCCTACCCTTTTTCCCCAGATCCTGGGCAAGAAAGGAAAAGTTCTGGCAGTTTCTTTAAGGGGAATGGGTGCAAAAAATATGTGCATTGTGCTACAAAGAATGCTCTGAGAAACCTTCTGGACCAGCCTCTGTGAGGCTTCAGGGGAGCTGCCAGGGTGACTGTTACATGACTTTATGTAGGAAAAACGGGTGGTCACAGATTTTAAACACATAAGGCCAATAGGAATAATCAAACGAACAGATAAACCAGGAGCATTTAGCCAGATAGGCTGGGATTTACTTGCCTAGCAGTCTGTGGGAAGTGCATGCTGCCCTACCTCTGGGGCAGACCCTGTGTTTAGCACTGCTGGTCTTAGCCAGTGTGTCTGGAGACATCACTCCAGCCAGCCCACTGCCTGCTCTCCCTTGGCCAGAGTGTGGTTGTAATTTGATGAATTCACATTTTGCAAAACCCAGAGGAAAGAAATGGATGCTTACAATCAAATAGCTAATTTTTCAAATTCCACATGCCATTAAGAAAGTGCTTTTTTGTGTCCCCATAGCAACTAGAGTTCAAGGTGCCTCTGTAAAACACATGGCCAAAGATCTTCTCTGGAAAGCTTACAAATGAAACAAACAAGAGAAAAGATTCAGAGAAAAAAATCTGACAAAGAAAAGGGATTTATCCCTAGCTATGGAGCCATTAAAAACAACATCCATTTCAGTACTCTGCTGAGATTTTACTGAACAGGGCATGCTGGTTCTGATTTTTCCATAAACTTCCCATAAAAACATGGATCTAGCTCAAGATCTACTCCTGCTTTTTAAATATTCTGATGCATCCACTCAAAGGTGCTTCTACCAGGAAAACACAGCCTAGCTGAGTGATCCTGGACCCATAAAGTGCCCTCCCAAGTCGGGTGTCAGCTGAGTGGTACCTGGAGGGGGCCTGGCCAGAGCTGGTCTCTGCACTAGCCCTGGAAAATAGACCCAGGCAATGTGCTGGCACTTAGCGTGTCAAAGCAGCCAAACATCTCTTGGCCTGCAGCCAAAGAGGGCCTTTTGAGAGGGGCCATGTGAAGAGAAGCTGTGGCCCTGCTTGCCCCAGGCTTGCTGCTGAGAGCTGCAATCCTTCAAGTGGGCCGGTCGTTCAGATTGCAGCTCTCAGCGGCTGCCATTTATTACAGTGGAGGCAAGCACAGTAAGTAATCACTTCAGGTACTTTCTCTCTTGATCTTGTGGCCGAGCTTAATTTTACCGTGGTTTCTTTGGTGCGCTTTGCTTTCTGCCATCGTGCTCAGGAATCACTTGAGTGCAATGTTAGCACAATAAATCACACTGCCTTTTTTTCCCAATAAAAGCAGAAAGCAATAGCTTCGAGTCATTTCAGCATCCTGCTTTTCCTGCTGTCAGCTCAGTGAAGCAAGAGCACACAAACTTCAGCCCTGCAAAGGCTGTGGTTGCTAGCATGATGATGTCTCTATCCTTGTTTTCTCAGAAGTGTTCCTGGGAATACTCAGACAGGGCTGCTGCAACCAAGGGGGACAACACAATGGCCACTCTCTGAGATCACAGACAAGCAACAACTGCATTTGTTGTGTTTACTTGTCAAGCAAAGACCTCAGCAACTTTTAAGTTAATCTGCCTGTCTCTATGTATTATGCACAAAGCCAGCATACCCACACATACAAAAATGTGAATCTTTCCTAGGAAAGTCTTCTTATTGCCTCAGGGGTATCAAAACTGCCACCTGGTTAAGGTGGTGGAATGCATTTCAGCCATGCTCAGTTCACATGAGCAAGTGCTGTTACACTTCTCAGCTCGTGTGCAACATTTTTGTGATCAGATAAGGGAGGGTGGCGCTGGAATTTCCACTATTTCTGCAAATTTAAAAAACATGCTGCTGATGATTGATTATAGTAATTTTGTTGTTCATATCACCCTATTCATATCACAGCAGGTATTCCTTGTAATTATTAAGGCTATTTGTTATTAGAGATGCATGAGTGGTGAAATACAATGAGAAGCAAACAATTTAACTGGTAATAAAATTAGCTGATGATGGAAAGTCAATCTGCTAATTATCTCCAAATTGTGCCTGTCAGTTGTGTTTTGCATATCTTACACTCCTCTCTTCCCAGTAGAATAGCTTTTGCAGGTCTGCATTATAAGGAACACGCCAAATTCCCCAGCAAAGGGAGTCTTCATCATGTTGCACCTTTGTTCTCATATAGGCTTACATAACTCCATAAATACTTTGTGAAAAATAGGCCTTTGATTGTGGAATTTATTGCAGAGTAGACAGTGCACTCATTTTTTGGTAGAAGATTCTTTACAAAACTTCATAAAAATTATGTTGATTCCTTCAATTTCGTGACTATTGAAAAGTACCAAGTACTTAGATTTCCTAGCTGTTGAATTTTCCAAACAACTTGTGATATTTAAGTGGTGGAGCACACATTAAGGTCAGTTTGAGTCATGTGGTTAGAGTAGTTCTGGAACACTGTTAAAGCTGGATAGGGGCTTTTCTTACTGTCCTTGCTTCCTAGGACTGTCGGATTAGCTGATTCACTTGCTGTGATTCAAATATACAGGCAGTGAAAAAAACAAACCGTATGGGCAGCAGGACCAGTGGAACTTGGTTTTCTGTGCATTTTTGCACAGTGGTATTGGCAGCTGGGCATGACACTGAGGCTGTCATTTTAGCTGGTATTTGTATGGTTGTTTGACAGCACTACATCTCCTTTTCATAGCTAGTATTAATAGATAATTCCATAGCTGGCTATGGGGAAATTAAAAGTGGCTGTCAGTTTTTATGTGTCCTGTCAGTTTGCTTGTATTTTAATTTCTCTTTTAAATATGGACAGGTACAAGAAATAACCCACACAAAGTTAAATATTTTTCCTCATATCCATTTTCTAGAAGAGGTTATTAAACGTAAATATTAAATTGATTTCTAAGAAAATACCATCCTCTTTGGCAAAATTACGATGCCTTAAACACCAGAGAATTAAAATATTTTAAGTGTTCTTTAAAAATAAACGCATGGATTTGCTCAACACAAAGTTGGAACAAATTCCTGGTAGAGAAGATGGAATATAGTCAAAGACTTAAGAGCTGTCATGATTGCTTACACTTCCAGACTAATGGAAGTCTGTACACATAGACATAACTTTGCCTAAATTGTAATAGAATAACTCACAGAACTGTTTGGGTTGTAATGGATTATCAGAGATGATCTAGTCCAGCTCCCCGGGCATGGTCAGGGACATCCTCACCTAAATCAAGTTGCTCAGTGAAGAAGAATGAAGTTGATGTCACTTAAATTCAAAGAGTTTGTGAATGACTTTCCAGCTGAGGAATGGGCAAAGCTTTCAGGTACCAATTTGCCTGCAGCTGGGGGTGACTATATTGTAGTCTGAGGCAAATGGAGAAGGATAAGCCAGGAGAGTAGAAGTAATCAAATAGAGATGGAAAACTAGGAAGACATTTCAACAGCTGTCAAATGATGCTGCAAAGAGAGCAACCAAAGCTGTTTTACATAAGTGCTAGAAATGTAATAGATGTGGAGGAACCACAATATTGACTAAACATTAGAGGATGCAATATTGGCTAAATAAACCCGAGGCTTGAACCATCATGGCCTCTCTTATTCTCTGGACAGTCTATAGCTGCTCTTCCAAGTCAAAGGCAGACTGGGATATAAGTGGTCTGAAATGTTATTTTTACAACTTTGTTCCAAGTGTGAAATACATATCCAAAGCCATAAACCCTGCATAAGGGAGCAGAGCAGCTCTGCTAACCACAAGGATTATACAGAGACTGTGACCTGCTGTGGCTGAGCCCTGATGCACTGTCACAATGTCAGAAAGTAAATATTAATACCTGCCTGATCTTAGATGCAACAGGAGTTACAAAATAAACTTACATCACCCATGATCTTGGATTGCCATTAATCTCTGCGGGAGGAAGCAATGGAAAATGTTAATGCAAAAATACTGTGCATAGAACACTGCTAAAACCTCCCCAAAACAAACCTGCAGAAGAGAAACCCTTCAGCTTTAGGCTGGAAGCAAAGGGGGCTCTGCCAGGTGTGGGAGTGCAGAGAGGCCTTCAAGTGCTGCCCACAGCTGCAGCTTGCCTCTGTCTTTAGTGTGTGTGTGTGTGTGTTTATCCTGTCTGGGAGCAGGACTCTCCACATGCACTCCTGAACTCCTGCTGATGCCACGTGAAGACACTCTGTCACACAGCCCTGGCTCTGGATATACAAGAGAGCCCTCAATCTCTCATTCTGACAGGCGGTAGCAAGAATTAATAGAAGTGATAATTAGTCCCTCAGTTTGGCTTCTTTTCACTATTTAAGGTAAAAAGAGCTTTCCTGCTATAGGAGTGAGAGGAATGTATGTCTGCCATAGGCAGGCTGGATCAGAATAGCTTCCCACACTGCCAAACAGAAATCCAGAGCTATTCTAGTGAGATTTTTGGAGGATCCCTGTGGAAAATAGTCATAGAAGGAAGGTAAATAAGTGATGACAGGTGGGGCCAGGGTCCCTTTGTCTGATTGTTATCAAGTGATGAGCAGGACATCTAAGAATGTGTGAGATTTCCTATCTGAAATGAGCCTTATCAAGACAGGAGAGCAGATTCCTTGTGGGGTGGCACTTCTCCCCAGGAAGCAATGCTGGTTTCTGCAGGAGCCTGGACAGCTAACACTTGGGAACAGCCTTGCTAAAATCTGCTGACAATAGAGACCGAAAGTGGGAAGCTCTGGTGGTCTCACTCAAACCAACATAAAAAACCTGTTTGGACTTTGTCCCCCAATCCATTTAGCATTTCCACTTAACATTTGCTAGTGGCCCCCCACCAACAGTAAGAGCAGAGAAGGAACAGCTAATTCCAGATCCTTCCAGAAGAATACACACAGCTTTCCAAGCACGGCCTGGAAACCAGAGACACACTGATGTAATAACAAGGTCACTGCAGATGAGCAGCAGCAAAGGCACACTTCCATCTGTCTAAATCTTTGACTACGTTTGAACATAATGTTGTACTGAGGCTAAAGGACTGGAAATGTGGGATGACGTGCTTAAATGCACAACCTCTGTTTGCCCTTGTGAAGATTATGAGCCATACCTAAAAGAGCATTGCCACAGGATCAGGTAAATTGACTTTTATTGAAACATACTGTAATATGAAGGGGGGAGCTGGGGGGAAGATTTCAATTTAACACAAATACATTGCATTTCAGGCTCCCAAATAACTATTGATATCTTCTGTCCTGGAGCAAATCATATCTTCCCTGACAAGTCAGACAGCTGCTCCTTCTCTATCTTCCCTTTGTTATCTTTAATAGCCATGGATTGTTGTGGTGCCTTGAAAAAAATGTTTGCAACTTACTTGATGGATGTCTCACCTCCTGCTATTAGCCCTGGCTCATGGGTTCATCTGAAGCCTGTTCTTGCCTACAAAAGTCAGACCAAGTGCTTTTGAAATGAGAGTGTGCTGAATGTCACTGCACCGTGTACAGCTCCCTTCCCCTCCAGCTGGCAGCTGGTGGAGAGAACAAGCTCCCCTCATCATCCTGAAATAAGTTAGGTAGAAACAACCTCCAGAGCCCATCTCCAGATCGAGGTTCCTCCTCAGAACAGAGCCAACTTTAAAGTTCTATAGGACTGTTCAAGGTCATACCCAGACAAGGCCTGACTATCTCCAGGGATAGGGCAAATGTTTTCACGTTTGATCACAGTCACTGCGAACATTTTTTTTTCATTTAGAGGTATGGGAATATTTTTACCTTAAACACAGCAGCCTTAAGAGTTGTAACATACATCTAAAAAAATTCTGACCAATTTCACATAGGCTTTGAATTGAAAAGACAAAGCAAATCTCCTTCAGGCTATCAACTGTCCTCAGGTGCGTCAAGGGAAATAAAGACAAATGTGGTAGAAATGGTTGGGGCTGATGATACTGCAGCAGGTTCCTCATTTTTCTCTGACAATCTTTGCTTCCCCCACACGTCAGTGAACACCATGTACTATGGAAATTCTCACCACATTGCTTCAGTTCAGCCCAGAAATGTGCCAGGTCAGCCCTAAAAGTCTTCAACAGCAAGCCAAAGACTGTGTTTGGGTTAAGCAAAGGAGGTGTGCAAAGGAGGAGTGTTTGTATCATCCATTCAGCAGCACAGTTGTAGAAGCACAGCTTTCTGCATAGAGCAAGTAAAGAGTTGGCCAAGCCATCAACTTGAACAGCCACAATCCCCTCTGCAGAGTTGCCTGCTCACTCCCATGCCAAGGGAAACAAATACAGCTGGAGACCTGTACCTGTTTGATCAATGTGACAGTTCTCTGTTCAAAATCACCAAAGGGAATCCAATATCAGCTGCCAACAGCTATTGTGAATTTTGGAGTGACCTTTAAACTAGAGCATTTAAAAATCTACTTCTAGGAAATATCCTCATGTTGAGGGTATCAAGGAAGTCATAAGTCACTCAGTATTAGTTACCCATGTGCTTCTACTTTCTGTGTCTATGTTTCCCTGATTAATCTGTGGCTGAGAACTAACACAAGCTGCACATCCCTAGTCAGGTTTTTACAGTCCTAAATGGGAAACACCAAGTCCTGGACAAGACTGTAGCACAGGCCTGTTTTTAGAAGGAGAGGCAAGACTGATACATTTCATACTGAGTTTTGGCAAATACAGTAATAAACAGTATCCTCTTTATATTTCCCATTGCTGCACACACAAGCTGTGCTGATGGAGCATTCAACATTGAGATTGGCCCTTCCAACACTCAAATGGGAGAAGGGATTTGTCCTCTAATGTGTATGTTGTGTGCTCCTCTCAGCTGTCTTGTGTTCTTCTTGTAAAGATAAGACCAAAATAGAGGTGTTTTTTATTCCACCTCACTTTTGTAGCTATCAGCTGAAAAAAAACCAAACCCAAACCTAAGAGAAGTTTAGCTTTTCTATCGTGAAATTAACAGCCACGCTTTATGATTGGAACAGGTCCCCAGTGGTACCCATCTCGTGTTGGCCTGCAGCTAGAACACAGTGAGTATTCACACGGCTGAATACAAGCACCTAACATGTCACTAATCCTCTGGCAGTCTCCTCCTCACAGTACATCTCTCTCTATACATGTTATTGGGTGAACTGTTAGTACATTCTCATTAACTGACGTCAATTACTAACTTATATTAGTTTTCTCATTAATAAAGGAACCTAGTGCTTTTTGTGACCACTGGGTGAAATGTTCTAGAATACAGGGCACAATCACATAGTGAAGACAAGGCAGTTTTAAGCCCATTCACTCCCCTTCCTTCCCCCACTGCATTACCTGTTTTAATAATTGCCCACTGCCTCACCAGAAGATGCAGCTGGCTGCCAGAGGCAGCCTCTGTGTCAGTCACAAGTTCGTGGTGAACACGGCAGTGGAAGATAAAGCTGCCAGAGCCTGTTTGGTGTTTGTTCTGTGGATGTGTAGAATTGCAAAGCCATAGAAAAGAGGGCTCAGCACCTGATGGAATTTAGCACCCTCACTGATGTAAACAGTCAACAAACGCATATTGAAAGGGTGATCATACATAAAGAAAAGAGTAAAAAGGTGTTGCAGCCATGGCAACATCCTGTGCCAGTGGCTGTCGGAATTTTCCAATATCCAGCTCACTGCCTATATCAAAAAAAAAGAAAAAGAAAATCAAATATTATTATTTCATGTGTCTGCCTGCACACTCTAGATCCATTAGGATTGGAAGCAGATGCCTCAGAATACTGCAAACAGTAATGTAATGCTCAGATACACCTGGTCTGCCTAGGTCAGACAGCTAACAAAGAAATCTTGGATTGTGAGCCTTTGCCCAAGAAGTTGCATTCATCACCAGGTGCTGCCTGTTGCAAAGCAGCCTGAGAATGCAAATGCTTCAGCAAAGCATGTCAGCGAGGGAGATGCTGTGTAACACAGACCTTGCCATTAGTCTTGCAAGACAGAACAAGAAGTGCTCTGTGGAGTTGTCTGATTGCATGGCCTGTCTCTAATGGGCCAGATTAACAGAGACAGCAGTGTACAGCCTCATGCTGTTGTTAAAATGGGAAGGGAATAACCCTCATGGAAGAGCTCTACATTCCTAACCTGGGCAATAAGTACCCAGTCACGAAAGTAAATCTGAATCCAAGCTGGGTCTGCAGCTGGATCTGGCAGGGCAGCCTCAGCATTATTCTGAACCCCCAAGAGGGCGCATGTTGTTCACACCATCTCCTCTTCCATTTTTGTCATTGCAGACGGGCCCTTTTTGAAGGATTCCACCAGCATCCAAAGCCTTGCTGTCTCCTCCATCATTACACTGTATTTTACAGACCTGGGTCAGCAGGTTGGTTGGACCACAGTAAGTATGTCCTTGTAAGAGTCAGCATGACACATCTTAATGGGCAATGTGTTTTGGCATCAAACTGCTTCAACTTCCTCAGCCTGTTCATCCTTATGTAAAATGGTGTAATTAGCTTATCAGCACTCAAAACAGAATGAAATGGAGAGTGAGCCAAGTTATCAATATGCTAACTCTGACTTCCAATTAAAGATTAGAAGGGGAACATAAAAATATTGCCTGAGGAAAAAAAATCAATTTTAAAAAACAGTTTTAGCTTATCTTGGGCTCATATGCCTGTGCAGAACTGTAGCCAAATACATTAATTTACTGAAAGACTCCTCAGCTTTGAAAGTGGAAGGATATTATAAAGAAAAAATAGATTTCTAGTAATCCTGTTACTAATGCAGGAAAATAATTGGATGGAAAAACCTTATTCTTTGTTCAAGCAAAGAACAGTTCTGAGAGAGACCAAGGATTCCAGGCAGAAGATGTCTAGCCAGGCTCATGAGTAAAAACTTCTGAATCTCCTTGCAAAACAAAAGCATTTGCCATGGCAACAATATCTGCCTTATGCTGCGGGTAGACCTTATTTGGTTATTTTTTCATATGCAGGTGTTGGAAGGTCAAGGTGCTGAGAGAGAGGCAGCACATTTCACTCAAAACGTATATAGGGAAATTTAACATTATAGGCTCCCTTGGGAAAGTGAGAAGTGCAAGATTAAATTCTTTCACAACCCAGAGACAGAAGACAGTAGAAGGGTTTGAAAGGACAGGGGAGGAATGGGAGAAGAGAACTTTCCAATGGCCTGCAGTAGGGCACATGTGGAGGAGCTGAGAGCTATCTCGCAATCACTCTGACCAAGCTTTTGCTGCAGTTTGCATAGATTCCACTAGCTGAAGTAACACACAGCCCACATCTGTACATTGGGTAAAAACATTCCCAATTTATGCAGTGAGGAACATGGGTAAGACAGAACTACAGTTTCTGAAAGCCATAAAAGCCATGATAAGACTACTCATGGCAATGGAAAGCAAACCACTGATTGCTTGCAATTCCTTTAATGAAGCGAGTTTTTTGCTAACTGGCATAGTGGCTGCTGGCCAAATTATTAGATTCTTATCTCAGGCAGCCCACAGATGCCACCCTGCTCACATGAGAGGACTACAAGCCACTGTCTTTCCTTGTCTGTGCCTACAAAAATGGAGCTTTTGAATGTCAGGTGTTTGAGCAGCTTGCAGATAATAGTCCCAGTCCCTCTCTCCAATAGGTCACTACAGGCTAGGAAGCATTCCTACAAGGCACTTGGAATGGACATGCTACTTTACAATTCCTTATCCGTTAAAATGTACACTCCAGGTGAAGGCTTGCACAACAGCCCTTGACCTGGGAAAAGGCAGCCTCTGGGTCAGCTCTATAAAGTCACATATGCATCCTGGCTGCTCAAGATCATGTGCATTTCTCCCACTCCTTGGAATCAGCTAGCCCTGAGCAGCACAAATTCTGGCAGCTTTTAGTCCCTGTGAAGAAGAATGTGACCTGTGTCCATCCTTCCCAGTTCTGAAAGGATCCAAATCCCCAGGGGATGACCAGCACTTTACTTCAGTGGAGCTAGAGCATTTTCCACAGTGTTATCTACCTATTTAAGTAGAGGTCTGTGAGTTTATTGAGGCTTTACCCCATCCTGATTAATGGCCTGCTGGAGCCAGACTAATTAGCGCTAGTCCCGTTTCCTTCACGAATCCATCCCACCACCTCTCAACCATGGAATTTCCTTGCAAAGCAAAATTGTGATTACTGCAGCTTCCTGTTTGCTACAATTAAGTAATCTGCAAGAACCTTATTTATTCTCTCTTTTCCTGGTGGTTTATGTAGCCTAAGACAGTAACATAACTAAAGCTTAATATCCCATTATAAATACTGCAGTTATGACCAGGAGTAGGTACTGCAGGCACTGGCATTTTTTTAATGATTTAATCTGCATGCAAAAAGTTGACTCCATGAGTTTCTGAATATTCATCTTATCCCATTCTGTTCCATATTCTAAATTGTCTCCCTTCTCTGTGGGAAAAATCTTCTTCCTAGCCACATCATTTAAACAGTCAAGAGACTTTTCTATTATAGCTAGTCTACAGCAATAGAGAAGAACTTCACAGAAGACTGTATTCTAACAACAGCAATTAGAATTGCATTTGTACACAGGATGTGTAGTTTTACTGCCTTTTTTATTGTCTTTAGATATCCTGTGCTCCCATCTCCCTTGATGCTCTACCAGATTTATGCACACAGTGAAGGAGGCTTCTGATTTAAAGGTTTGACATTTAAATAAACAAGGCACAGAATAAAAATATTCTTATCCAGTCAGCAAAATGATAGCTAAGGTCCAAAGGGCCAGATTCAGTTCTGAAATAATAAATACAGAGGAACATGGAGACATGTTGGTTCTCCAGAGGTTGATGCATTGGGCATGGGTTTGTCTAGGGGAACAGTCAGCACACAGTTAGGTTTTCTGGGGTTCTGTCACCTCACTGGACATCACACATGAGGATCAAGAACACCAATGCTGGGGATTTACACCAAGATAATGACTAGTGTTTTTTAAAAGGGGGAAACAGTATCCACCTCCACCTCCTGGGAGCAGCATCCTTTCCAAATATGTTGTAAAATAAAAGGTGCTGCTGCTGTCTGTTCCCAAACAAGGAGGTTATATATCAAGAAGTCTGGGAAAAACCAGGAACTTCAGCTTCCCTTTTGGAGCATGGACGGTCTCAGATTTACAATACTTGTCACACTCCACCTTGGCAGCTCAAGGTTTCTTGTCTCCTGTTTCCTACTCGGTCCTTCTGCCAGAGGCTGACACCTTGCAGGAAGGATGTGTCCCCCTCTTCCTCAGCTTTCCTAAAACACTGTTGCACAGTGACCAAAATATTTTTGGTGTTTTGTGCTGTGAAATGCCAGACTTCCCCTAGGCTCAGGTTACACCACAGCTCTGAGATTGGCTGGTCAGTTTTCAAAAATTTCTAGAGGCTGGATTGCTCTGATGGAGGAAGGAGGACAAACTGGGGTGAAGGATTTGTGATTCACCTCCATTGGAACAATTATTTGTCAGTCTCTTTTGAGAAATGAGGTCCTTTTCTGGGATATAAGTAGATATTCAATCTCAGCTGGCTCTTTTAGAAGAAAGGAGGCCCCCAAGGCTGATTTCCAGAATATAATTCAGGGACAAAACAAAACCCGTTTCTTAGTATCCTGAAATTTGTTAAACTCTTGCTCTACTCTCCCTTCTCTTATATAAAACAAATATTACCTGAAACACATAATTTACTTCTGCCCAAGACTTACCAATTTCTTTACCCTGCCTGGAGGGCATAGTTGAGGTTTGCTGACTGATGCTGCAGAGATACTAATGGGAGCTGAGTTTATAGGTTTGTTCTGTATGGCCCTGTAAAGATTTTGCCCCCAGGAATGTTGGAAATTCGCACCACTGGAGTGATGGCTTTTATTTTTAATCTCTATGCAATTCTGGGGATAAGCATGTTTGACAGATGCCTCTTTTTACTTAATTGCAGTGTGGCATGGTGACTTTTTGAAACATTGCTGGTGTTTTACTGCTAAGAATACACACTGCTGCCGTAGTGAAAAGAAGAAAAAACAGAAAAAAATTCATTCTTCTGGCTCAAATTCACACTGATGCTAAAGCTTTCCTTATTTGAGCAATGATTGCAATTTTTGATTTATCAGCTTCTCTTGTCCTGTTGCTACCTGGGCCAGCTACCAAAAGGATCCAACTAGAACTGAGAAAACAGCATAGAACTGTAAAAAAAATATTTTACCTCCAAGCCTGTGAATTTCAGAAAATTAACCCTGAAACGCAGTACTTCAGTAAATATTTTTTATAACTGTGATTTAAAATTAGGGATTGCTTAAGTACTTTGACTCCTGAGTGCCTTAAAATAGTAAAGCTGGCAGCAGAACCGCTCCATTTCAAATTTCCCAGTGGAAAAAGATTCTGCTCAATTTAGAAGTGTAGAGACTAATACTTCTTTAAACTCAGGAGCATCTTTGAAGTCAGAAAATCCACATTTTTCACTAATTGATCTGTTCTCTCCTGACTGGCAAGCAAATTTATCCCCGAGTTAGACATTGTGGAAAATGAACAAGAAGCCGGGAAGGGATCTGTGTTTGAGGCTCTGTGGTTATGCACAGCAGGTGTACACAGTGGGAAGGGCAATGTGGAGGGGCTGCTGTTCTCTCAAGGGGAAAGCAGTGTTTTGGTCAGTAGGGTTCTCTCCTGTTGCATCAAAGTTTTTTCAATCCTGTTGGTGAACTGGGCAGCAGCAGTTTGCTCTGACTGTCTGGCACAGCTCAATCCATTGGTCCTGTAAATGTGGAACAAACCTAAGAAGTGTGTGGGATGATTGTGATAGGAAGAAATTTTCCTATTGATGGGCTTGGAATAAAAACAAGCCAAACCACTGCAGACTCATTTTCTTCAACTTCTCTACACTGAGGTTAGACTTGGACTCCCCATGGGCAACAACTTAAGATATTTTCCCTAATTTGGGAACAGAAGAAGAGACTTCAGTAAAGGTTTATAACCTCTCAATGGGATGTGAAAGTAGAAGCAATTACAACATAAAGAAAAAGAGAGGATCTGATTAAGAAGTGAGAGGACTGGGAATCCTAGCAAACTAGTGAGCCACTGTAAAGATGATAAGTGTAAGAAAATTCATATTATCATAGCTTAGGAAAGAATTTGAGGTCCAGGTAAGAGAGAGAGCTGAGGATCTGTTTGATTTAGCAGAGAATGTATATGGTTCTCAGCAGATAGATATCAAGGTTTGCATATTTTTTGGCTAATTCAGACAGAATTAGTGTGGGACTAGGACCCTACAGAATGATTAGCACACTCAGGGAATTGTGGATACCTGAAAAAACTTTGCAGAAGTGCCAAATAAACAGAAAGCTTGATTCTGTGTGAATCTGTGGGTAGCTTAAGAACAGGTACAAAAATGTGCCAAAGACAGAAAAATCGTCAAATGGTTTTTCATTGCTAAGCCTCTTGGATCAATAGATAATTTGGTATAGAAGATGATCTCCAGGAAAAAAAAAAGAAGTCACTATTTCCTTGACAGCACCTTTTCCAACTACAATTATTTGTAATGCAAAGCACCTCTGTTTTACAGCTAGCAGTTTGTACTTGGCAGAGGTTTCTGCTTGAACACACAGTGCGTGTTGCTCTGCCTTGGTGCTGTTGGTCAATTCTTGAGCTGATCCCAGTCAGAAGCTGTGAACTTTTAAAAACATTGTGACCTTTCACAAAGGCAAACTACACACACAAGATTGCTCTTATTTTTCATTTAATTAAGTCTAATATTTTTCAACCTCCAGGGTTATCAGAAGAGAGCAGCTTGCATTTGCCTGATTTCTTGCCATGGCTTTATATTGTTTGTTCCTTTCCTCAAGCCACACGTACTTTTGGCTCTTTGTTACTGCCCAGTGGCAGCATGAAGTTAACAGATAAGGGAAGAGGAGACCTCTGAAAATGCCCAGATGGGCTGATTTGGATTCCTCAGATGCTGCTTCTAATGATGCAAACAGTGTTGCAATTATTTCTCTTGGTCTCAGCAATAAATGCCACTAGCTCACGATGAACCACAGCAGAGTGTCAATTTTTCAGTTGCCCAAGGGAAGTAGGGAGCTGCTAGAAAAATTAATTCTGAGGGTTCCAGCTACTGTTAAGCACAGTAAAGATTGGAAGACCTATGCCTAAGTATTCATAGGAATACTCTTGAGTTTTCACCCCTTTGAATGCAAAAAAAGGTAGAGGGAATTCAGTAAACATAAACTGAACAATATGCTTCTTTCAGGTATACATAACTTTATGCTTAAACCTTTCCTGCTACTTGAGGAACAAAGTACAGAGCTGGTAAATGTAGACATTTTCCTATTTGCATTCAGAGTAACTAAGGAGGTTGACATTTTGTCGATCTATGCAAATTTGAGCAGTTTTAGTCTCTCTAGAATGCATAAGCCTGGCAAAGTTATTTTGTATGGGGAATTTTGCCCAACCCCAACAGGGTTTGAGGAGACCACAGAGGAGAGTGAACCACAGAGTGAACTAGAGACAAAAGCAGTGTTTGAGAGGACCAGGTGCCCCTTTACACACCTTTGCCTGATGCCCTTGACAAATCACTGAATTTTTCTGTATTTCAGCTTCCAAATCATTGTCAAGAAAGTAATAGTATTTTCTACTTTGCAAAGTAGAAGCTTTGAGGCTTCTGGATGAAAAGCACAGATGAGGTAATTTATAATAACCAGGGGTTTAAAAGGCACAATTTTGTTTATGTATCTACAGAGCAGATGATAAATACATATTTTAAAACATTATTAAGCCAATTTCAAAATGCAATCAAAGACCTGTAAAGATTTGTCAGCAAATCTGAACTCACACTAGTGTTTGGTTACAAACAGAACTTGAATTCTTCATGGAATATGTATTGGTACAAGCATGTACAACATATATGTATGTGTGTGCATAACTGTTAATTTGCAATAATTTTCCATTATGAGTAAGAAACAGGAAATGGCTTGTAGTCTTAAGGAATAATTTTGACTCTAGTATGAAGTGGTCTGATGCCAAGGTTTCAGATGGGTCATTCTTAAGAGAAGAGACAGGAGGAAGCTGGGATTTCACCTCTCTTATTCCACAGAGCATTCACAGTCCTGACTCAGGGACAAATAGCATCCATTGCTGTTCAATCTCCAGCTGGAACTGGCCTGAGTCAGCTGCAATTTGCCTATAAAATCCTACAGCAAATCCATCCCTATCTCTGCTATCTGCAGTATATACTGAGCAGCAGCCTGAAATACTTATAGACACTGAGTTCCTACAAAATCTGCCCAGACAAGGGAAGTCTCAGGTGCCTCTGCATGCACAATTTAAGTTTTGCAGAATGGATTAGCCAGTTCTGTGAGAACTGGAACAAAAAGTATTTGAATATTCAAGCAGCCCTTAAGAACTGTATTACCTGATGCAAAATTTCTGCTGCTGTGGGTTTTTGCAAACATGAAAATACAAAGCTTTAACAAAGGTGAAGACTTAGGAGAGGTGCTAAAATTATGCCATTATCATCCCCAGGTAACTGTACAGCCTTTAATGAGGTAACAAAGCATATGAAGTAGAAATTAGACTAGAAATTAATAATGTTTCTTAATTATCATTAGCTGAAGAGTGCTTAGGGCTGGGATTGTAAAAGGAGTCTAAGGCAGTTATAAGCTAAGTTTAATGTGATGTGGGCACTTGGGAGGATTTTACTGCCTGTTTCTCTTGGGTTTCTCTGAAACCCCAGCTGTGCTCTGTGCACTCACATACAGCAATGGTCTGTCTGTCTGTCTGACAGCAGGAGATCCTCCTCTTTGTGCAGTATGTACTGTGCCAGTCTCACCTTGGCTCACACCTGCAACTACTGCTTTTGCCTCACATTTATCAGAGACACTAAGCCTTGTCCATTAGAAAATTTTTATACTGTAGCTGCTTTTCCATCAGAGTTATCCAGGGCATGCTCGAGCTGTTTTGTATCTCTTGCTGTGCTGAGAACTGCAGACAGTGACCCAAAGTCATTGTCCTGGCTGCAGGTATTACCCTCATCCCATGCTCTCTGCTTCCATCCAGGCATTCCATGGGCAGTGGAAGAGAAAACATCACAAACAGCACTGGTGACTGGGAAACTGGCCCTACATGGCATGGAAAGAGCTGCAGGAAGGGATCACTGTGGAAGAGGCTGTATGGCCTTTCCTCAGCTCTGCTGCTTGTCATAAATGAGATAATATGAGACTTTGCCAAAAGGCAACAAGATGGGGTGTGTTGTGTGATATTACAGAAAGGGCAGGTCATAGACCTTACAGAGAGGAATTAGCTGATGCCCTCCTGTGAAGATACTAATATGTGGGCTGTTCATTTATAAAAATTTGGTTGGACTTTTTAAGATTCCCTCCACTCCACTGCCTCTATTTACAACTTCCTTTTGTCCTGTTCTGCCTTTTACTGACCAGTACACACAGTACTTTAACTCGCATCAAAATCCTTTCCCCTTTCTTTAGCATACCTGTTGGGACAGTGTCAGGCACTGTGTCATCCCAACCAGCCAGAAAATCCATCCAGTAACTTCAAAGAGCTCCTTTCACATCTGCATTTGTATCTCCCTAAATATACCCTCTGCCTCACAAGGTCTGGGATTTGAATTCCTGGCTGTTACTCTGTTCAGCAAGGTGTTCCTGGCAGGATGAGCTGAGTAGAGACTAAAGAAGCAGGTACAATCTTCTTTATGCAAGATGAGATGCTTTGCTGATTTTCAGATTAGCTCTCCTGTATTGTTTTAACTTTTGTTCCATCATCTCTTGGATAATGGAAACTCCTACTTAGATCTCTTTGGACTGTTTTTGGATCTCAGTTTTGATGTTCACGTAGTAGATATTTCCAGTTTAGGTGTTACTGAATCAGATCTCTGAGGACCAGATAATGAGATTGTAAAAGAAGCTTGATTTTAGCACCCTGTATGGAGACCTTGCTGGGGACAGTTTCAGTTCCAGAATGGTTGCATTTAAGAGCACTTTCTCCATGTTACTGAGAATAAGAGGTCTACAGAGTATATAACGTCAGACATTGGAGAGGAGAGAAGGAAGGGAAGAGGACTGGGCACTGTGCAAGATATGAAGAAGAGTGTACAGAGGTGGAAAAAAAAAGGCAATCTCCTATTTTCTCTCTTCAGGGAATTAATGATGAGCTCAACAGTTAAATCCTATTGAGCTATGTTTATTGTTATAGAGACATACTGCTCCTCCAGGAAAATATATTTGTGTTTGTTATGGGCCACCATATTTGGTTGCATCCAATATATCAAAATAATCTAGGCAGGATCACAACATGGTAAAGAAAAAATAATTTTCTTCTAAATATTGGGATTAGGCATTTTTGTTTGTTTCTTTGTTTTTTCTTTTTACATTTCTACAGGAAAAATCTGTGTTTGAAATGATCACTTTGTTTTTTTTTTAAATAAAGTTATTTTTTTTGAGAAACAACAAACTACAATGTTATTACTTTCAAGCCTTTGTTTAAAATACTATTACTATTTTTGCAAAATATGTCAGCAGACATAACATAATTTTGAGCACCTATTAAAATAGGTTGAGCTGATCCTTGACACAACTAATAACTCCTCAAGCCCAGCAATTAGTCAGCTATAGGATGAGCATGAAGATACTAGTTAGGCTTAATTGCATATAATCATTGAGAATCAATAGTAAAAGAATGGAACTTGCCCTTGATTGCCTGTGGGTAGAAACAATAATTGTAATGTTGTGTTAATTTAAGACTACTTTCCCTTTCGAACTCATGGGAATTTTTAGCAGTTTCTCTGCCTGCTTTTCTGGAACTCGTTTTTCATTTATGACAAATTTAAAATCAGTGGGCCAGAGAATGAGAGCAGGGATCACAGCATGGGAGATGCAATAGAAGGAAAGAGTCTGAATCTTTCCTAAACTAAACTGAACTGCAGCAAAACTACACAAAACTGAGCCTCATCCCCTAAAACAGAATGTTACTGATCTTAACTATGTGACTCAGTTATAACAAAGGCAAACACAGTCCTGCCTGCCAGGCAGTGCCCAGTTTGACTGCAAATCTCATGTCTGACCCTGCACCACCTGCCCCCACATGGGTGATGTGACTGACACACAGACAAGACTGACCCCTGCCCCCATCCTGAGCAACCTGATGTTGCTCACCTCCACAAATCCCAGCTCAAGAGCTATTGTCAGTGCTCTCAGCTCCTTCTCTGAATTGCATTCATGCATCATCCCCCCCTTTCTCCATCAAACCCTTCACAAGAATCCAGTTATCTTGTGTCTGGAGCTTTGGCTTTTAAAGAGAGGCTGGATTTTTACTAAAACTTGAAACCCTCCTTCTTTCAGCATATGAAATCAGTCAAGCGGTAAGGGAGGAACACTTGGTGCAATGACAAGTAAGCACAATTTGGTGTAGGTCCTGCCAAACTCTTCCTGGCAGCTTTGTAATGTGCTTGTGCCAAACAGATGTTGAAAGCTGGTAGTTCTGGCCATACTTTGTGGTGCAGCTCATGGCAGAGAAAAAAAGTTACACTGAAGAATGCAGGTCATTCCAGGCTCTTTCCCTGACCTGCCCAGACCACATTACCTGCACCTCTGTTGCCTACACCACCATAGTCTAGATTTAGTGTATTAGGTTTAAATAGCAGAGGCCATCCCTTACAGTATTTGCTGAGTGTCAAACACAGCGAGCTCACACTTTGGAACAGACTAACACAACTGCTATTAGGGTAAAATTCTAATAAGCTCTTGGCTGTGATGTATTCCAGAATGAGTGCTCTTAGACTCCTAGATTAAATATTTTTACACACACAGAAACTCACACACACCTGCTCTTAGGATCATGCAGAGTCTAAATGGAGCACAGGAGTCATGATGTCACTTGGAACAAAAGGGAATTTGATGTTCCCCTGGTAGAGAACACTTAATTCTGTTCTTACATTCAGAGACTGTCCTGCTATGAAAGGATAAAATTTCACAATGTTTTCCCCTGTAACAGAGGAAAAGGGAATCTAATTACCAGATACTTCTGCAGGAAGACCTTTCTCTTTCAATGTTCTTCTGAAGAGCGATTAGAGGAAGAGCCTGCTGAGGGGCCAAATACTAATTTTGAGAAAAGTGGTCTGAAGTCAGTGTTGCTTCCTCAAGCAACAGATATTTATTCACTACAATTCTACATCAGTGCCAATAGACACCATAAAGCCAAATAACCTATCAGTTATAAATCTTTCTCCTTGAAGCAATGATAGGCACTTGACTCACGATTTGTCAGTCCTTGTAAATGTATAGGACTACACCACTTCCATTTTATTCTGGGATTCAGTCCAGTGAGGACAGGTGATCAAATCTAGATCTCTCATCACTCTAATGTCATTTTACTTCTTCCATCTGTGTGTAGTTTAAGACTGTTTCCCAACAAAAAGCAATACAGACTGTACCAAACCAAAGTCAGACCTTAAAACTGAGGGCGACTCATGTCATCTCCATGGCTCTGCCTAATCTCCCTGCCCCTCCTCTCAGCTCTCTGTGCCTAGCAGGGCTGACAAGGGTGAGATGAAACAATTTCTTCCCTGTTTTTGTCACAGTAGGGTAATTTTCCAGTCTGCCCACCACAGGCTATTTCTACTGGTGCCTGCACAGGGAGGAGAACCTCACGGTCACCAAAAAAGAGCTCAAAGCACCATGCACCAGGCAGGCTGTTGCATCCTCCACCAATTTTCAAGCAATGATAGCCTCCCTTCCAGATGAGTCTGCTAGAAACCAGGATCCAAAGCTGTGTTTGTTTCTGTCATGCCTGGTTGTCTTTTAACTGATGTACCACTTAATTGCAAAAAACGCTGGCAGAAAGCAAGCTGCCTTCAGTTTCTTGGCCTTGATTTTCAGTGTTATTTAGATTCCAAATAGGCACTTGATGGCACAGCCAAAAATATAAAGAGGAGATAACTGTGATTTTGACCATCTTCCATGAAGCATTCCTGACTGAGTTAATGTTCTGCACAGAAAGCTATCTCTCATTTCCTAGATGGATTTTACTCCTTCGCTAAAGAGACTGCAGAATTATCCCCTATGTGTCATTTAAGTCCTGAAAATGAAGCAAAAAGTCATTTGAAGGATGAATAGGGGTTGTGGATAGGGGTATTCTTTTTCTCACACCTTTCCTGATACAATTTTCTACTCTGCCACAGCTATTTTATTTTTCATTTCTAGTTTTTTCTGACAGAATACACTGGGCCTCTTCTCATATATCTGCTCTTTTACATTCGCCTCTCGACTATTTATGATCAAGTGGAAAGCAGGAAGAACCTCCGCCACCCAGTGGTTCAGTAAGTGACACTTGTGTGAATTATTTCCCTGGATCATGAGAAACCAAATGAATGGAGATTGTATTTCCAGAGCTGAGGGTGTTACAAGGGACCTGAGGCTGCCTGCCTGGTGTCAGATTCATTTATTACCAATACCTCTTTGTCATTTTAGCAGCACTCAAAAGCTTGACCAAAAATGGAATCCCAGTGATGGTCACTGCACCTGGTCACCATGGAGATGCAATGTTTTCCCCAAACGCTTTGACATCAAATCGGGAAGTGAAATAATAAACAGACTGGGTGGTAACCCAAAGTCACTCTTGACAGAGAAGATAAGACATCAGGTGTCCCACTCCCAGTTTCCTTATTGTACATTCCTGCTCTTGAGATGAGCAGCGTCAGCATCCAGCACAGAATAGAAATACCCCCACACCAGCTCTCACCTAGGCACAAGAAGGAGGAAATTCAACAGGTGTGCATGTCATCAGCCAGGTCAAGAAATTCAAAAGAAGCATCTCTACAGGATGGAGATAGAATGCACCAAGCAGACTAGGAACTTTCACACTTAAAGGAACTTTTCTTCAGTGGAATTGTCCCCATTCCACTGGGAACAATCAACTGGGTGATTAGTGCCTGGCGAAAGGGTGAAAAGTGATCAAGGAAAGCCAGACACCTGCATAAGCTGGCCACTTATAGGAGGGCACACAGGGATCTAGGAGGCTCAAGGACTGTACAGCTTTCCCACACACTTCTTCCACACTGCAGAGTCAGGGGAACTGATACAAAGCACAGAAATACAGTGAGTAATAATGCCATTTACAGAAGGAGGAACCTGCACTTGGAGAGACATTAATGGAGTTAGTGGAGCTGGGGATGAGAACACAGAATAATTGAATTCAAATCCAGAGTTGCAAGATGCTTGTCTTCCTCTTGTGCATGTGCTTAAGAGGAGAGAGTTTCTGTCAACACAGGAGAGCCTGCAATGCCTTTGCCTTCTTTTACCTGGGCAAGAGTTGTGCAGAATCCAGCCAGTGACCACTCCTCAATGGGTTCATCTGAGGTCCCCATCCTAAGCCAAATTAATTTTAAAATTTCCAGCAAAGCTGGAAGTTTGCTGCAGGCTTTGGATAAGTCGTTAATTGTTTGAAATTCTCGTAGCTCAACTCTCTCTGGTTTAATTACTTTGAAATTGTTTAATCTTTGACTTTAGCTACCGTACATGATGCATAATAAAATTATTTGAGATTTCACATGCTGAAAACCACTTTTCATTTATGTCTTATAATTGGTTTGCAGTAAGATGGGCTATGGTAGTACGGTAAATGTAACCAAGATAAAATGCCATCAGGAATCACTCCTGACATTTGTTTCTGAAACTCAATCACTAGGAGCTGCAGCTCATTCTCGGAAGCAAATCAGCAATGCCTGTTATTGTTTCATAATCTTCCTCAAAAGAGAATCAATATAATAATTTCTCCACAATTGCCTCATTTCTTTCTAATAGGCAAGAAAAAAGCCATCAGAATGGATTAACTTAGCAACAAAATCTCATTTTGCGTCCACAAGGAAATAAAACACGAACTATCTCCATGCAGCTACTTGAGTTGGCAAAGGACAAGGAAACCATTCAGAAGATATTCAGAACGTTTTTAAATGTCAGAGGCCTACAGAAACCTTTTTAAGGTGGCCTTAAAACGTGGGAGATATCTTTTGGAAAAGCGTGTCCGAGGCCTGGCTGTATACACAGCTGTCCTGTCTAAATGTCTTGTCAGGACTATGATTCACATTCAGAGCTCAAGGAGCTCTTTTTATTTCAAGGCTAGTAAAAATAAGTTGTTTCTCTGCAAAATGCAAGCAACTTTGTATAACACTGAAAATGATTCCATTAATCTTTGGTTCCAGATGCTTCAATTAAGACAATATCTTAAATCCCGCCATTTTAATGTGATGGTGGTTTTGGAATATTAGTTCTTATTCCTTTCATGAGATTAACTGTGAAGTAATAAAAACAATCTTTCACTTACCTTAATTTCCTTTTTTTTCTTCTTGCAGCTTGGCCTGTTTCTGTCACTGTTTACACTACATCAGACATCTTCTGGAGACATTATTTGTTCACAAGTTTTCGGAAGGGCACACTCCTCTGAAAAATATGATAAAGGTGACAATATGTTTATCATCTTATGTAACAGAGAATATCCTCATATCAAAGCAGTCCTTCGAAGAAGATAGGCAAATAAAAATTAATTTATTTTGTAGCTCCAGGAATTATGTTTAGTGAAAATACAGATAACACGAAGGATTTCAGGACCTTGTCCCCAAGGACATAAATTGAAATCAATGTCCATTTTAGCTCCTGCATGTCAATGTCCACTTTGACTCATACACCCAAGGGGCTGACTGTCATGCCCAGGATATTTTTCAGACTGAATATTATTTTATGGTGGTAGCTGCTGCTGTAACACCTAACAATGTTGACAGAAATCATATACTGCTTCCTTGGTGCAGTATAAATACAGAGGAAGAGACAGGCCTTGTGCTAGGAAGTGAAAATAAAATTAAAAGTAAGGAAAAAAAATTTTCAAAAAAATGGAGACCTCAGGCAGGAAGATACTGAGGTGGCCAGGTCTTCTGTCTTCCAAAGCATCCTGAATTTCAATTGCGTGTCATTACTCACTGGCCTTCTTTTCTTTTATTTCACACACTCTATCTTGGCCATTTTGTATCACTGCTCCATCCCATTCAGTGTGATGTAAAGATCCTCCCTTTGAACATTTAGGATTTTGGTGAAGGATATAAACACCTGACTGCAATACAGGGCTTCACTTTTATTTTGTCTGGTTTAGCATTTTGCTTGTCTTGCTCTATCTTGCTTGGAAATGCTGAATTTCAGGTACAGTGACATCTCAGCTGTGTTTACCAGCCCTAGACCCTTATTAGCACAGCTCATAGAAATGTGATCTTCAGCAATAAAATCCAAAAAGGAGAAAACAAGTGCCAATTCTTACAACAGGAATAAAACACATTCGACAAAGTAAAAAAAAAACCAAAACAACCAAAATCTACACTCTGTCCCCAATTATTTTTTTTACTGGCTTCATAAGCGTCTTAGAATGATAGATATTCTGAAACTCACAAAGCAACTGCAAAGCCTTTTGATGGTCACCCAGGTTTTGCACTTAGCAGAATTTATATTTATAAAGTTATAGTTTGTACTTTCATATGGCCCTTTCAAAAAAATTATCTGTCTGTTCTAGGGCTGTGCCTTTTACTGGGGATTCACATCCTGGATCGCATACTACATCAACCACCCACGGTACACGCCGCCATGTAGGTATGGGTAGGACACAAAACTGACAAAATTCACTTTGAAAAAGGCTTCACTGCGTAACTGAAGTCCTCCAAAACCAAGAAGTTGGTCCCACACTAAATCATATGACTGATCTAGCCAGAAATTAGTCTTTGTTGCCTGTCAGGAGGAGGATTTTTGTTGGAAGTGACTCTGCTTTGTGCCACTGAATGTTCATGCCTGGTCACCAATGGTCAGTCGCTGTCCAGTTCAGGAATAGGAAATTTTGTACAAGTAGACAAAACACAAATATAAACACAAATATATTTTGCTCATCTCCACAATATTCATATGAAAGAATGCAGGAGAGAACTAGAGCTGATTACATTGTCTTGGAGGAGATATTTATTTGCTAAAGATACATCTTTTTCATAAAAATTAAGGATTTTTTGGTTTGTTTTTATTTTCTCCTGAGAAACCAGTAAAAATCCATAACATACTGCTGATAACAGAAAGATTTAAAAAACATTTTTGGATATCATTCTCTTCCCTCTCATCATATTTTATTGTTGCACTGCTGTTTCTTCATGATTCTTTTTTCTGTTTGCTCTCTGGACTTTTGCTTCTTTTGAGAATAATTGGCATGGGTTTTATTTTCTGCTACTTTACTTTCCTTGTTATACCTTAGCCTTTCTTTTCCTCTCTATCTCAGATTTATCTATGAACTTTAGGGAAAAATTGTTTGCTTTGCCATTTTTCTTTACACTCAGTTAAATTGTTAAGTTTTTTCAATCAAAAATTTCTCCTACATGACACTTGCTTTTCTTTCAAGCTAGCACAAAAGTTCTATTTCAAAATTATGTGATTCATTGAATGACAGTTGTATTTGGTGTGGATTTAACAACAATGCTACAAACAATTCAGAAACATCCCTAGACACAATTTTTAGCAATCTGGGCTATCAAATCAATAAGTGCAGCTTCTTTATAGGGGAAACTCTTTGTTCAAGACACAAAAAAGGAAGCACCCAGAAGAAATATTTCTAATTGCTTGCCGCTGCCTTAAAATGCCTTTGGCACCACAGAGGAGTCCGGTGCCAGCTGGGAAAAAAGAGTTCTCAAAAGTAAAGGCTTGATGAGACATGGCCAAGGCAAGTGAGGTACGTGCACACAGTTTGTGTCCCCCAGCTGTGACCAAGGTTTGCTTGGGAGCTGTAAACCTTTGGACATGAACTTACTAGAGCCCTACACTGGCCTGGGGACAACTGGAAAAAGGAGAGGGCAGCCAGCTGGCAGGTAAAATTTACAAATGCTAAATGTATTTTTTGCGTGACTATGAAGCAGGTAGTAGCTGTCACTGTTGCCTCACTACTAAAGGAAAAAAAATGGTAGTGGATAGGTTATATATTGAGATCTCTGTTTGTGGAAGTAGAAGGGTCAATGGACAAGGCTGGGATTTTCAGCCTGGTTTTGACACTGACCTTCATTCCACTCCTCTCCCTGTCTTTTCAAGGGATTCATCACCACCAGCTGCTTTGACAAAACACTTGAATATATGAAGCTGGCAAATACTAATAAAAATACTGAAAACTGCCTTGAGATCAGTGGCATAAAACTGGCATTTCTAGACTGCTGTTACTGTTTGTATTGCCTTCATATTGTGTGTGATAATATCCAATCTTTCTGCAGAGCCTGTCAGGAAAGAAGCATTTCTGCTCCTCAGAACTGGATTAATTTCACCCATAGCAAACCATGTGCATAGCGTAAAATGCAATTTATAATTTCATTCTGTTTTCTAGCATTTGGCCACAAACAAGTTTCTTATGCTGCTCTTGCTTTTCTGGTATGTACAAAAATGAAGTTTTATTTATGATTATGGAATAGGATTAACTCACAATTTAGTAAAATGCAGTAATGCTTCTGTGCATCTGTGTGTATACACATATATAAGTCCATGTCCACTTATATAAGCCTTGTGTACTTTGACTAGATTTAGCACTAATCTATTAAGGTTTCTCAGTCAGGAAGTGTCCTGCTAATATTTACATATACAGAGTTTAAACCGAAGTACTGTATTTGAGAGCTGTGAGAACACAATCAGCATTACTACTACTGGTAATTGTGTTAGAATACTAATATTTTGACAGACTGAAACTTGTCATTTTAAAACACTGAAGAATTACATGCTAAGCAGACTTTGCAATAGTTCAGTGTACCCTGAATAACTTATATCAACAGCTATTAAAAAAGATATAAATAAACCCTGCCAAAATGGGATTAGCCAAGGGAAAGTGCAGCTGATGAAGGATGGTTGAGACTACCCAATCTTCTGTTTGAACACAATTGTATAGTGAGACAAAAGCTTGGTAAGAAGTTCTTACAGGGAAATGTGTATCCTCTCTGTCCTGTGGAACTGCTGGGCCAGTAGCCAAAACATCCCCTTGGAAAATCAGACACTGATCAGTTTCCAGAAATATGACAGGGCAATGGGACAATAGTATATCTAGGCTCCCTCAGGCAAACACCATTCAGAAAAACATTCAAAAACTTGTTAGCAATATTTAAATGCTTTTGTAAATCAGGACTCTTAAAGGTCACAGTTTTGGCAGTGTATGTCTCTGGACAATGCAGTTCTCAGCTCTTCTTGCTTGTGTAGCAAAGACAAGAAAAATACTTCTATGAAGAAGTCCAGACACTCCATGAGGCTCTAGAGCCAAAAGCAATAACCCAGTACTGCAGAGACAGCAGGCTGTGGTACTGGTAGCCAGCAATAAGCCCAGAACCATGCTGTGTGCACTCTTCCCAGGCTCAGGGGGTGTTTGAATCCAAGCAAACTGTTTGCCTGAATATTCAGTGCTGCCAGCAAAACTAGTCCTCATCAGTGTCTCTGCCTAGAGAAAGCCTCCTTTTCCTTTGAAACACCATTTCCTGCATCAGTGGAACATCCCCTGCTATAGCTTGTAAGGAAAATGCTGCCATCAAGCAAAGGGATGGGTCCTGTTGGAGGTGTTTGCTATAAAATATGTCAAACCCCTTAAGATCTGACTCAGAACCTGGTCTGGACTCTGAATTCTTACAGCTCTTTTGAGAACTCCCTACCCATGGAGACTCAAGGTGTGTCCCTTTCAGATCTTGTGTTGGCAGATTCCAAGATAATGAATTTAGAACATCAATATATGAAATAAAATAATTTGAAGCTGCTTTCACAGGTTTCTAAAACATGTGAATAAAATATTTGGAAGATTTATTTTATTTCTATTTTACCCTCTTAAGTCTTGTCTTTACTGCACATCCTGATTTAAGTTTATACATCTGCAGCTGTTGTAAAAAACAGTACTGAGTAATATGAAGAGTTTCTGCAGGTTCTCCTGAAAAATTCTCATGTTTAGAGAAATTAAGCTTTGCAGGGATATTTTTCTCATAGGGTACACTTGGAATATAAAGAGGGGAAACAGTGTGTAGGCTTCAATATTTTATAATTGTAAATAGCATCAGCTTTTTCTCTGCTGTTTCCCACTATCTCATATTTTATATATGATAAAGTGAGAACTAGCTTGAATTTAGCAGTGGTTCTCAATGAAGAACATTAACAGTCACACATATAAAGAGGGGCATAAGGGTTAATCACAGCAGAATGCAGCTGCAGAGTCAAAGGTAAGCCAATAAATATCCCTCCAGAAATGCCCTTAGCTTGTTTTACTTAGGATCAGTAGGGGTTAATTATAGTGTGTGAATATCTCTTGCTCCATAATAGTATGGGCATCTCATTAGCTATGGTGTTTTACAAAACCACTTTTAACCACAAAACCTATTTCTTTAAAATAATAGCAATCAGAAAAACAAATCATGTTCACAACTCAGAATCCGAAGTATGTAAACTAAAATTATGTCCATTGCTATGGTTAGAGTTATAGCTTCTGATATGGTATTTTATAATGGAGTTTCATTTTCTGGCTATTTAGGGTTTTACATCTGGTATTTATTATAGAGAATTGTCAGTTAGTTGGAATTAAAGGAATTTAAAAGGACAACAGGACTTGAACTGTAACTACCTACCCATGCAGAATAACAGCAAATAACGGGTCTGTTTACTACTAGACCTGATATAAACCTTCCAAACAAATCCCACAAAAATCTCTGCCAAAAAGAGGAAAATTCTTCAGCAATTCTTCTATCTACAATGTTCCTTCAGATAATAGCACATTTCAATGTAAAATGAAATTACATATTTCTTTCAATTAGCTTTAACAAAAATTTGTTATGGATGACTTTCAGAATTGACTTAAAAATAACAATTGAAGTTCTTTTTTTGTATTAATTTTGTGACTTCACACTTTTAGCATCTCTAGGTTTTAACATTTTCCTTTTAAATTTCTTAAACTTTTACAATTTCTTAAACTTTTACAGTTCAGTCTAAGCTTGAACTTAGTTTAATTTTCTTCACAGAGTAGGGGAAAAATGAAAACTATAAAATTACATAGTTGTGATGACAGGTCGTCTTCTTCAGGAATTTAACCTGATTTTCCTACCAATTCCCATTTTAAATATTGGTAAACATTGAGTTCATTCTACAGTAGTTGTAACTAATGAAGTACCAGAAGCGTGAGGCAAATCTGAAACCAGCCTGTATTACAGACTGTATAACCAAATTTGAAATACCTAAATGTTAGAGACCAACTTTGAGAAATTGGTTATGGTTGGAAACAGCATAACCAGAGAGTCCCAGAACCAGGAGTAGCACTGGCTCTCTTCCTTTATCAATCCCTTACTACTATCCATTCAACCATGCCTTTTAGAGACTACTGCTTCTTCAATCACCCTTTTTTTCCTTCCTGTTTTGCTGAACACCTTTGAGAGTGTGTGTAGGAAGAGGGGTAGGGACATTAACCTGGGACATCTTTGCAAAACCAGAGGTCAGCTTTTCACCTGCTTCTTTGCAACTTGGATTAATCCAGAAAAAATCAAGAAGAGCATCTTGAATTCTTTAGAGCCAGGGAATCTTCCTGATCTCCCCAGGACCAGATGTGTTGCATGTGCTGGGCATGGGAGCCCCACTGAAGGGTTGGCTGCACAGAGCTCTGTGGGGATGTGCCAGAGGCTTTCACCTCAGGCTGCACCCACAGTGTTCACTGGACATGTGTGTGTGTGTGTGACAGAGATCACAGGCTGTTTTTTGGAATACATATTTCCTGGATGAAGAGACTCAGTTGTAATGGGAAGGGTTTTTGGTTTTGCACAATTGCCACAGCCTTTCAAGCATACAACTGAAAACATGTTTTTAATGTTTTGCAGATGTGTGAAGCTGGAAATCACTTTATCAATGTAGCTTTAGCTCACCAAACCAATTCAGGTCTGTCTTTGTTTCCTGTTCCTTAACCTATCCATCTTCTGCTATGTACAGTAATTTATGTACCTTCATCCATTGCATAAAGAAAGATGAAGTAGTAACCATACCATTGGTCTAACACCTTCAAAAAATTGTGACATTAGCAACACTATCGTTGTTTCGAAACTTATAGCAAATTTATCTTAATTAGTCACAACTGCAATTTAAATATGGATTTAAGCATTGAAGTTCTTTAAAGGGTGTTGGTGACTGACATCAATATATTTAATTTTAAATAAGTCTCAAAAACTTCTGAACTATATTGCAGAGTTTTTAGACACATTCATCTCAGGCAAAGATGTACATGCATATATTCAAATACACAGAAATAGACTCATGAATACTTACAGAGGCATCAATGTATATGTATGCTCTTAACAGATTGGGGTCTCAGCATTTTTTGTCATGAGAATAAAGGTTATACAATATATAGCGGAAAGTCAAATATGTTTTCAGACACTAACAGTGTAATTTTCCCCCTAGAACACCCTATTCAAGAAAATACCACAGTCTGATCAACTTCACACACAGAATTCAGTTTCAATTCTGGAATGTTTTCATGCACTGTGGTTAGGAAACTGCTTATGTTATTTCTTGCAAGGGGCCTAATTCAGTTTAAAAGTGGCAAAAGTAAAAAAATTGATTTCAGTTCATTCTTACTGGGATAAATGAGCTTTTGCTACCTCAAAAAATTTCACTGAAACTTTTCTAGCAGGCTGTACACCCTGAGTGTCCCAGGGGATTGCTGTAACATATTCAGGCTGTGATAAGGCTCAGTCCCTCTCTCCCTGTACTGAAACTGGTTCTGATTTTCCCCACCCTTTTTTTTCCCCCTATCACAAGGAAACAGAACCTGTTTTCCAAGTCCAACCTACAATCCCTTCACTTGGCTCTTCCTGCTGGTCTCCTGTCCCAACTATACATATGAGGTACATGACTTTTTTCTGCTTATGTACAAAGGGTAGGTGGTTATTACTGTTTCATCCTTTGTCTGCAGAAAATCTGCAACAACCTCCATGCAGTTTCCTCTGCACATCAACCCTTGTGCTCTGTATGTCAGAGTCTCCTTGCTCCCACAAATATTTCTCCACCAGACCCTCCTCTTCCCTCACATCACTATCACGTGGACTTTAGTCTGTATTTCCTTCCACTACGATCTCCCCAGTGACCTAAAGATTTACCACCTGTCTCTTCACCTCACTAGACACTAAGGGGTTCTTTCCTTACTATTTTTCCTCTCCCATTTCCAGTACAAGTACCACACTCTTCTTCCATGGGGAGCTTTTGAAAGCTTGCCATTTTGCTTTACATAAAATATACAACTAACTTTTTCTTTGTGACAGGCTGGGTCTTGGATTAGTTTCACAGTGATGACACAAACTCTGCCAGGTAAGTTTGAAACAAAATGAAGACAGCATTTAAAGTGTTTGTTGAAGAGAATTCTGGGAATCAAAAATTTGCCAAAAAAGTTTATAGCATATGAAATATTACCATCAAATTTTCCAAATGAGATAAACCTCAAAAATGCTCGTAAGAGCTGCCGGCTTAGTAACATTTGCGACTCTTGCTCAGAACTTTGCTGCACCCTTAGAGACCTAAACACTCACAAAAATATGGTCCCTGGGACTGAGCTCTCCAAAACATTCACTTTTTAATTATTTCTCCATTTCAAAATAGAAACCTATAAAAACTACTTGTAAGAATTAGCCCCACGTGGCTTACAAATGAAAAAGAAACAAATTTCAAAAGTGGCTTAAACTGCATCATGCAAAAATTAAATTGAAATTTTGTTCAAAAAGATGAGACGTTCTTGTGTTTTAGGCTTTGGTATGGAGCCTATCTGAAAGTTTGGGACAATGTGGGGCTGTCCCTGCATGGCAGGAGCAGCAACATAAGCAGCACACTTATCCTTGTTGTAATTGTCCCAGATGTAACTTGACCGGATGCCAAATGGATGTTTCTGATTAACCACCTCCACATTAACCCAAGCATAATGAATTTGCAAAACACAAATGCAGTAAAATTATCCTCTATTTGGTGCCTATTTGCTGGATCAGGCAGCTACTGCCTGCTTGCTTTAGGGTTGAGCTCTCCCTCCACACGGCAGGGAGTTACAGCACAGCTCCCTGTCATGGTTGGCAGCCAGAGGTAGAAGCAAAGAAGTGTTATAATTCAGAAGTAACTAGAAATACGGTCAAGAGAGGCCATGGGCTGAGATAGCACCATGGCCAAGGAGGCCTTGTGATATATGGATTTATGGTGAAGCCAGAGGTGGTACAGGGTGTGTCCAGCAAATGTGAATGTCATCTGTGTGGGTTCTGAGGTGGAGGCTGAGCCTTGGGTGATATTATGTCAGCAACTGCCTGGCTGAGAGGAACTGCAGAGCTGTTACTGCCCACAGGAAGAGAAGAGACTACAAATATTTCCATAAACCCTACAGAATTTACAGAAACAGGCACTGAGAGAACACACATGATCCTTTTCTTTACATGTTTTTCCCTGCTAGTTGGCATCTTTGCTTTCCTGATGGTCATCCAGATGTCTCTGTGGGCCCAGAAGAAACACAAGCTGTATCTCAAGAGATTTTATCCAGAAGTGCGGAGAAAAGCAGCTATGATTCCCATAATCTTCTGAGACTGTCACCAGAGTTGCAGCCTAAGTGTACACTTCAAGAATCAACTCAGAGTAAATGAGCCATTTCATTCAGGAACTAAGTGGATCAGAGGAAAAACTACTGGATATCTTTTTCAGGAAATTAACAGTTCAAGATGAAGAGGTTTTAATTAAATGCAAAATTTAGCTCTTGAATTCTTGGTTCCTGCTAAAAGATATGATTTAATTAGATTTTCTGTAATGGAGCTAATTGAAAGGGGACAAGAAAATCGCTTATATTGAATGCTAGATATTTAGCTCATATAAATTGGCACAGATGGTGCTAAAAATGATTAACACAACTTGTCTGCACACATTCAGGTATGGTAATTTTAAGGTTCAGTGTTGGAGGTTGAGGGGAGTCTTGGATTTTTGCATCAGAAGATTTTTCACAGCCTTATTTTTATTAAATTGCACAAAAAAAGCACATTCTGCCTCAGCTCCTCTAAAGCCTCACATCAAAGAATGACCACTGTGCTGTGAACACTGTTTAGTCTAGCTTCACAAAGCTTTTCTTATTTTTTTTTTAATATCAAATCTCACAGCAAATTGTTTAATACAAATTGGCTTAAATTGCTCACTGCAAAGGGGACTGGCTGTCTTTTCTTGTAGGTGGGTAGATCAGCCCCACCATCCCAGAAGGGGATCCTTTGTGACCACTTCCCATCCTGTAACTAATCTGAGACATAACCTTGGGTACATCATAGAAGCCCACTTCCCTTTCTCACACTGAAAAGTCTGGAAGTAGCAGAAAACTTTCTGCACTAATGAGTGTGTTAAAATCCCTTTGTTCAGTGCCTGACTGCATCCAGACACCATTCACTTACAACTTACTTGTAAGAAGCACTGTGAAATCCTTGGGCACAAGGTGAAACAAGAGTACAGCTCATTATCAAACAGGAAAGAGATGCCAAATGCATTTCAGTCCATATCTGAACTGCCTCAGATGGATACTGCTCCAGAGGCTTCAGCACCCCTTCAGTTTGGCCAGGCTCTACTTGCTACTTTGCTTTCCAGGATATTATTTTTCAAGAGATTCTCTGGGCTTGTTACTCAAGTCCTAAGAATACTGAGTAGCTCCATCTGCGAATCAGTGGCACCAATGTCATACAGGAGCACAATTTTACTTAGGCAGAGCAAAAGAACCAGAACTGTTTCATCAAGTATTAGGATATGAAGAGTTAGGGCATTGAGTCCAGCTTTCATTCTATTTCTGTGGCACATTTGTCAATACCTTATGGTGCCCTTAGGCTGGTGAAAAAATCTCGCCTAAAGAATTTTATAATCATTAGAGAAACACTGGAGTACACAAGCAAGGCAGGCAGTTTGTCTCCTAAAGGCACTGTTATCTTTATGCCAGCTCAAGTGTTCTAACAAAGTTAATTTGCCCGGTAAATTGGGTTCACATCCCTCTTCTAATGTCTAACTTGCAACACTTATCCTATTAGCCACTGTAACTCAATTTCAGCTTTGTAATGTAAATACATCATTTTCCATATTTTTTAAATTGTAACCTGTGAAATAAAATTTTTTTTCCTCTCAACAGAAAACCCTAATCAAAGTGAATATCCAGTTCTCTAACCCAGACTGCTAATAAAGATCTATTTTTGAAAAACAATTCTCTGTGCTATTTAATAGAATACTTAACCACAATATTTTTAAATCTCTTTTTTTCCCAGATAATGTTAGATGCTTAAAGGCTGTTGTCTGTTTTCTTTTTTTAAAATCCATCTATTGAAAGTCTTTTTTCTTTGTGTTTATTAAATGTCTCATTTTAGCCATCTTAAAGTTTTAAAATAGCCTATGTAGGAGATGAACTTATTAAAATTACTTACTTATCTATTAATCTTTTGATTGCAATGGCTGCAGCTTTAAGCCTGTTCAAGGCATGTTTCCAGTGGGCTCTCAATTGCGAGGAATACAGTTCCTATTCAACAGTTAGGTGATGGAAATACTTCAGGAATTGTTAACTCACTGATTTTTAGTTGGTTATTCAGTACATGGTGTAATGGGAAAAGAGTTTTGGCTCCTGAAGTAAATGACTGAAGTTTTAAAGTAAGGTATAAAAGTAAAGCAAAGGGTGAGAGCAAACACTAGATAAGAACAAATGAAGATACATTGCAGAAGGCTGTCTCAGATAAACATGATAGATATTTTGAGATTCGCCAGTGGAGTGTTGATGAGATAAAACTGCTCTAAAGAGTGCTAAATGGTTTCACAAATAGCAATAAATCTACCTTCCTGGACCTTTATGGATCTCTCTGTATTACACGTCCTCCTCTGATTTTCAGGGCAAGTTCCATGGACTAGAAAAAGTAAGCTAACTTCTTGGAATGGGGGACATGTTCTGCTTCAAAACAAAAAGTTTAAAAAAATCTCCAGCCTTTGTTTTGATAAACATTTCAGAGGCCTTGCTCATAGACCACCAAAAAAGCCAAGCAAATAAAAGAAACTCACCCAGTTAAAAAAAAATATTACTATATAAAAATATCAACAGTGATTTTAGTCCATGAGCACCCTACACATTTTCAACCAAAAGAGTTGTCTTCATGCAAACATTTTAATGAGGAAGTTTCTCATAATTGTGCTGGTTACCTGGAGAAAAATGCCTTATTAACCTCTATATATCCAGGTCTTTCTCATATGAGGGGCTGATGAGGAAGTAAGTGGTCAACTGCAAATTCCTTTGGCTGTGTTTTCTCTTAAGAGCAGACCTCACTTCTCAGTGCCACCAGTAAAAGGAAGGAATGGGCAAGGCCATCCCACTAGCAGAAGCCCACCATGTTTCAAGGTCAAAGGAAGTCAACTTCCAATAAGAGCCATAACAGCTCACAGAGGCAAATGACAACATTCCTCACAAAAGGGAGGAAGCAGGAGCACTGAACAGCAGGAAAACCAAGTGGCTGAAGTTGGAAACACGTTCTGGTTAGTTATGAGGAGCTGCTACAGACCATGTATGGGGCAATTCCCTCTTCAGGAGGGAAGCCATCAGAAGCAAGAGACCATAAACAAAGCAAGATGCAGAGACTAGACAACAGTTTGGTCAGGAAATATGGAAAAAAAAATCAGATGGAGTATGAATAGATCCTTCCTGGCCTGCCCAATAAGGACTGTGTGAATGGCATTGCCAGTGGGACTAAAGTATGTCCCAAAATAATCACTCCTTGTTCCACATGGAGAGATCACTCAGCTTCCAGGTCCTTCCATGCTCATCCTGAAGCTTACAGCTGGGCTTTTGCTGGAACTCTCCAGATGGGTGAGTTTCATCTGTTCCAAATTATTCCTAAAACATTCATATTAAAGAGTCTAAGGTTAAGTCTTAGATACACAGCTCTACATTTTTGCGGCTGGTTCTTGCCATAAAATGCCAACCTGGAAAAGAGCAGGCACCAGCTCAGGCTTTCTGGTGGTGCAGGGAGGCGTTGTGATGGGGAACTGACGTGGCAGATGCTTCTGTACACAACTTGGCAGCCTATATTTGGATTCCCAGCATGAAAAAGCCCTTAAGACCCAGCCATATGTTTATCTTATAAGATGGTTACCACATCTTCGCAGCTGACAGGACTGAAAACGATCTCTGTGATTTCATCTTTCCATAGGGAAAGTGGAGCTCAAAATGACACTGAAAGCAGGAGAAGTGAATAAAGGCAGATGGTCATCCTTTTTTAAAGTTGCTATTATCATCAAAATATCTTGTACTTTGCATTGTTTTGTATAATGTAAGTGACTCCAAATTGGCTTTTATCGCACTAGGAACTGAGATAAAACAGCCTGTTATCAAAGCAGTTCACTGAAATAGAGCCTTTAGTGTTAACTAAATATAATAAAATAAAAATCACTGAATGTGAAGACTTCTAAAGCGCACTATAGGAGGAAAAAAGCTATAGGAAGGCAAGAGTTTATTTATCTATTTATAGATTTAACAAATGCTGCTGAACTAAAAATTAATTCAAACCATAAAAAGCTTTTCAGCAAGCTGATGTTTTTCACATGATGCTTTATTGGCTTTCCTTTTCTATAATTTCCTAGGCACAAGTCCTCTCTACAAGTGATATTCCTTGTCATTAACATTCATGGAAGCTTTTAGAGAAACACACTCTTTGCCTATCCCAGTGTTCAATAAATAAATGTAGATGAAGTGTTGTGCTGTCATTGAACACAGATTAGTACCTATAGGAACAATATTTTTTAATGAAAGGTCTGGTTTATCATAGGTGAGTGCACAGAGGCTGCTGTAAAACTACAATTAAAGGTGATTTTCACATCACACATGTTTAGCACCACAGAAGAATGGTAATATTAATGATCTCTGCACATTCTTCAGCCACCTGTGGCTCAAACTTACAACTCTTCCTGCAGGTATCAGCTCCAGGAGCCAAGCTGTTCCACGCCTTTATCGTGGTCCTGGTGTTTGGTTATTAATTTGTGTAGCTCACCAGAGACTGCCTTTCACCCAGGTCTTCCCTGAGAGGACATTTGAGAATACATTTATTTTTCCATCTTGTCCAACTGGACGAGCAGTTCTCCAGGTGAGGAGTATTGGTCACTGTATGACCGAAATAATCTGTGTTCAATTTCCTTGGAACATAATAGTCAATCTAAAACCACTTTATCAAAAGAAAAGACAAGATAATGGATCCTGAAATATGTGTGCTTAGTTTAAAAAAAAAATCTACCACGCATTAACACCTCCACAATACCTGGTCTTCTATCCTGCACCTGCTTTTATGTAACTTCTGAAGCCTTTGAAAAATTCAGGAATCAAGTATGAGGAAATCATTTACAGTTAAAAGAAATATGATAAGGCTATTCAATAATACTAATGAATTCCATATTTAAAAAAAATCAAACTTCAGATCTTTTGTCAAAGAAATATGATTGTTAGCCAGTTTTTTCCTAACACATAGTATTATTCCTGTGAAAAAGTAATACAGCTCTATGTCTGATTCCTTTCAGTATTCTGTGTACCTGGCCATGCTCAAAGGGAAAAGGTTTTTGTTTCAGAATTGCAGGTTTCACCCTATGGGGACTCTTTTAAAGCGCTACAAGAAAACAGACCACCACATCAATCATTTCTTTAACTCTAATTCATACTGAAAAGTTGATGAGTTTTCAGTTGGCTGATGAAACTGTGACAGTAATGTACAAAAGAAACAAATATTTTAAAAGGTGTCCCTCTCCTCAAGGTAAGAATGGGGAGAAAAGGGTATTTTTATCTTTTCTTTTAATACTATGCAGCCATTTCCAAGGTTCTAGGGCATCTTTGTAGAAGGAGACATTGATTAGAGATCTGGAAGGACCAGAATGTGGTTGCACTGTGCTTTTAGGGATTAGCAGCTATGTCTTTCTTGAAAGAAATTTCACTCCCCCTGACAACCGAACTTGACAGAAATGGATTAAAGATGACACATCTTCAATATTTTATCTAATGAAAAACAAAGCACCTATTCTTGAACCAACAGGGAATTTCTGTCACATATACACACACTGTATTCTTACACCCTCTGGTTTACATCATCTCTTTGCAGAGGGGGGTGCTTTGAATTGGTCTTATATGGACTCCTACTTACCTTTTAGAGCTTGGATCTACACAATTATGTCACAGGAAAACCCCTTAATTTCTAAACATTGGGGATTCAGAATCTTTTGTACAGTGTTAACCAGTTCCAGCCCTGTTGCCCCATATATGCATTAATACTTTGCTGCCATTTTTTGATATCCTTCCAATGTGAAGCAGTATGTTCATTTATATTCAGAGACTTGCCAAACATCCCACCTTAATCCAGTTGCAAGCACAGAGCTAAATCTTGAAGCAGTGAGTAGCAATATCTGGCACTGTCTGAGCCCTAGCTTCAAAATGCTTCTCCTTGCTTCCTTTGCTCTTAACTCTGAAGGGCTGGAGGTACTCAGGGACTTCTCTCTGCAAAACTAGAGGTTTAATTCTTCCAGGTTTGCATTAGTATCTTGCTATGAAATCATAAATCTGTAACAATAGAAATAGCAACACTCACCCCCATGTTTGACACATTTTCCTATTTAGCAGACCCTAGTAGGCAAAAGGAAGATAGATATTGTGCTTTTACAGAAGCAGAGACAAACTGAACCAGGCTACGGTAATTTGAGAACTCCTTCTGCTTCACTCAGGCTCAGCACCTTGGGCAGCTCTCCCAGGAAAAGGCAGTGCAATAAAGATTTCCTGAAATCTAATAAAGGCCATCTTGATTATGGATCTTGAATTAAAGAAAGAGATAATATTTTGATAATTTGCAAATATTTGCTGGAAGCTGCGCCTCAAACACTTTAGCACTTGGCTTAGAAATCCCCATTTTAGAATAATTGTCACTCACATCCATGACAGATTAGCACTGAGTAATGCAAGTTACACAGGGAATTACTACATGACCTGGTACTGGATCACAAAATCATGGATATGCTGAGTTGGAAGGGACCCATCAGAATCACCAAGTCCAATTCTGGTCCTGCTCAGGACACCCTAGGAATCTGACATCTGGCCTGATAGCCACATTCTTAGGGCACACACAAGACTTTGACTGAGGGTGTCAGAGTGTGTGAGCTTTGCAGAGGGCATTCAGCAGCTGTACACAGGAGTTAACAGTCCCACAGACTGCCCTACCCTGGTGCTGATGGTTCTGAATCCATGATGGATCTTAGCCCAGCTCAGCCACTTTCTCTCAGAGTTCCTTTGCTGACAGCCCTGGCCCTGACAAAAGGATTCAGAAGTTCCACAAGCCCTCTTTGAACAGCTTGAGTGTCACAGAGTGGTAGAAGATGTGCTATAAGTGCAAGGCCAGGATGCTGAAGCCAAATGCAAGTTGTGTTTAATCATCTAAATAAGTAGTCTACCAAACAATTTTATGTCCTTGAGCAAGTAATTGATGTTTGCTTCTCATTCCTTAGGCAATTCTTGTGGTCCTTCCCAGCCTGTTTCATTCAGGCACACATCTGACTTGCTCTCAATGGCAGAGGACTGCCCAGACCAAGAGAAGTAAGGACAGCATCCACTGCCATCAAACACTCAGAAAAATGACTACTTTTATTTACTGGCAAATGGTTCATGCAAGACCATTAAATCTGGCCATGTGTAAGGTAGTATGGGGCAATCTTACCTATGGCAGTTTTGGGGCCTTGGGGCTGCAGATGCACTATCCAAAAAGTGTACCTAAACAAGTAAAAGAAAATACCTTGTATAATTACACTGTTCTGGTATAATTAGATGCAAATAAAGCATTATAAACCCTGTGGACAAGACCCCACTTCTCAGCAGCCTTACAAGCAGTCACTTTTTAGATATATTAAGCAAACAGAAATAAAATCAAATCCTTCAGTGCCCACAGACGTACAGTTGACATACACAATCAATAGGCAGTTACAAACAGAGAAAAACTGCAGGAGTTTTCTTACTGTAGATAAGGAGCAGGGGGAGGAACTTTGCTTTGTGCCCCCCCCAACACCTTCAGCAGAGAAAATAAAATTGATTCATTGGTTACAGAGCAAGGAGATGAGCATCTCCAGCAGAAATTAAGGGCACAAAGAAGGTCACAATACATAAAATTTCAAGCAGCAGCAGACAGAGCTGGCTAAACTGACTGCCATTTTAACTGCAGTTGTTGATAAAATGGCCACATTAAGAGGCAGCTGAAGGATGGTCAAAAGGTTAAGCCAGGCAGACTGGTAGAGAAAACATAAAAAATGTCCTCTGCCACAAGAAATGTCTGCAGATGGGGCTTCTCCTGCTCCTGTCCTCATGGGGAGGAGGGAGGGAAAATCAGGGCAAGTAGGGGTCCTACTGATGTCTTGATCTCAAGTAGAACTTGTCATCTGCAGCCAACAAAGGTTAGTGGTACCAAAAGCCAGGCCTGGTATTTCAATTATTTCTAGAGCTTCTAATGATTTTCCCTGCGACGTTTTCTCTCCATCTCATTTTCCTTCATCCCCAGAGGATATATTATATGCCTTCATGTTGCAGCAAAATATTCTACAGCTGTAAGTAAAGAAAGCCATCTGTTCTTTGAAAATAAAGTATTTAAGCTAGGACTTTTTTGGGTTAAGTTTTTTTTTTTTTTTCAATTAATACAACCAATCTATCAGGTTACTTGCATGACACACACAGTTGAAATATCAAGCATTTCAGCATAAGCTAGGAAAAAAAAGTCCAATCAATCCAAAGATCACTGCTCTTCTCCCTTCTGATTTTTGATTTGTAAAAAGTGTTGAATATTTATGTTTACACCAGGAATAAAAATGTACTACCTCCCAATGTGAGTCTCCTTTCCAAACCTTCCTTTTAGGAACGAGTTGCTCAGTGTGCTTCTTTCTCTAAAAGTAAGCACCATTTCCTTGCTAATTACTCGAAATCACAGGTCCAAGGGGAGCATTCCCTTGTTTTCTGAGAAAAAGTCATGTGGGCTGAATGTTGCAAACTGGAAAATGTACTGTTTGATTTCTCCAGCAGAAACATACTCTAACTGCTCTGTGCATGGGAGTTGGACAGCTTGAACTGCGAGTGAACCAAACCTGATGCTTCAGACCACTGAAAAGTCAAAAGAGCAGCAGGAAAATTCAGCTTGCTGCCAAGGGGGAAACTCTGGAAAGCTCTGACCTTCTATTTAACAAATGTAATGTGACACAGGAGTATGAGAGAGAAAAGTCTTTGCCATAACTGAGAAATTTTCTGCACCCAAATTTTTGCTGCCAGGGATAACCAGGTGGTGTGATGGATCAGGAATTTCCCCATGCCTTGCCTGGGGATTCAGCCCCAAGAGACTTCACCTGGGGTCACAGTCTGCGTGGCTCCAAAACTGCCTCAGGGGAAAAAGAGCTGAAGCCACCAAAGACCCCAAAGTGTCTCTCTACCTTTTCAAGCCTTTTCACCCCCGAGAGAGCTGATATCCTTGAAACTCTGCCCTGTCCCTCACACTCCTGTGCCACTGATGGTGCATTGCTCCAAAACAAAAAGAGCCCACAGTTGCAGATGGCCATTGCAATCTCCCTGAATGGCATAAATAAAATAGATGGATGCAAGCAGACTAATGATCTACTCTGGGATGGTTGGTTATGATGCATTGGAAAGAACAGCTGGCTGTCAGCAACATATTTATCAGGAATTTAAAAGACAACAACAGCCATATAATCCAGAGGATTTAATGACAGAGTAGAACAAATGTTGAATAAACGTTCCTTTTGATAAACTCACAAACATTTGGGCGATGCAACAGTGATTTATATTCTTCTGGGAGAAATAAACAAATTAAGGATTTCATGGCCTTGTGGAGACCAGATTTTGTAAACGTGAATTTCTGTGTACTTTCAGATTAACTTTATCTCTCTTGTTATTGGTGGAAAACAAACCATGGTATTTTCAACTTGCTAGAAATTCCAATCTTTTGCTATTCCTCCCTGAAGTAAGGAATGCTAATTGCATGCTCAAAATGCATTGTGGAACAATGTTTTCTACCTTATCTATAGTGAAACCATGAAAATCATACTAAAATTTTACCTTTATGAATGTCAAAAGTGTTTTAACAAAAGGTTAGTTCTTACAGTGTCAAAATGTTTCTTTGCAACATGGTACAATCACTGGAATTCATGAGACAGTGTATGATAGTCGCATTTAAAAATTACTAATCATTCAAACTAATACAAATAGGCAGCACTACTGATGGATAAAATAAAACTATTAGAGAAAGTCTGTGTCAAGCAGGATGATGCAGCCTTTCCTGGATGCAGCAGCACTTCACAGAGCACTGTTTGCTCTAAACTCATTAAACCCAAGCATGCATAAGTTACTCCCTTCAGGTGCACCCTCCAGGAAAGCAAACCATGGAGTCTGAGACTGGAGAGAAGTCCTTTGGAAAGGCAGCACTTAAGAAGAGAATGATGAGTTGCCAAAGAATTTTGGCCATCAGGTATGGCATATCAGAGGGCTCTAAAACAGAGGAAAGAGAAGTCTTTCCTGTCCCACCTTGTGGGTGCTGTCAGGATTTGGGGCCCATCCCATACAGATCCCCTCACTAGATCAGACTCCCAGGAGAATACAATTTTCCTTCTGCATTTGTGACTTGGTGTGGGGCATAGCATTGCCTAGATGGCTCTCAGCAGCCATCAGAAAGTCAGAAAGTCCTAGATACAACACAGCATTACAAATCAGGCATTGCCAACATCAGACAATAGGTGGTGGATCCTGCTATTTACTGATTTACTGACAAAATCTTTTTCTTACTTCTTAGCATAAGATGTTGCTGTCTTTTGCTGAAGTCTTTACTGAAATGCAACTCCATCTTGCCTCCTCATCAGAGCTTCAAAACTTCTGCTGTAAACATGCATCACTTTCACTGTGCGGAGGAAAGTTATTCTGTACTCAACCTGCTACCTGCATTGTTATTAATCTGCAATTCATGAGCTTTCAGAGCTCTCTGGTTGCCATCCTGAGCCAAGACAGTTACACACATACTTAACCCCAAGCAGGCTGCAAGCTCCACACAAATCAAGGGGCTAAGACTTCTGCAGCCCTCAGTGCCTGAAATTTAATGCTGAAAGCACTATCAAAACGTTTCCCTGGCCCACAGTATTCAGCTATAAGGAAAGGACATCCTTTTAGCACTGGCAAAAAGTTCATGATCTCAGCAGGAGAGTAGTGTTTCAAGCTCACCAAGATGCCTATTTCTCTTCCTGCTGACTGCTGAAAGAAGCAATGGTCCATATTTCCGACCACATGCTCCATTCCCCCAGACAACTCACAGCCTCTTCCTGTTTCCAACAGTGGACCCACTATTGCTTATTAGCTGGTACATTAGCACTTAAAGCAAAGATCAGGAGATCATTATAATAGATTCTGTGAGCAAAAATAAAAAGGGAAACAATCCCTTACTCCCATCTAAGAATGAGGAGAAAATAATGCATCCATGTATAAGGGTGATAAGTCTTGAATTATGGAGGATGACAAGGAAAGGAAAAAATCCTTCTAGATTTTCATTACCAAACTCATTTGAGATAAACTGTAGGAACAATAATTTCTTGGAGGGGAAACGAACTTTGTACAGTTAAGTCTTTGCTGTCAGGAGCAAAAGATAAGAATGACCTTTGCTTTTAATGTATTTGTCTTTCCATAGCCATTATAGACAGTGAACCCAGTCTATTAGCACCATTGGTCTAACACTAAAAGTCAATTTGATTTAACCATACTTGCTGGCACTGCAAACTGCCTGACTATCACTCAATTAGAAAAGAGACATTAGCTGAGGTGTTGCTTTGGATCTAACTGCTCTTTCACCTTTGTAATGTACCTGAGATTCTGCTTTAATTCAGTGTTCTGTAATCAGTTGGCTTTAAATCAATCCAGCATTGTCAAAAGCATATGGGATCAAATGGAAATGCAAATTTAGAATACAAATAACCATTGAAGGTAGATTTTAAGTGCTAGTGTCGTATCATTATGGCAAAGTTGATACCATTTACAGCAACATTAAAGCAAGTGTTATTAAGAGAAAATGAAGCATTTGTCAATGAGTGTTTTTAGTGTCATTAGAGGTATTAGAATTAACACACTTGCGATATTTTGACTAAAACAATCTCATTCAAAGGCTCTTTTTAGCATATTAGCATTTTGTTAGATTTTGAGGATGTTTCAAATCTTCCTTGACTAGTAAAGGAAGAAATCAAATTCCAGCCAGCATGTAACAAATCTGTGGAAGTATACTATTTGCTGTTGCTTGTATTCAAAATATGCAGATCAGCCTTTTTTTGCTGTGAAATATAAAATTTTATTTCCAGAGTCCCAAAAGGAAATATGAACCAAGTTCTAATATCCCCAGTCATTAGTGAAGAATTTTTTTATTATATTAATTACCCATTATCTTTTATAGGGCCATTTCTTCAGTGAGAATGCACCTGCTGAGATTAGAGGTCTGCCTCCAGCATCATAAAGTTAAAACAAGCTGTGAATATCACAGATGGGCATACATTTATTGTGGGAGAATTTTTCAAATATTCAATTTCAGGAGGAAACTTCTGAAAATCAGTCTGAATTCTTTGCAGAGTTCTTATAAATATATTGCTCTGTCTCATCTCCAAACACCTATAGTGTCTTGTCTATAGTGGATATCTCAGTGCAGGAACACACATGGAAAACCACACATACTGCACACTGTGCCAAGAAGGATAGATTCCCCCCTGCAGGAACAGACATCTGGATTTTACTCCAAAATACTGGTGTCTCAGCACCGTTCCTGGACCAGCACAAATCCTTGATTTTCTCACCTTCTTTAATGCAATGTTTCTTTACAGAGCTGCCTTGAAAAGGATGGCATTTTTGCAGTACACTGCAGAGGGACATTCTCACCACAGGTTTAAAATCAGGTTTAAAGGTTAATGTCTAGGTCTGGCTGCTCATCTTCTGGGCTTCCTAATAAAAGCCCATGTTACATCCAGACTACGCCTTTACTGAGCCTTAGAAATGGAAGTGTGATATCAGGGAAAGGGTCATGAGCCCAAGAAAGATTTGGGGCACAGCTGTGGGCAGCCTACCTGGTGTTAACCAAGATATACTTCCCTAACCTCTCCATGCTTTCATTAAGTAACAAAAACTATGAAATAAATAAAATTGTGCAGAAATGTATGTTGGGTAGCTCCACCTTACTGAATGTCTTCCCTTTCAGCTGAAGATGGTCTGGCTCTGTGGCTTTATTGCTCAATTATGAAGTTAATCAAAGAACTAATTGAGCTTGGTCTGCTTGGTGTTTTGAGCCTTTTCATATGGATTAACTTTTATTAGAGCTAACAGAGGACATGAGGAAGGCTGTAAAGGGCAAGGAGATGATAAGCCTAATATGTGAGAGGAATGATAGTTGTATGTCATATTTTGCAGACAAAATTGGGTTCTGGGAAGTAATATGACAGATCCATGTGCCTTTTAAAGACCTATAACCTGCAAGGCATTTGAAACCTTTCTTGCAGTGTTTTGCCATCTCATTTATTTAAGTGTGCTTTTCTAGCCTGTTTGCAGCAAACCTGTGCCTCATGGGAGTGACAAGTAAAGGCTACTCCTTTTACAAAAAAGTGATCTCATGGAGAAAACTTAGGTACCAGTGTGATATTAAAGATCTGCAACTACAATAGCATTCACATGAAGAAAAAAACTGGGACAGAAGGGGCCCAGCAGTAATATAAACCATACAGAAGAAGGATGATTCTTAAAGATGCCGTTCAAAGTGAATTTGCTTTGTTGGATGTGGGCTTCAAAATGAAGGCACATGATTAAGTTATGTGGAAAAAGAGCAATGAGTTACAGTTCCTGACATTTTGGTGCTATTTTTCTCTAATGCTAATATGGAGAAAAATATTGTTCTACACTTCAGAGCAATCAGAATACTTTATCTTTTAAAACTGTTTTGGAGAATGTGCATTCTGCAAATGTCTTAGCTCATACTAGATAATGACGAGTAAATGAAACAGAATTTCACGCTTTCTAAAATGTAAATATAAGGAAGCATTCTCTTCTCTTTCTAGTGATTATCCTATGCTACAATTACCTTTCTTTTCGCTGTCTAAATAATATTCTCTTGATGAAAGGAAAGTGCTTATGTGAACTTCTATCACATGGTTACAAAGGAAGAAAATATCTTATTTAATTCACAACAGCCAGAATTCAAAGGGAAAGAATTGAAATTGAAGATGCTCCCTTGCTATGGAATTTTTGCTCATTTTTTATCTGGTAAGAGACAAGAGCTATTGGATGGGAAATACCCAGCTAGTACAAAGTTCACAGCCAGGTGTTTGGGTACACACATTCACCTCCAAAGGCTAATGCAATATAAACCATTTTGGCAATCCTGATTTTCTTTTTCCAGGAGATAAGAGTATGATCTTCAACAGAAAGCAGCCTGGGGAAACCCTGACTGAAGTTTAGGGGGCAGTGTTTGCCAGCTCTGTGCAAAAATACAAACTCAAGGAGGCATGAGTGAAGGATGATCAAAGAAATGGTGAGTTTATCTCTCAAGAGCAAACTGTGGGTTTGTCTTACTGAGCTTAGCAGGGCAGAGCTGAGAGAGATGTGACTGAGCTCAGCTGTGTACCTAACTGAGATGAGACAGTATGGCCACCTGTGATGGCAGCAGACAGAATTTTAGTGATCCTTTGCTGCTCTATTTTTCCACATTCATTTTCTTGGTGGGATTACCATTTAAAGAAACTACTCTGTTTTGTGTTCTAGAATGTTATTGAAGCTTTGAAAGAAGTGTAAGGATGTCTATGTGTAAGAATGTAGGGGAAGGCCAAGAAGGCTGACATCCTACTGGGAGTCTGTTATCACCCACCCAACCAGGAAGAGGTGGACAGCTTATTCTATTAGCTGCTGGAGAATGTTCCAGGGTCATCAGCCCCTTGCTCTTGTAGGTGACTTTAACCTGCCAGACATCTGTTGGGAACTTAACACAGCAGAAAAGAGGCAGTCCAGGAAATTCTAAGAGTGTGTGGAGGACAATTTTGTGCCACAGCTGGTGAGTGAGCCCACCAGGGGAGGGACTATGTTAGACCTGTTGTTTGCAAAAAGAGATGGGCTGGTGGGAGATGTGGTTGGAGACCACTTGGGGCAGAGTGATCATGAAATTATAGAGTTCTTGATATTTGGTGACATCAGGAAGATCAATAAGACTCTTACTGGACTTCTGGAGGGCAGAATTTGGCCTATTTAGGAGACTTATTCAAAGAGTTCCTTGGGAAGCAGCCCTTAAAAAACAAACGAGTTCAGGAAAGGTGTATGTGCTTCAAAACAGAGCTCTTGAGAAGGAGTAGACTGTACCTGTGTGCAGAAAGATGAGTCAATGAGGCAAATGTCCAGCCTGGATGGGCAACAAGGATTTGAAGGAACTTAGGAATAAAAAGAAGATGTATTATCTTTAGAAGGAGGGTCAAGTCTCTCAGGAAGTATTTAGGGGGGTTGCTAGGGCATGAAGGAAAAAAATTAGAGAGGACTAAGCTCAGTTCAAACTTTAAATGACAACTCTGTAA